>QLNU02014802.1:10797211-10814058 GCA_006491805.2 Dysdera silvatica | reverse complement strand
TGATCTTAAAGAGTTGATGACTGCTGATGTTTTAATAGAGTCAAAGGCCTTCTCATAGTCAATAAATGCCACACACAATGGAAGTTCATATTCATGTGTTCTTTCAATTAATTCTCTTAATACTTGAATATGGTCCACTGTACTGAATCCACTTCGAAATCCAGCTTGTTCTCTTGGTTGAGCTGCATCTAATTTTTTCTGCAGGCGATGTGTTAGCACTTTTGTGAAGATTTTATAAATAGCAGGTAACAAGCTAATTGGTCGGTAATTTTTTAAATCCTCTTTATCACCTTTTTTATGCAAAAGAATTACTGTTGCAGAATCCCATTGGTTTGGTATGTTACCACTGTTGAGGCATTTGGTAAAGAATTTTGCGAGTATGTCTTCTACATGTTCTCCAGCTTCTTTTAAGATATCTAATGTAATGCCATCATCGCCAGGGGATCTTCCTTTCTTCATACTTTTTATTGCAAATGCTACTTCTTCTTTTAAGATTTTAGGAGCTGTTCCTTCGACTATCTCAGAGTCTTCGTTTAATCCACTGTTACTTTCATATAGTTTTTTGTAGAATTCTTCAACTCTTCTAAGTATTTCTTCCCTATTTCTTGTTACAGTGCCATCCTCTCCTTTTAATGCAATGATGTGTTTCTTCCCAATAGACAAACTCCCTTTAACAACCCTAAGGCTCTTGTTGCTTTCAATGGCCTTCCTTACTAACTCACAATTGAATTTTCTTATATCTTCTTTCATGTTTTTGCGCAAAGTTTTACAAAGTTCTATGTACTCAATCCTGGAACTGGTATTTTGATTGTCCACCTTCATATCTCTTCGCCTTTTCATGAGCTGTTTCGTCTTCTCAGATAATTTGCTATTGTGCTTTTTACAGGTTACACCACCAATTTCCCCAGCAGTTTCAACTATTGTCTTAACAATGTTTTCATTTGCTTCTGAGATGTCAACTTCTTCAATAAGTCCTTCCAGTGCAGAAAAGCGATTTTTTAATTCCAACTTGAATGCCTCGGTATTTACTTTCAGTTTCATTAGATCCACCCTCTTACTTACTTGTTTCCTAATGAGCTTCTGTCGTTCTAATTTAGTATTTAAGTGCACTTTACATCTCACCATTCGATGATCACTTCCAGTATTAAATCTGTTCAGTACACTGCAATCTTCAATAATTGATTTCTTGTTTGCCAGGATATAGTCAATTTCACTAGTTCCCCCATTTGGGTGTTTCCATGTCCATTTTCTTTGCGGTTTCTTCTTAAAAAATGAATTCATGATGCTAAGGTTTTCAGCTTCTGCAAATTCGATGAGTTGATCGCCACGTTCATTCCTTTCCCCATATCCGTATTTACCAACCGATGTCTCTCCTTGTTCCTGTTGTCCAATTCTTGCATTGAAATCCCCCATGATGAGCTTGATATGTTGTTTCCCTTTGGTGTGTAACTCTTTGATTTCTTCATAAAATTCTTCAACCTCTTCGTCGGTATGGCTTGATGTTGGTGCATATACCTGTACTATTTGAAGTTGGTATCGCTGGGTTAGTTGAACAACAAGCCTCGCTGCTCGATCTGATGTACTTTCAACTTCCAGAAGACAGTCTTTAATTCTTTTGTTGATTAAGAAGCCAACACCACTTGTTCTTCCAGTTTCCGTTCCTCTATAGTAAAACAAATGTCCGCTTTTCAGTTCCACCAACTCTTCACCTTTTCTTCTAATTTCACTGAGTCCTACAATGTCCCATTTGATCTTGTCTAGTTCCTCTTCCACTCTCTCTCTCTCTCTCTCTATATATATATATATATATATATATATATATAAATGCAAGTGCCCGGAAGAAAGAAAGAAAGAAAGAAAGAAAGAAAGAAAGAAAGAAAGAAAGAAAGAGAGAAAGAGAGAGAGAGAGAGAGAGAGAGAGAAAGAAAAAAGAAGGAAGGAAGGAAGGAAGGGAGAAGGGGGAGGGTGTGAAAAGGAGAACCCAATTTTGAAGAAATTAATTTTTGTCAAAAAATTCAAGAAAATTACATCCAGCTTAAAAGTTTTATTAATTTGAACTTTCGATGTTTAAAATAATCAACACCAGGGGTAAAATATTACAACTACCTATATTTAAAGCGTTTAGTATACCCTATTGGAAAAGCTTCCGATGCTACATGTTCACGGGTCGATAGTAAATTAATGATCGATCTTTTTCAGAATTCGGAATATAATTACTTACATTATTGCCAAGCATCAAAAATTAAATAATCTGCCTTAGTTGAAAAACATAAAGAAAATTTGTATTGTTTCCAATTTCTAAAGCCTTAGTCATGAAATCTGCGCTTCTAGGATATCCCTGTTGCAACAGCCTGCTAAGCCCATAAAGCAAAGAGTTCACTAGACAACTTTCTATGGCACAGTCGAAGACATTTTACCATCTTCATACATTTGCATGTGCTTTAAGGTGCGAAGGTAATGAAGATCATGATGAGCCAGGACCTACAATTTTCTGAGGAATCCGAACCTCTCAAGACCTAGGGAATCAACCCCCGGACTACGATGAACAGTTAGTTAGTAAGCGTTCTAGTTGTTTTTGGCACAGTTGGGAGTTGAACCCGAGGTAACCATATACTAGACGAACGCGCTACCATTTCCTGTAGCAAGGCCTGGACATTTTATGCAGTTACGAGACGTCCAAACTGGTACATCATTGGACTGGGAGGAGGAGGAGGATGGACGTTTCGATGAATTGCCAGCCGTGTAGGCCGTTTTATGCAAGTTGTTAAGAGTATAGTTAAATTAATAAATTATAAGTAAATTAATATCAATATTTTAATCACTTATATGTATCAATTTTACCTTCACATTTATCAAGTTTTGTTTGTTTGTTTGTTTGTTTTGTGGTTTTACGGCTCAAAGACTACAATGGTCATGCTGCGCCGGTTATCAAGTTTTATTCGATTCTAACAACAACATTTTGCTGGGGTTGTCGTTTTCATTTTTTAATAAGTGTATATTCTAACTACTGTCAAATAAGTTAAGCAAAATGCGAGTAAAAGCAAATTTATTAACTACATTTAAAATATATGCTTAATTGGTTGAATCAATATAAATTCTTTAAAGTCGAAATTAATATTTATGCGTGATAATGGCAGCAACCCTATTCGCGCTGCCAAAAGTAGTTCAGATGATTACCGCTGCATTGTATATCTGTGATGATCAAGAAGGTATCAGTTTTCCAAAAAATTAAGTAAGACACTAAGTTCTTGAAAATCGTTTACATATTTTTTAGATATAACGCAAACGGCTAATCAATAGATATCATCGTGTGCATAAGGGAGTTGATATCATACTCGCCTGTCTGCGATACCATTGATTAAGCGGTATTCTCAACACATGAAACTACGGAAATGGGAGAATAAACTCAGACATTAGCATCTATGAGAAATGCGCTCCTCAGAAATTTGAATATCCCTCTATTAACTTCCCTGCCACACTACCTATATTTTGGCGAAATCAACGATATTTTAAACCTTATTATTAACGGTGATCATTACTAATAATATACATTACAAAATACTCCTTGAAATAATGATGTAATTTTTAAGGGACGTCCCTTTCCTTATTCTTTTAAAAAAATACTTTCACGTAGTTGAAAGTATTCGCATCAAATTTTTCTATTGCAGATTGGATATAATATATAGATATAAAATCTGAGACTTAGTATGCCCGTACAAAAAAAAATGTATATTTAATCAGAAAGGAGTGTTTATGCGAAGAAAAATTTAAATCAAGACACATACCTCTACAATTAACGTATTTAAAATTCATGAAGGCGAAAATTTTTAACATTGACGTTTATTAGTAAATGCAATATGTGATGCAAATGTAATGAAAATCAATCCACTTCATTGCACTAAAGTTTTGATATGAAAACATGGCATAATTAAATAAAACAAAACAGTGACCTAAAATTGAAAAATGAAAATACAGTAAATTTCGCTGAAACGAAATTTACAACAGCTTCAAAATTCTGAGTCTTTTGATGACTTCTTTCCAAGATCGTACGGGCACTAACTTACAAAATAACTTATCAGTACATAATTAGTTACATGCATTATGCATGTACGATTGCAATAAACTGTACATGTACAGAATGCGTGTTACATATCAGTGATATCATTCTCTAATTTATATATCGTATATGCATTATGTGTTATGTATGGATTACATTGATTGTACTGAATATATATTTTACACTAATTATGTAACACTGTAATGTCATGTAATGTTATTTTTCTTGATCTTATAATTAAAATGTATTATTATTATTATTACTATTATTATAAACTAAAATATTATATTCGACTTTACAGCCAGTTTCACGTGAACTGTATCTAATGAAATGCTGTTATTTTAACATATAAAGTCGTTTTCAATTAGTATTCAGACGTGTGTTTTAATTCGTTCTCTTACTTGCAAAATTATTTTAGTATCTGCTCTACAATGGTAGGTTTGATAAATCCCAGTTGTATTACATTTTAATCCTACATAATTCAGGGAAATTTAATTTAACTCTAATTAAAATCTTAAAGCAAGCAGAGACATTATGACAGCAGAAAAGCATGGGGGAGACGGGATTCAGATAGTTAAGCATTCATTTAAGCAAAGTGAGTTTATATTTGTACTGAGAAACGTTATAAATCTGTCTTATATCTGACAGCGGCAAACATGTCTCATATTAGCAAACATTTAGGATAGCGTAGAGTAGAATTATTATTACGAGACATTGTATTGCTGAATTCTCACGGAACTGCAGGGTAATTCTATGTGCAATATTTGTGACAAATTACAAGTGGCCAAATTGCATAATAGTAATAGACGTATGTATTTATGTGAGACAGAGGCATACACATATAATACGCTAAAGTGCCAGAAAAACTGGTACAGGCGTGCGTATGCAAATAACGGAGCTTTGCAACCAATCAGCGTAACGCGATGCGGTCGGCAGCGCCTATATAAGACAAGAGATGTCTGGCAAAGCTGTTAGATCGGTTCTTGCCGCTACAATGGCAGGTTATCAAGATTTAAGTGATTTTGAACGTGGCATTACAGGATATGGGACCCCTGATACGTCTAGAGACAACTCTGACAGGTACGTAAGCATCATGTCCGATCACCTACACCCATTCATGTCCATTGTGCATTCCGACGGACTTGGACAATTTCAGCATGATAATGCGACACCCCACACATCGAGAGTTGCTACCGAGTGGCTCCAGGAACACTCTTCTGACTTTAGACACTTCCATTGGCCACCTAAATCGCCAGACATGAACATTATCGAGCATATCTGGGATGCCTTGCAACGTGCTGTTCAGAAGAGATCTCCACCACCCCGCACTCCTATGGATTTGTGGACTGCCCTGCAGGATTCCTGGTGTGAATTGTCTCCAGGATACCTTCAGACATTAGTCGAGTCCATGCCACGTCGTGTTGCGGCACTTCTGCGTGCGTGGACGAGGAGGCTACACGATATTAGGTAGGTGTGCCAATTTTTCTGGCACTTCAGTGTAGAACCCTGCATCCGCTGACTCAGTTTCCATGATTCCAATTCTCTGTAGTTTACCTCAACCTCAAGACGCTAAATGAAAATTTTCACATTCGTGAATAGCGAATTACGCGCCGTTCAATCCCACCTCACCTATTGCTGTAACGTTTGGTCAAAAGCAGCTCAGTCTAATATCCATAAACTTGAACAAATTCAATTACATATATTAAAAATTATGACTTCAAAGATTATCAATAATAGAACCAACCTATGGGTTTCTTTTGCCATATTACCCTTTTCTCTAATTGCTCAGTCCCGAATGGCTCTTCTCATGTTCAAACGTATTCACAAAGGCTTTCACTCCATTATTCAGATTCGTCCATGTAATGATCGCTATCCATCCTGATCCGGCAAAGGCCTTGTCCCATTGCAATCCACCTCTCATTACTTATACGATCAAATCGACTCCCAAGGTCCCACGGTTTGGAATCTACACCCGACAAGTCTTACTAACATTAACAACGATCATAAGTTTAAGTCTTCTTTAAAAAAATACTTACTATCCACATACTAATATTTAATTCCATTTTCTGTGTCCTACATGTCGATGCTTTATATCTTCTATTGTTTTTTTGGTGTTTTTTTGTGTTTTTTTTTACATTTCGATATTTATTTTATTGTACTTTAAATGTCAACGCTTAATTTATTTCTTTTTTTCTGTTTGCCAATATATAATTTATTTTATATAACATGTCGTTGTTTTCCTGTATTTATGGTTTTTCAATGTGTTTATGTATTTAAATAATTTATTACCTGAGGTGTGACCGGAACTCGTCAAGAAAATTTTTAGTCTGCTTTTTTTTTCGATTATCCGTCAGGCACCTTCCTGACTTATATTTTTTGTGCTTGTATTCAAGTTGTTTCTTTTTCTGGGTTGCCTGTAAAATAAACATTATTATTATTATTATTATTATTATTCTCATTAACATGGTGAAACCATAAAATTATGTTTATTATTAAAAAATGAATGAAAATACACTCTATAACAAAAAAATCGACGCACCAAGAAGGAGTTGTCCGATTGCGATAAAAATTGGTGGATGTGAAGAACATACATAGAAAAAGAAACGATTAAAATTTCAGAACAATTGAATGATTTATTGCAGAGTTTGACCGTTACAAAGGGAGGAAGTCAATAAGGCGTTGGTCCACCTCTGGCCTGGATGCAAGCTGTCACCCGGCGTGGCATAGACTGATAAAGATCCCGGATGGTGTCCTGCGGAATTTCTTGCCAAATTGTCTCCAACTGTCGGGCTAAATCGTCAACATTCCTGGATGGTTGCAATCGCCTTCCCATAGCGTCCCAAATGTGCTCTATGGGGGGAGAGAGACCCGGAAACCTAGCTTGCCAAGGAAGTGTTGGGCAAGCTTGAAGACAATTCATAGCAACACGTGCCGTGTGCGGCCGGGCATTGTCTTGTTGAAACGTAAGTCCAGGGTGTCGCAAAAGGAACGGTAACACAACCGGTCGTAGAATGTCGTCTACGTACCGCTGTGCTGTAAGTGTGCCAGAAATGACCACCAAAGGGGTCCGGCTATCAAAGGAGATGGCACCCCAGACCATAACGCCCTGTTGTGGGCATGTGTGGCGTGCGATAGTAAGGGCAGGATCCCCACGCTGCCCTGGACGTCTCCAGACACGTCTGCGGTTGTCGTCAGGACACAGTTGGAAACGGGACTCGTCACTAAAGACTATACGTCCCCAGTCAGCGCAGTTCCAAGTTGATCGAGCCCGGCACCACTGTAATCGGACTTGACGGTGTAAAGGCGTGAGAGGTACGCGGCGTATCGGTCGGCGCGAGCGTAAATTCCGCTCTCTCAGTCGTCTGCAGAGGGTCATGTTGGACACATGTGTGCGGGCCACACGTTGGATAGTTGATAACGACGAATCCGGTGCTGTGACAACTGTTCTGACAATCGCTCTGTCTTCCCGTTCTCTGCCGTTGTTGACCCACTCTTGCCAGCACCGTCCAATCGCCGCATCGCTTCGACCCACATGTCCAGCGATTCTTCGATTCGTCCAACCAGCCTCTTTCAATCCGATAGCACGACCTCTTTCAAACTCTGACATATGCTCGTAATGAGCACGAATCTTTCGGCGAGGCATTGTTACAGTCGACGTAAGATATCCGCAGTCAAAATGCAACAGAAATTTTGACCACATATTGAGAATCGCTTCTTACATACAGGGTGTTCCGAAAACATGAGATCAAAAGTATATAGCCATGATCTTTGTACAAAATGGACCATAGCGACCCTTTACATGGGGGGTCGGAAATAAATAACCACGGAGTTATGGCTATAAACAAATAACAAAGCATGATTGGATAAAAAAAAAGGAATTTACACCTATAACCAACGTATTTGTCCAATACACTGCATCTGGGCTGTATTATCAAGAAATTGGTATCTTATTAGCTGTGCATCTCTGGAATGTGGAAGTTAACAATTTCGAGCCAATGAAAATTGTATTTGAAAGTTTGGCTCGCCCCTTGAATTTAGTTTCCTAAATTTCGCCGTCGCCAATTTTTGGCGCGAATGGCGAATTTTTGGCAAGCTATTTAAGAATCGAACCATTGGTTTTTTAGCCAGTTTATTCCCCCCCCCAGGTAAGCAAAAATTAGCAAAATTAACATTGGAAATAAACTAACATAGGAAAATAAGCACAACAGCAACCCCCCTCCCGAAAGTGCTTACATAGTACTTGAACGCTCCCTATTAAATTTTTTCCATGGTAAATGGAAATACAAGTCCTGCGACCCGGCCACCATGCTGGCGCCCATATTCATAATTCAGAATCGATTAGAACATGAGCGTACTGAAGAGGGATTCATGTGTGCCATTACCCCCCCTCCCCCGCAATTAGAAGAATATTAACAATAGGTCCAGGGCCGGACAGGGTTCTCTCAAATGGCGCATACCTTATATAACTCGGGCGAGCCAGCTTACCATTAGGTGTGAAGCAATTTGGTGGCTGGTCAGAAGAACCTGGTCCCAAGGGGAGAAGACCCAACGAGCAACCCACAGATCTCCAGGCAGCACTTATTTACATATTAAAAAAAAAATACAGAGTTACACGCCAGGAGACGGTGAACAGATACTGACAAGAGTTAATTAGACAGTTCGTCGCAGATCTGGATGGCAACATAAATGCATTGATTCAGAAGAAAAAGAGAGCGGGGGTTATTGATGACATTGTTAAGCCACAGGGGCTTGTTGGTTTCGGATGGTCGAGTCAGATGAAAGACTTTGGTGTGTGGGCAATCAAAAATGTAATGCTCAGAGTCTCCAATAGAGGTACATGAACAGTTTGGTGAATTGAGTAGGTGAAATCTATGGAGGTATGATGGAAAAGGTCCGTGATCTCTCAGGAAGTAGAGGAGGAATTGCTTGGTGATCTGGAGGTTGCTATCGACTTTCTTCAAATATTGGTAGGCCTTACGTTCAACGATGGAGGAGTTTCATTGGTTTTGCCAGAGCCTAATGTTGTGTTTTTTCACGAAACAATTCAATAAGGACAGAGGAGCCAAAAAAGTAAAGTGAACACCGGTTGAAGCAGCAAGTTTGGCAAAGTGGTCGGCGGCTTCATTACCCGGAATACCCGAGTGAGCTTTGATCCAGTTTAGGCTATAACTATTATTGTTAAGGTGAGCGTCCTTTTTGATGGTGTTGACGAAGAATGGTTTATTTTTTGTACAACCAAAGGTAACAATACTCAATGAGCTGTCTGTCAAAATGTTGCCTGTAGTGTTGTTATCTCTGAGCCATTTAATGGGGATGTTTATTGCCAAACGCTTGGCCTGAAAAGCGGAATTATGGGGATTCAGTCGGTAGCCAAACTGGTCAATGAGGATGTTATCCCTAAAGACACAAGAAGCAAGTTCAATGTTGTTTTCGGTGCCTGAGCCGTCGGTAAAGGTATCATAGAGGAATGAAGGGTCTTATGAGGATAACTGGAGGTGCTTATGTGCGCTAGAAAACGAGCAAAGCGGAATGTTGTGATCCAGCGGCGAAGGAGGAGGAGAGGTAGAAGAGATGAGGTTAACTTTGTGGTTCTTGAAGTGAAATTTCTTGAAGAGGTTTTCGATGACGATTTTGATTGATATTATGCCAAGAAGAGTGAAGAGAGCGTCAGTCGGGGAGGTTCTATATGCTGTTGAGATCAGTAGAAGAAAGTTCCTCTGGAGAGACCTGAGTTTAGAACTTTGTTGGAGAGAAAGGTTTCCGCCCCAGGCACCAGCTCAGTAGAAAACTACTGTTTCAATTACGGCTTCTGATACGGTGTTTTCGGAACACCCTGTACACCTGCTGAATGTGCAGTTCCGATGCGCTGGAGTTCCCGCTATTCATTCATTGGACACCAAATTTTAATCATTTGCATGTTCGGTCAAAATGTCTTTGCATACGAAATTTCATTATAATCGGACAACCCCTTCTTGGTGAGTGGATTTTGTTTTGTTATAGAGTGTACTTTAAAATGTATTTAAAATTTTCAATATAATCTCCTCTCAACTCAACGATGTTAAGATAATTTATACAGCGAAATATGCAGTAGAAGCCTTCTAATGAAACCTCGATCAGTTACTTGGACACAAAGCTTTGGATGACCAAGTTTTTCTTGAAGAAAACTGTTCGTGTAATTTCTTAAAATCAAAGCGCGTTGAAATGAATTGTGTCTACTGATGTAAGTTTATGATTTCAATTCGATCTTGACACAAAATGACAGAAGATGAAATGTCATTGTATGGATTCTCTTTGCAGAGGGATATCAGATTGCAGAAATTGTATGTTAAAACAATGCTGATCATGCTTCCCAATGTGCGGAAAATACCCATTGCAAGTTCGTTCCTGAAGGCATCATAATCAACAAACACTCTCATCTAAGAATCGGGGAAGGGGCGTATGTCTGTGTTACGAAAAGGACTGTTGATGTTAACAAATCGCCTTCTCATTAAGTGGCAAGTATAAAGCATTTTCTTTCTTCTAAATTGAGATTTAAATGATCCTGCATGCTCTATATTCACCAGATTTAGCACCGACAAACGTTTTCTCTACCTGAATTTCAGGACGTGACATGAAGACATCCATTAATGACACACACATTAATGACGAAGCAGCTGAAGCTGTTTCATTGCAAAGATTTCAAGTCGCTTTCAATGATTTTATAAATGATTTAAATATTGGTTAGATTTGTGGAAATAATTGCACCAAAAAGAAAGTTCTTTATATATTCATTTTTCTGTTTTCGTAATAAATACAATGTCGCTATTTGACTGCCGCATTCTATTCTATGTTTTATGGCAATGAAAATTCTTTCATAATATACAATTGTGAAAAATATTTACTTTCACAAGGCTTAAATAAATTATAAATCGATTTATTGTTCGTCTTTTCCTGAATCATATCCATCATTATGGTAGAACATATGGGAAAAGCCGTCGGTGTTCTTAATACGCTTCCTAATTCCAATGTAAAAAAAAAAAAATTCCTGGTCTATTTACCTTTTACTCTAATTAACCAAGGACATTTATAGCAAGATGGCTGCATAACATGAAATAAATCGATGTTGATGCAATTATTCTTTTAATTAAAATATGTCGGATTACATATTTGTTTACGGATAAAGAAATTGCGGCAATTAAATTTGCTTGCGGTATTATATCACAGTCGACCGTTCAACATAAGGAAAGGGATTTGGATGAACTAGATAATGAAGTAATTAATTTCAAAAGTCCTTTTGAAATAATTTAAATTAATTAATATTTTTAAGTAAAATATGCCAAATTTGTTTGAAAAAAAAAAGTTCGAATGAATTTGTGAATTAAATCTTCGACTATTTCGTTTCTAATTCTTCAAATTCTATCCTTTTAATCAACAGGATGAACAAATTATCAGAGGTTAAGAATACGTTCTTCAAATGACTTCATTTATTAAAATCATGCATATACTATCAATTTTAATTTAATAATTTTTTTTAGTTAATATGTATTATTGCATACGTTCTGCATAAATAGTTCAATTGCCCAGACAAGAAGTGTGGAGTAAGTTACAGGGCAACACAATATGTATATGCCATAGTTTTGTATACACATATTTACATGCCATAGTTTTGTATATACATATTTACATGCCATAGTTTTGTATATACATATTTACATGCCATAGTTTTGTATATACATATTTACATGCCATAGTTTTGTATATACATATTTACATGCCATAGTCTTGGCTCCGTATATATGCTATAGTTTTGTATATACACATTTATATTCCTAGTTTTGCATATACACATTTATATGCCATAGTTTTGTATATACACATTAAATTCAGTGGCGAAGAGTAACTTCAAAAGTGGGCTATCTCCATACATATATATCATATATACATATTCATATACATATACATAAATCATCATGATTGTGATAATAGTGATCTATTATGATTGAATTGGGACTTTTTCATTCAAATGGGGGATTGTTAATCAATAAGATGTGGCCCATTTTTGAAGCCAGGTATTTATATACTTAATGGAGATTTTAACACCCACCACTCACTGTATATGCCAATGATACAACGTTAACTTGAATACAAATGGTGCATTTAAAATAAGCAATTGATAATCAAATCTACAAATATATTTTAGTACATAATTATATGACTGAAGGATTTCGTTGTTCACATAGTAAATTTTTAATTTTTACCTAAAAACGACTTCAAACTTCTAACATAATATATTTCATTTACCGCCTTAATGTGTCACTTTAGCATGATGATTTGGGCTTTTTTGTTTTTTTTATTCGCCGCCGATATGATTTCGAAAATATAAAATAATCGCGTTTCATATATATAATTTTAACTTCAGTAGCTGACAACATATATTATTATAATTTTACTTTTTGTATTTGGCAACAGTATATGTAATTATTTTTTCAAATTCAAGAATAATAATCAGTCTTCAATTTTATCATCGACGTGTGCACATGGCCTACGGAGGCTCCGCTAAAAAGGCGTACTAAATTCTTTTAACAATCCGAATTATTTTATTTTTTGGCATGTATTAATGAATCAACCTAAACATTTAATGTGTTAGATAAATATATTCCAATTGGATGAATTGCTATATTCCTTCAAAACTTATATTTTCAGTTTCACAGCAAATTGCTTTCACGTTAAAAACTTCATTAACTAAAAAGCATATTAATTTCATGTTGACAATTGTTTTAAACGTGACATTTTAGGCATTAAGTTGTGATAATTAATAAACAATTATTAACAGCGACTTTTTTAATATGAAGTTTATAAGTCATTTTTTTCTATGCAAAATAAAATATTTTTTACATTTTTTCATCCTTTATTAAAGACAATTGAAAATACTTCATTAAAACTTTTTACTACTGTACTAGTGCTTGAAATCCCTTCTTAATTGCTGAAGACAATAAAATAAATTTGTTCGGTCTCATTAATTTTGTCTTTCACAAATAAGAAGTAATAATCTGTTTTGTAACAATTAATTTTCTTTTTAGTTTTGCCTTATTGACTTCGCAAAATTAATGTAATTTTTTTGTTTAAATAGTTTGTAATGAAATTTAGGAAGTTTATTATTTCAATATTAAAATTAATGGAAATATCTTCATAATTCACAGAGCTATCTAATGTCACAATCTGATAGCTTTTCAAATATTACTTTGTAATTTGAATTAGAATTAAATATTCATTTCATTCACGTTTCCTCTCAAAAATTAGTATGCTTTGAAATTATTACATGCCATAAAATTTTTTAAATATCATTTAATTTGAGCGTAAAATATAATCGACCTAACCCTTCATAAAATGCATTAAAGTATTAGTATTCACCTTTTATATAGCGTGCATAATTAGATTTCCTGAAACCTTTCCATATTTTTCAGCAGACAGAAACCTTCATCATTACTAACCATAAACCTACTCCATTCTTTAGCATTACATAGACTTATTATCCAGATTCCACCCACCCAGACCCAGGAATCGAAACTCAAGACCCCACCCTACGTTAACCAACCCACCACTTCGCCGGTTGGCCCCTCGGCCACAACAAACTCATTCCCCTTTCACAGCTCATCGACAAAACTCAAATCTGCCCTCACCACATCCAATCACATGCAAACACACCTACACCCCCCAATCATATTTACCATTCCACCAAACTCTACTTACTCCATCACATCACATTACTTTAACAAAATAAAATAAATCACAGAAGAAACTATTATATCCCACCTCACCAGAAAATTACCTACCTACTCCTATCAACCCCATTACATTCATGAGCACCGATTGAAATTATGCATCGTGGGTTGGCTTACCCTGTCTTTCCCGCTTCCCTTGCCTCGTCTGACCACCGCATAGTTCTATCACCTCCCCTCCACAGCCACTTCAAAAATAAAAAGAAACCTTAATGTCAAACGTTTCATCGCTCTAATATTTATCGCTAATTTCTAAACACCAATAGTCTGCCTAGATAAATTCAAAACACTTCCCATTAACCAACCATTACTCCTCTCCTTCCACAAACAACTTCTTCCCACCTTACCCAACATTTTTACCCATTCATTTGGGGATAAACGAAACTCCCGTAGGCGCCCATTCTACATGGTTATCTAGGCTAGGCTAGGGAGCCCGGTGTCGCCAAACAGAGAGCAACAGCGTAACGCGGCAACGTTCTACGTTTAATTGGAGAATTCACTACAATCAACTCCTGGCAAGGGACAACAACAAACTGTCGATATGCTCTCAGAACAACATCAAAAACTATGCTTTAATATATATGACATATATTAATACTAATTTATATGTCATTTAAATTATCAAACGCTTTACTTAAATAATATTACACTCTAACAGAGCATTGTTGTCGTAACATTATAAACTACTAACAGATAATCTGAAACAGGGTTGTACAGCATATGATGATCCAAGAATCACAATTCTTCCGGTCAACAGTGTTTTAATCTGGCCCTTCGATAACTATTTGAAATTTTAAAAAAAAAATCCGCAACTTTTTTTTTTGCCGAAATAAAGAAAAACTAAGGTGACGACACTGGTGACCCTTTTCCATATCGCAGGTGAACAAACAAATACACGGCAGAACCTCTGAAAAGAAGGTTTTAGTAAGTTTTTTTTAATTATTATTTAATGAAACCGCTGGCCCGAGGGATCCATAAAATAATTTAAGTTGCATGCTACCCTAAAAGACTGAACAACCCTGGTGTAAAACGATTATGATTTCTTTTTAATTCGTAATACAAATCTTGTAAAATTAAAAATCTCAAATTTTATTTAATTTGAAATTTGCAAATAATGGGCCCTTTTTAATGGAAGTTAATCTGATCCAAAATTAAAAAGCATCTTAAAAATTATTCTGAGATTTAGTTTCTCGATTGCATACAGAAGTTGGCATATTCAAAATGTTTCTCTCGGTGGATTGAAGTATTTTAAAATGAATTTGAATTCCGCGAGAAATTATTTTAAAAAGTTTTATCTAGAATTGGAAAGAAGTTCTTATCGACTATTTCTAAAATTTGATAAAGCACACTTTATCATACTTTCTGTCGTTGCAGCAAAAAGAAATCATAATTTAAACTTTTACGATTTTTTTAAATCAATATTGCATTTTGGGGTAAAAAAATTTCATTTCGAATAAATGTGCCAATACCTTCGTTTGACATATTTAGTTCTTACGCGATTTAATAAAATCAAATAATTTATTCAAATACACAGTGATTTATGCAAAGCATTTAATTCATAGGATATTCACTTTTGCCAAAAACGTTTACTCAAATCCTAATCACAATCAGTGTCTGTCTGTCTGTCGCGCGCGCACACACACACACACACACACTCGCAAACAGGCAATTTGTTAATTTATACATTTTTTTTTTCAAATTTAAAATAAAGCTTAATGATTCTCTGCAAAACGTGTTCAAATAAAATACTGTAAATTTAATGAGAAGTTTAAACAAATTTTAATGAGACCTGAAATTTTATTTTGAAAAAATCTAATTAATTTAATAAACCTTTGTCATGTAGATAAAATTTTTATTTTAGAAAAACAATTTTACTTTTAATTCTGTATACTTTTGCAGTTTTATATTTCAGAAATTTAATGAAGTAATTTTATACCAATTAATACTTTTGCAAGATCATGACCAGAATCTGCCTTTTCGTCACGTAAAAATTTGAAAATGAAGTAGTCCTGCCCCGTATTGAGCAGAATCTAGCAGTATTTAACCCATCTTACCGCTGCTTCGACCATTAAGCTATGGGTGCAGCAGCCGTATGTAGCCTACTTGAAATTATATAATATTTTATTAGATATATAGCCATTGTATTCCCAATTGCATTGTGCGCCCCAAATTATAAAACTAACATCAAATAGTGAAAGGCAACGGTTTCTTAATTTTTGTTATTTTACACTCTAGTGTATACCACTGTAGTCTATTTCCCAACTGGAGTAGGGCCTGTTGCAGGACCTTCATTTACATCAAGGCAACATTGGTGCCAAAATGTGACCAGGGGTTGACACAGACTTTCATTTTTGGGATGTCAAGGACAGAATTTGCCATGGTCTTGGAATAACACCCTTCATTTATCATGAAAGTTGGAATTTTTTACAGTGAAAAAATATATTTTGGGGGTCATGACCCCCATGACCTTCCCCCTGTGTCCGCCCTTGAGAGTGACATGTCCAAGTACAGACTTATTCTGGACGTTGTTGCCTCAGGATAAAAAGCTATAACATATTTTCTCGCTCACCTCATGCTACCATTCTCCGTGCCTTTGCTGTGTTCTTTCGCCACCTGTTAAGCCGGAGTAACAATCGTTTGCAAAAGTTCTTTTCTACATACTGGTGACTAAATTGTGATTTGTTCTGTGTGTGTGTGTGTGTATGTGTGTGCATTAAATTTGTGCAATAAATTATGTCATATTTCGATATGCAATAGTTTTGCTTTCCAACATCCACAGCCAGATGTTAACATAAACCATCAATCACCAGGCTGGAGTCAGATAAGCTCTTGTGCCCACAAAACGAATAAACATATGCTGTAGCAAGCTGAAAATTATATTTACCTTGGTCAACAAATTACGATGGAAGGCGACATAAATCAAGAGATCGAACGTCGTATCAAGCTTAGCTGGCAAGCATTCTACCGGCTACAAATAATTTTTAAAAACAAGCTCCCTATTTCTTTACAGAGGAAAGTTTTCGATCAATGCA
>QLNU02014802.1:10782792-10797111 GCA_006491805.2 Dysdera silvatica | reverse complement strand
TTTACCTTGGCCAGCTGATTTCAATGGAACACAACATTATGAAAAGAACTCAACAGACGTATTAAACTTGGCTGGAGTGCATTTGGAAGAAATAGTTTTATCCTGAAGGAGAAATTGCCTTTGTGTCTAAAAAGAAAGGTCTTCAGCCAATGTGTATTGCCAGTCCCCTCTTATAAATCAGAGACATGGAGTCTAACAGTTGGAGCAATACGAAAGTTACAGACAAAGCAAAGGAGCATGGAGAGGTGCATGCTTGGAATAACTAGGAGAGATCGAAAAAGGAACACTTGGGTGAGAGAGAAAACTAGAGTAGAGGACAACATTGTTAAAATAAAAATGCTGAAATGGCGATGGGCTGGGCATATTGTAAGAAGAACTGATCAACGATGTACAACAGAAATTCTGAACTGGATTCCAAGAGACCACCGAAGACCTAGAAAACATCCTCAAACTAGATGGGTGGATGAAATAAGAAAAGAGGTTGGGGTGACGTGGAAACGAATGGCCCAGGATAGACTTGTGTGGAAAGCATTTGGAGAGACCTTCATCCAGCAGTGGATAGATAATGGTTGAATATGATGATGATGATGATGATATATATATATATATATATATATATATATATATATATATATATATATATATATAAAAGTTTTCCTCGCCCATTCTTGGCGGAAACAGGCTTTGGGACGGGCAGAGCGCCATGTTCCCAAGCCTCTTTTTACATCACTTCTTAATGTGCCATGTCTAGAAACTTCCTGACAATGTGACACGTGTTTAGGATTGTGGCTTTTTGTATTTCAATGTAGGTGTTTGGGTCAATGTTGAGTATCTCCAAATTCGTCGCAAGCGTTTTTGGTACTATCCCTGTTGCTGAGATGACTAACGGGATGATGAAGATCTTTTCCATACCCCATATATCTCGTACTTCATGTCTGAGATCTTGGTACTTGGTGATTTTCGTTGTGTAGGTTGTCTGTATGTTATTGGTGTTGGGTACTGCTATGTCGATTAAGTACGTGGTCTTATTCGATTTATCGACGAGGGTTATGTCAGGACGGTTATGTGGGACTGTCTTGTCTGTTATGATTGCTCTATCCCAGTAAAGCTTGTGTGTTTCGTTCTCATGCACGGTCTCTGGCTCATATTTGTAGTACGGGCATTTTTCTGTCAGAAAGCCAGCATTCGCTGCCAATTTCTGGTGGACTATTTTCGCTACTTGATCGTGTCTATGTTTGTAGTCTGACTGCGCAAGGATCTTGCATCCTGCCATCACGTGTTGGATTGTCTCCGATGCCGCATGACAGTGTCTGCATTTGTCGCTTTCTATGTCTTTTCTCTGGATGAATTTCTGATTGTTCCTTGTTGCGATCACTTGGTCTTGGATGGCTAGCATGAATCCTTCTGTCTCTGGCTGGAGAGTGCCTTTGGCCAGCCAAGAATTTGATGCCTTTTTGTCAACGTGTGGTTGTTGCAGGTCATTGTAGTGCCTGCCATGTAATGGTTTTCCGGCCCAAGTTCTCAGTTTCTGTTCGTTGGCTGTTTCGAGGACACGCTCTTCGGTACTACACAGGTTTAGTGGCGTGTAATTTGCATCTGCTTGTATTATGGCTTGGATGAGTGGCGATCGGGGACTCTTCAACTGGAAGTATTGCCTCATGCTCTGGATCTGCTTGTCATGTAAGTCTTTGAGGTCCGCTTGTCCGCGTCCTCCTTCTTCCCGGGGTAGTGTTTGCCGTTCAATTGCCGTTGCAGGGTGTAGTTGTCCGGCTCTTCTCTGGATGGTTCTCATTTTCCGCTGGAGTTGTTCTAGTTCAGTGTTGGACCATTTGATGATCCCGAAGGAGTAGGTGAGCACTGGTACCGCATATGCGTTAATTTATATGCATATATATATATATATATATATATATATATATATATATATATATATATATATATATATATATATATATATATATATATATATACACATTAAATTTCATTGTACATTGTGTCATACACAATACGGCTATTCGCCGGATATGTCGCCGATTGAACATGTGTGGGATTTCGTTGGTCGGCGTCTCGCTCGTGATCCTCGTCCCATAGCTACTACAGATGAACTTTGGGGTCGCATACAAGCAATCTGGAATGCTCTTCCTCAGGCACACATTCAACATCTGTTTGATTCCATGCCACGTCGTATAGCATCACTTATTGCAGCGCGTGGTGGCTTCACCAAATACTGATTTTCGACATGCAATATTGTATTTTTGCTTTGTAATTGAACCGGTCACTTTGAAAAGGGGTTATTTTACATTGTTTTCGTATGGAGTTGACCCCTTTTTGAAAATGGACGATTCGATTTTAATCGTTTATTTGTATCAACACAGGTCGTTTGTACATTAAATTTCATTCAATTCGGACGAGTCCTTCATGGTGTTGCAATTTTCGCAAATATTAGTATATACATACTCATGTTTGTAAAAATTGTATGTAATTTGTGTCAATTTGTCCTGAGCCTACTTAGTATAAGATTGTAATGTATTCGGTGTAAGATTATAGTGTACTTAGCGTAAGATTATGGTGCACTTAGTGTAAGATTATGGTGTACTTAGTTTAAAATTACGGTGGACTTGGTTAAAATTGTAGCGTATTTAGTGTAAAATTATGGTGTGCTTAGTGTAGAATTATAGTGTATTTAGTGTAATATTGTAGCGTACTTAGTTTAAGATTATAGTGCACTTAATTTAAGATTATATTATATTGCTACGTATAGAAATGATTGACACAAATGCAGTCACAGGGTGGAAACTATTTTATTCACAACAAATGAATATTACATTTGTTAGACATACTCCCCATCTAAGTCTATGCACTTCTGCCATTCGACTGGGAGTTTCTGGATGGCTGTGGTGAACCAATCTTTGGGTGTGTTGGCGCACCATCTCTGGACGATAGCCTGCAATTCGCAGTCACAGTGCAGTTGTCCACTGTTAAACTTGGGCAACTAATGGAACACAGTTCGCCTTGATGGAACTTTATCTCCACACACTAACATTATACGACGATGGATATTGTCTCGTGAAACCTCCTCTTTCCACAAAAATCATGCTGTCCATCGATGTCCGTAATAATTGTTTTCACCTTTTCTGCCTATGATTGCACTGACGGCGATTGGAAGGATAACCGTTTTCCTTAATCGTTCACGAACTTGTAGCGTCATTTGTGCATTCCACGTAGGGCACGATCCCTGGTTTCTATTTCTTGGTGTTTCCCTGTCGTTTGGAGTTTATTTACGACGTGACGCAATGTAACTGCGAATTGCAGGCTATTGTCCATAGATGGTGCACCAACACACCCAAGGATTAGTTCAACACAGCCGACCGGAAACTCCCAATTAAATGGCAGAAATGCATAAACTTAGATGGGGAGCATGTCTAACCAATGTAATATTCATTTTTGCTGAATAAAATATTTTCCACCCTGTGATTGCATTTGCGTCAATTATTTCTGTCCGTAGTAATACTTGGCGAAAATTAGAGAACGTAGAAAATATAACGCTGTAGCAAAACGATGTAAAGGAAATATCAATTAAAAAGTTGCGTTGTCGAGTTACTATGAAACAAAATGCACAGAGCGGAATTCTGATAATTTAAAAGCGGTAAACTATAGAACAATGGAGATAGAATATTACATGAAGCTGAGTCTATCGAGACTGATTTATAACACTGATAAAGGTTACAAAAAATTTGCCCACTTATAGTCGCAACACAAAATTTGTGCAAAGTTATGAAGAGTCCGTCCATTAGTGTACGCAGAACTTTCTTAATGAGGGATTTCAAGGTTTTAATGGGAGGTTCAGAGCTACAACTCCATACATTCATAGCACACATACAAAATCGCATTGCAATGAGGATTATGACCTCATCCACCTTCATCTATAGTGAAGCTTTATACGCGCTCGCGGAGGGAAGGATAATCTATCCGCTGTAGCTCAGTTGGAATAGCCCTTGGCCGGATACAAAGAGGTCGTGGGTTCGGTTCCCAGCAGGCACCGTGAAATCATTCTTTTCTTTACGAGCAATTTATCATCTAATGTCTATGTATCACATCTTCGACTATGATGAGAAAAATTTCTCGACTTATAATTTATACTTTTTTTTCTAAACTCGCTTTGTTACATACGGAGATAAATTCCTTAAGTTCTCTCATTTTTCGCTAAGGCTGCTATAATCGCTTTTGTTTGATTGAGCATTGCCACATTAACACAGTTTGATCTAACTGATAAACCACTCTACTCCTTCCTCCTTCAGTTATTGTTCTGGATAGGGACTTCCCTTCGAAACCTTGTATGCACAATTGACTTCCTACAATATGGAAAATTCGCTTGTATGACCTTTACAGCCCAAAGATGGCAATTGTTCTGTTGCTCCGGACCTGCAGTTTCCTGAGGAATCCAAACCTCTTAGGGCCTAGGGAACCAAACCTCGCACTACGGTAAGTAGTTAGTCGCTAAGCGTCCTTTTTTTTTGGCACAGTCGGGAGCCGAACCCGGAATACAAGCACGGTAGGCGAAACGCATTACCACTGCGGCACCTTAGGGCCTCGCTATAAAAAGAATTGTGATATTTTCTTAGAAGCTAGGGTGAATAAGAGCTTTTCGAGTAAATTTTTTTAATTATTCACTTATGTTTATGAAGTATAATTTCCATGTGTATAATTTCTATGTTTATAAAATATAATTTCCATATTTGTTCATTTCCAAAATATGCTAAACCACTTAAGAATTTCTTCTTAGCGCACATACGACGGAACTTGAAAAAATGGGATAATAGGATATAAAAAAATAATTAATTATTATTATTAATAATTATCTAAATAGTACATCATCGATGTAAGATTTATTAACTTTCCTTACTAATTGTAATTGGAAAAAACTAAATCGTCGTTTTCAGTAGTCCAATAAGTGTATGTAAAGCCTTCTGTTTCATCCCGTTGGCTTTAGCCACCAAATATGCAAATTATACGTCGTAGTTGATTGAATTAACAATGGTCTGTACATATAACACAGATCAAACACAGTATTCTGTGGTCAATATCTGAGCGGATACTGAAATTGGCTAGATTGCTTGCCATTATTACAGGCCCTAAGTAATTAAAGGACAGAGAGGCAGACCTTATTGCATCAATTTCACTAAACGAATCAATGAATCTCCTATTTGCAAGTTTTCGTACATACTGAACGCATGCATGAGAATAAAATGCACACTTTGCATGCATTTGTATTTCAAATCTTCAACGCACTTTTTCAAAAACAGAAAACACTCCAAAAATTCATCTTATAGATAGCAGCTCAAAATACGTAAGTTAGATATTATAAATTTCCAATTAGGTGAAAGAAATATAATTATTCGTTCCATAATGAATTTTCACCATCTAAAAAAGAGACAGCTTTTCCAAAAACATTAAAAATTTATACATGGGAGTTATCAGATCAAAAATGCACAATAAAATCTGCTTACTAAACTAAATAATATTCCTAAAACCCTTCGAGTTCATGAACATCTATAATTTATGTATTTTTTGTATTATGTTTTATTTATAATTTACTTTTATATATAAAATATTATATATTTTGTATATAATTTATGCAATTTGGCTTAGCATTACGCAGATTAGATTTATAAGTAAAGACAACGTTATCTCTACTTATTTACGCTTATAACATCTCTTACTTACGTTTATAACGTCTCTTACTTGCACTTATAATATTGTATTTACTTATAAAATAATAGCTTATATTAAACTCATTTTCAGTTCCTCGGAGTATATTCATTGAAAAAAATGTGTTCAAAGTTCGTCTTAACCTGATTTTTCAAGATGCTGGTTCAGAATTATATTGCCAATGTAAAGTTAACTGCCTTTTATAATTTAATTCATTTTTTCCTACCAAACTATTGATAATTTCTTTATTTAGTTATTTCTTGATGCCTTTACATTTTTCTTCTGGGAAAATTCAATTGGAAGATTCTTTTAAAATAACTTTCTCTTTTTCTTTTCACCGAAAACTTATAACCGAATGTTTTTTTCACCACAAAATTTATGGGTTCTTTGATTCTAATCCTTGTTTCAACGTGCAATAATTTGTGTATTTTAAATTAGGTAAAAAATTATTAAATAAAAAATGAAGTTTTCTAAATTTTCATGGAAATTATAAATATATTGTATCAAACTTTCAATAACTTTTAGTAATTGTGTCTAATGAAGTATTTGTAAGAGAAATATTATTAACTTGAAAGAATTTCGATTCTGCCCTCAATCCATTGAGTTTTAACGTAAACTACATCGATTACTAAACTCCCTTAATAATGAATGCGTCCAGGAACCTGATTTCTCTGATTAGCTAAGCCTATTACCATATATATAATCTGTTAAGCTTTTCTTGGAGTAAAATAGTTTTATTCTTGATTTTCGTAAAGTTTGTTTTTCTTTTACCATCCATCCATCCATCCCCCAAATTAGTTGTACACAGTGATATATTTTCTAAAGAAGTAATATGTTTTCTAAGGAAGTAATATGTTTTCTAAGAAAGTATTGCACTGTCTAAAAAGTTATGTATTTTATAAGTAGTATGTTTTCTAAGAAAGTGATGCATTCTCTAAAAAGTTATGTATTTTATAAGAAAATAGTATGTTTTCTCTAAGAAAATGATTATATTTCTGAGAAAGTTATATATACTAATAAAGTGATATTTATTATAAAATTTATGTATTTATGTATTTTCTCAATTTTCAGTGTATTTTTTAATAATATTATGTCCGGAATAATATGCGTTTTTATTTCCAAAAAATTGTTTATTAATAAAAATTTTAGATATGGTAAAATTGTTCTTGCAAAATGATTGCATTTTTATTCAATAAAACATAGCAACAGAGATTTTCATTGATAACGGTCACATTTATTTTTGCTCCCAATTTTTCGTTTCTGTTTACTGCCCTTCCCTGTTTTAAAACCTACATTTAATGCAGTTTAAGTTCAATTCTACGTCTGCTTTCTTCAATTTCCAGATTTATACATCTGTGGCACCGTGACGAACTGACTGTTGAAAGTATGTTGTAAAAGTGAACTGTCAGTTAATGACGTCTCCTGTCGCTCCTGCTTGAACAAGCTTGATCGAAAATTCTCTGTTAGAATGAACTTTGGAGGATTCCAGTCGTTTTTGACGCCATTTTGGCTTTCACAAAAAACCATATACGACTGCTATCTTCAGCCCTGGAACCTTTCCAAGTTTGAGATTTCCTTTTCCGATGTTTCTCTTGCTAATCAATCGATTGAATCTAATCTTACCATCAATAATGTCAAATATCCTCTTTCCCAGCTTCCGAAGAGGCGCTAGATTCAGGATCCGTGTGTTTGAATTTCCTCTGATTTGATTTTTCTCCTTAACCATCGTCACCAACATGGCACCCCCCCCCCCTAAGTCTGGAATCTGCTAGAAGAAGTGGATAGGGGTTACGATTTCTTCAATAGTACCATGAAGGTCAAGCTGGAACTTACCAAACCCATCCCTGAAGTAATATTGTTCAGCTCATTCAAAGTTAGAAATCATTATCCAGGAAGAAAATGTTTTCTCTACGATATCGAAGGCCACCTGAAAACCAATTGTCCTTCCGCCCAAGACCTGCTACTTCATCGATACTGATGGAATCTATGAAGCCAACTCCGTCTCCTATCGACGTCACTAAAAACCCTGGGACAGCCTTCTCAACAAAATCTAAGGAAAAAAATAAGAAGACCCTTCCTTCCGAATGAGCGCCACTCTTTGTTCCCCACGATCGGTAGTAGCAATCGTAGCTTCGCTTATGTCTACACCAAAGCAAAGGAACTGCCCCTAGGAGAATTGTCTGATTCGAGAATGTATGTTAAAGAATATTTCGACCTTGGTTGTTCCCTAAATTCAAGCGTACATTTACAAGAGGGAAAATTACTGGACTAACCAAGAACTTAACCTACTCGACCTCTATCAAATCCATGGACCTTGTATCCTTGACAAAACTAGACGCACCACGGATTACTGGAATTATGTCGCTGCTGCCAAAGAATGGTGGAAACGCAATCGCAATGACATTAACTCAAGAGCCAAAAACTGCTTATGGATGTTAGACTGGGACCAAGACGGTAGGCGACTCGTTGTCTGCAATGTCAGCCATTTTGCGTCCTAGAACTAGGCTGCCCCCAATTGTTGGCTCCACCTCCCTTCCTTTCCCCGATTGCTATTGGGGTGAATTTTCTGATTAGATTATATCAATCTATTTTCCATCTAAGATGTTGGTCTACATTTACCACTCTAAACCGAAATTCATTGATTTTGTACTCTCATAACTTTCACTTCTGTTTCTACTTCATATTATTTTCGTCTGCTGAAAGGAAATTACCACACTTCTTAATTTAAGACTACAAAATGTATTGAGGTGTTAAGCAGACAGCGTAGGAATTCCACTTCCAAAGAATGGGTTTGGTTTGATTATTCAATAAAAGAAAAGTTCGTGTGACATAAGCTATGGTAACGTTTCACAATTGCGTATTATCTGAGCTTAATAAGATTGAAAATCTCTCTTCATATATAAATATATTTATGTTCAAAACACATTTTTGTAAAAACGTTATCTTCCTCTGCGTTATATGATTACTCTTATCTAGGGGGAGTTTTAGTTATTTTTGTTTCTTAGGGGAAATTTGAATTTAACTAAACAACGATAGATATTTTCTACTTTTCCGTGTCTTGCTTGAGGCCATATAATATCGGCATCATAAAATTTATTTTGCTTTTCCTTTTGGCTGAAGTATCAATCGAGCTTATAAAGTACTTCAAAATAAATGGGAAAAAGCGTAATGTAACTTTTATTAACGCAACCCTACTTTATTAGACGATAATGCCAGATTGCGTCAAATAATCGTCAGACAAAATTTCGAGCTGGGAGAAAAAGAATGGAAGAATGTGAAATGGAAAGATAATTGCGCTTCTTTCTGTTGTCCTACATATTAAACTTTCCCAAAGCGTCTGTCAAACTTTCTTCGTGTAATTTTTTTACTCGTTCACTTTCACTGTTCCTTTTTTTACCGGGAAGTCAATTACATTTTACGCGTCAGTTCTTTGGCGCTCTGTTGTTCCAAAAGACCTAAGGGGTCTTCGAAAAGTTTCATCAAAATGAGAGAAATCTGAAATTAGTTTGGAACTGATTATATTCAATACTACTTAGGAACGGAAGCTAGTCATGCAAGAAAATAAAAGAGATTTGAATTGAAATTATAACGGTTTCATTTTCTTTAGTTTTAATTAACGCGCATAAAGGAATTTGCTAACGATGTGCTGAGGAAAAAAGACCTGGGAGCAAATATTGTAATTGAATAAACGTTCTGTACTCGTTTTTTGCACTTATTATTCGGGACCTAAATTATGGAATGAATTAACAGCGGAATTAAAGAAAATAAATGATATACAATTATTTGACAAAAACAGGATATAAATTATTATTAAATAATCTGAAAGAGTAAATGTACATAGATATTTATTAGGAATGGTGGTTTTCATCCTTTTCCTTAATTATGTATATTTTATTTGTTTATTTTTAACTTCTACTTAATTAAGTTTCTAGCAGGTTATAAGTACTTATTACTGTTCATAAGTATTTATTACTATCTATAAATATTTGTTACTCAAGTATTTATTATCCGTTTTCCGAATTAAAATAATTAATTACGTACATAAGTAATTATATACGTTTGTTAGACATTTACCTATGTATTAACACAAATCGCTATGGATTTTGATTTGTATAAATAGCCATATACGGGGTGATTCAAAAGTCAGTCCCCCCACTGTTAATTTTTTAGTGGGTTCAGGCAGATAAACGTCCTTTTGGGAAAGTTGCTTGTACAGGAACTAACTTTTACCCTGTGTCGCGACTCACCCCTAGTACCAGGCGGGGCCCCACGGACGGCAACTCCAAAATTTCAAATGGTAACCCCCATCGAATAATACTTCGTTTTGCAGGTCTCGTCGAGAAAAAAATAATGACGTTTACAATATGGCGCTACGATGCGCATAGCACCAACGACATGTCCGCAAATTTCAAAATCGACCTCCATTCTCCTGGCTTTTGCTCGCGCTAGTAAAGTCATAGGCAAATGACGAAAACTGTAGAATGTAAAGCAATATGTGTTCTATCAGCAAAAATTTTAGATTTCGTGTTAACCCAATGGGGAAAGTTTTAAGCATTGCTTAAAATATCGATATTCTAACCCTCAAAAACTCAAATAAAAATATTTTCATAGCAACAATAGTTGTTTGAAATCACATACGCGTCCTAACAAAAAGTATTCCTTTTTATACGAACACACTTTTGAAGAAATGGCTCGTCCACTCAGTTACCGAACGGATGTCAATCTTTTTTACGACCAGGCTTAACGGAATTTCCACGAAACTGTCCGATTATTTAATGAAACAGATCTTGAGAGACCTGTTGATCGAACGAAAATACATAAGGAAAACTGTCAAGAAGTCAGAGAAAGCTTTGAGGCCCGGCTTTATAATTTCCAAGAAATGCAAGGCCTTCAGTTTGAGCAGCTACTTCATTAAAAGGTAACTTCTTTTCTTTATTTTTTCAATTTTTTATTTTTTAATATTTTACTGCTTTCTTTTTTTAATATTTTCATTTGAGTTCTTAAGGGTTAGAATATTGATAATTTTAAGCGATCCCTGAAACTTTCCCTATTGAGTTAATACGAAATCTAAAATTTTTCTAATAGAACATATATTATTTTACATTTTACAGTTTTCGTCATTTGACTACGACCTTACTAGCGTGAGCAAAAGCCAGGAGAATAAAGCTCGATTTCAATCTTTGCGGACACGTCGTTGGTGCTACGGGCATCGTAGCGCCATACTGTAAACGTGATTATGTTTTTCTCGATGAGACCTTCAAAACAAGGCGTTACTCGATGGGAGTTTCCATTCGAAATTTTCGAGTTACCCCCGTGGGGGACCGACCCCCTGGTGCTAGGAATGAGTCGCGACACAGGGCGAAAGTTAGTTCCTTTTCAACAGGTAACTTTCCCAAACGAACGATTATCTACCTGAACCCACCAAAATATTTACATGGTGGGGGGGAACTGACTTTTGAATCACCCCTTATATAAATCTGTGCGTTACATATCTATTCATTTCTTAAATGTGGTATAAGCAATTTGAATTAGTATATTTTCGTTACAAAATCTCTATCACTCTAGCATATCTGTTGCTGATAAACTTACATTGCACTATAATTTTTAATTCTTTAAAAGGCATCCTCACTTCAATTTTAAAAATTCCTTTATATCAGAAACATTAAAATATATGCAAAATTTATGTAAGCCATGTACATCCCAAAGCAATATGGATGGCATTTAATATTTTGATGCCTAAGTACTTCGCAGTTGTAAAAATTCATAAAAAAAACATTAATCTGTAAAAACAAATATCAATAATGATTGTATTCAATCTGATACACATAATTCAGGCAGTATAGGAATTATAGCAGTGTAAAAAAAGACAGATATTATATTATTTCAAGCTTTAGGTTATAAACTGAAGAGAATATAAAGCCGTGGCTTGTTACGAGATTCTCTTCCAGAGGGCATTGCTATTGACAAGAATTTTAGGTATCTATGAAAATACTATTGATTTTTGCACATTTTGATGCATTTTCTATTCATGCCTATAAAAATCTTTCGCTTTTACACAAATGTATTCTTTATTATATATTGATAAACACGAATAATTCTCAAAATTTTACAAAGATATAACTTGGCGTCAATCTTTCGTTTATTAACCAGAATTAATTCTCTTATAAAATACAACTAAAATCAGATTTTAGAAACTGGTGAACAAAATAACAGCACAAAACATGATTATTAATATCACCAATAACTTGGTGATGTAATCTGTCTTGCCACCCTCATAAAATAATTACACACTATCCCAAGACCATAACTTCTACTTTTAAATAGGAGAAATAATATCCTCTATCTGTTTACATTTAGTGTGTATTGTAAGGCGCTTCATTTCTCCTCCTTCAACTGCCTTCTGCGATTAGGGAAGTTGATATTCAACAAGAACCATAACTCCCATCTGTGCTCGAGTGTATGATTCCTTCCGTACTTAAACTAATCCAAGTTATCCATCTTTTTTTTTCTGCAACTGGATCTCTTGCCTATGAAGATTCCCTTCTGATGCCAATTGGGCTCATTTGTATTTTTCAGCTCCGTGTAAACATTATGCTAATTTTCTTCTTGGTAGTTCAATGGCGATAGCTGCTTTTGAGCTGGATTTTTCAGAACTTCTCGGTTAGAGAGCTTGTCTGTCTACTTTCTCTTCAGTGGTCATCTAACAAGTGACAACATTTCGATAGCTGCTGTGATATTGACCAGGCATCTTTTTTTTACTTGCCAAAGTTTTGTGTCTACGAATCAACTTTAGTGTTTTATGATTGCAATGGGTGTCGAAAATTATTGAGTAAAAATAAATTCCCCCACGAAAACTCACAAAAACTCGCCCCGGAAGCTTTGTGTGTTGACCATTATTTGGCAATTGTGTTATCCCTGTGAAGGGTAATAATATCTTACATCCTCATATACGGAGAAAAATGCGTTTGTTCTTGTCCTCATTCGTCTAGTAGGTCAAGACACCAAGGGCTCAATGCGTTGACCCTGGTTCGAATCCAGGATGAGGACGGCGTCTGTTTTTTCCTAAACAAAAACTAGCTCTAGTTTGAGTTTATTTCTACGTGGGTGTCGAAAATTATTAAGTAAAAATATAATTGTAATAGTTCTTAATGTACTCTATTTAGAGTAAAAAAATAGAATAACACTGTACCTTAAATTTTTTCTGGTTCTATCCAAAACTCTCTGAATTGTACGAAATTTGCTAAAAGTTCTACTAAGTTTGTTGAACAATATAACTGCAAACTATATTTAATTTAAAATTTTCCATTTTGCAAATATTTCAATTAGTGCATATTTTTTTAATTAATTATAATTACATACGAATGAAGAGTGTACATTAACCGTCAGGAGTAAAATAGTCATTATCACAGGTGTCAACGTACCTACGTATCGAAGAGATTTGGTCAGTTGTAGTGCCACACAGACATCATATAACATAACGTCGTTAGTACATTAAATGATGTTCCATATTATTACAAATACTAATATTGCCTTACGTCACTCACTAAATGACCATACTGACCACACGCATCTTTAACTTTTTACAGAGAACTGGATTTTACAACAGTCTTTGCAACATAAAGACCCAAACAAACACTCACTGGAAATTATCATTGCATTTTAGTTTAATTTATGAAAACTTATATGTGCACAAAGTAGTATAATGTAAGATATTATTACCCTTCACAGGGATAACACAATTGCCAAATATGGTCAACACAAGAAAGCCTCCGGGGCGAGATTTTTGTGAGTTTTCGTGGGGGAATTTATTTTACAATAATGTTTGCCAACCAAGTAGCTTGAGCTAAATATACGTGGGTGGCAAACATTATTGCATAAAGTAGTATAATCTTAAAAAAAATCGATTTTTTGTGTGTAAACGGTGCCATTAATTATTTAAATCGAAAGGTGAAAAATTCTGACATTGCTAAAGTATGTTTTCAAAAATCGATAATTTTCCTTAACCGGTTCGATAAGACTATACCCCTAGCTTATTTTGTTTTGGCTTGTTCAGCGTTTACTCCTAACTATCGGGTTCTGATGCTACTTTTTTTTTCCCTAGATCCATCAATATTTATTCTTTTTGCTTATAAACCGCAAACAACAGCTTTTCTGTTTTCCTTTGTAGTCTCTGTGGTGTTAATTGGTATTTGATTGATCTCGGGGAACCAGTTTTTGTATCTCATCAGCGAGCCATTTACAAACATTGCCATTAGGGCGGACAACTGACATAAATATCGACGCATTTTTTTAGATGGTTTATGATGGATGACCAAATCAAGGAGTAAATTTTCGCTTTTGGAAACTCTTCTTTTGTTTGATTATAACAGAAGGCAAGAAACGTTAGTGGTATATATCACGATAGTTTCTTTTAACTATTAATGAAGGCTGTTGCTGTCTGAGAAACTTATTTCTGGGGGTAAATTTTTTACAAACAAATTCACTTTGAAACAAATCGGTCACATAATTAATGTCTGTGGACCTTTCTGTCTAATTTATTCTTAAAAGATTTGTTGTTAGCAAGGAAATTTTTCTTTTATACAAATTCTGAGCAGAGTGAAAACTCGACGT
>QLNU02014802.1:10742108-10773333 GCA_006491805.2 Dysdera silvatica | reverse complement strand
TTGATATGTTTTATGTTATGAGTAAGTAAAAGTGCCTTGAAAAACTATAAATACATATTTTAATGATATATCGTTTTAATTTGACGTATCTCGAAACTTTCTGGGTGGTCTGATATATACAAAATAGCTTTCACATGTACAGAAATTAAATTTGTAAACTAAATGAACAGCCTAACGAAAACTTAAGTCATTTACATGTGTTTGGATTTAATAGTGACTAATTTTAGAGATAAATAAAATATGTAAATTATAGCTAAAATTCCTATTATTTTTTTCATTTGCCAAAAATATTTATTATCGTTTTGTTGTAAATTTAGGTCAAATTTTATTTTTCTGTTATCCCCGAAATGATATGTTATTGCTAACTTATTTTAACTGAAAAAATATGAATCAGTGCTGTCAATTTAAAGTTATCTTTAAATAAAAAGTGTTGCTTTAAACTTTTGTTAAATGTTTGAAACTTTTATTTCATGGAAAGAATTTTACAGAAGAAAATTAAAGATTAAATTTTTAATACTTAGCAAAAATTTTTGCAGCAACTTACATTTAAAGCTTATTAAACTTAAGTTTACGGTTTATTTTAAACACTTGATATAAAAAATAAAATTTCAGATTATTTTTATTTGGCGGATAAAAAGAACAAGATTTAAATTTTCTCGTTTAATTTCAGACGCAAAGAGCAGATTTTTTATATTAGATGGCATCGCGGCCCTTGAAATCTAGGAAGCTATAACCCACATCAGAATGCTTTGCATTTATTTGCACTTACTGCATTTATTTGCATTTACTGCACCTCGCATTTATTTGCATTTACTGCACCTCGCATTTATTTGCAGTTCACTGATTTTTTCAAGGCTTGGAATTAAATTTTTCTAAGGGGAGAGGCAAACCATCCCTAACTCCCTTTAATTACGTCAGTGGTTATATTCGGTGTTAAGTATTTACGACAAATATCGGATAAAAGGATATATTAAACATAAATATCAGCAAATTAAAACAATAAATTTTCATGGAAAACTTCAGAACAATTTAAGTTTTGTCATAACGTGGAAGATGTACATTCCTAAACAAGTTCTCAATATAGGAATTTTCGTTTTAAAACATGGGGAATTTTAGGGAGGAAGTGACGTCATATCCCGAAAGTTATTGCTAATAGCTAAGGTATTTTACATATTTTTTATAATTATATATTTTATATGTTAATATATATTTTATATTTTTTTATATATTAATATAAAGTGTGAAGTTAATATAATTTAATGAGCGAGAGAAGAGCAGAAATAATACAGTGAAAAACATAAGAATCAGAAAACAAGACTCTAAACGTCTTAACTTTCAACGTTCTCCAGCCCAAATCTCCTCCACAATGATATCTAAAGTATCTTTTATTTTAAAACTCTTCAAAATTTCAACCACACTGACTTGGTCACGTATTTTATAGGTGGGAATAACTTTTCAAATATGCACCTAAAATAAGGTCTTTAAAAGCTTCTAAATCCCTTGATCCACAGGTTGTATAAGAGAGGTGATATTAGGTGACAGAATATGCACAAATTCAATATATATCGTGAATGCTACATAGTGGTTCGAACCAAAAGTAAGAAAATCTTAAATCCATATTTTTCTTGAAAATTTTTCTAAAAGCATCAGCCAAAATATAGATTGGGGTAAACATAAATCACTACACCGCAAATTACAAATCAGATTTAGAACCACCTTGAAGTGGTTAAAATTTTTAATAATACGTAAGCATGCTTTCAACCATTCAAAACGATTATTATTGTCAGATGTTACAAAATCTGAAAATCTTTCTTGATGAAACTTTTCAGATTTCATGATATCTAATGATGATAATCACTTTGAATGGTTGAAAGCATGTTTATGCATTATTAAAATTTTTAACAACTTCAACGTTGTTCTAAACCTGATACAGATTAGTGTTTTGGAAAATTTTTATTTTGTAATCCTTTCGTAATTAATCTAAGGTGTACACCGAAAGTGGTGAACAACACAATGCATTAAACGCTCGGTAGGGAAATATATTATAATCACTTTGAAGTTTGAGCTCCATAAATAATGTCTACAATTAATGAACCACTTTATAGCCAAAGCACTTTATAAAGGCACGCATTATAGCAAACTGGCTTAAGATTTATAAGCAGAAAGCAAGGTTATAAACGTAAAATAAAGTTGAAAAGTTCGTTTCGACGTACGATTCAGACAGACTTAGCCGTCTTTCATCGAGAATACGCAAGAAATATTAGAATATTAAAATGTCATTATTGTGTTCCAAGCACCACAATCTCTACCACATCTAATTCTGAATTCATTCTCCTTGACAATTGCCCTTCCATTCTTTCCAAAAATCAGCTTCCTCCTTTCCACAATTCTTAAAAATGCCAATTTCAGAATAATCTTCCCCATACAATAAAATGTATTTATGCTTCAAAGCTTAAGGATGACATCCAAGTTTTAAAACATTGGGGAATTTACTAGATTTTTGCGAATATAACCTGACTTACATTGGCCAAACGAAACGAGACTTGCAGCATAGGTTGAAGGAACACTGCAAATCAATGAAGAAAGCAGAGTTCCTTCCACAAGTTCGCCATCGCCATTAAATGCTAGCTGCATAAACACAAGCTCACTGCAACTGCTAATGTGTGGATGATTAAATGGGAAGGGTGGCCGCCAAAGGCGGCGCTCTAATTCCAGACAGGTAATAGCGTCAAAATATGACATCCAATGGGCTAAGAGGGGGCAGTGGGTCAGATTGTCGATCCGTACAGGCGTACAGAAACGCACAACTCGCAATGGTGTCGTCATTTAAAAACACAAGTTCAAATGCAACCAACCCACAATTATCTGCCAATCAATATCAATATACGAATTAAATTTTTGGAAGCATTTCATATCAATAAGAATTTTTCTACCACAATCAAAAATCTACTCCCAGTTTCAGTTAAGACTGGGAGTGTCCATTAAATTTGTCATATGAATATTTTTCCACCAGTGGCGTGGAGTGTGGACCACCGTACCAAATATCCTTGAGCGCCAAAAATCGCAATAATGGATTGGTGGAAGGGAGTGCTAAAAGGGTTTTAGCGGCCGCAATACCTAAATTACCCTGGGCGTTGGCAACCCGCGCTACGCCGCTGTAATCCACAACTGGCAACACAAAAATCATTCAATAACACCTTCAATATTCTAATAGTATTTCCTTTTTCGAATTCCTGACAAAATACAGCCAAATATGTCTGAAATATACATCGAAACGAAGTTTTCAATCTCACTTTATGCTTATCACGTCGATTTCTGCTAATAAATCTATCTGCGTAATGCTACGTCAAATTACCTTGCACACTGGCGTTTGTTTAGGTTCGTTTCATAAAAAATGTTGACGAAAAGTTTAAATATAAATCCGTGAATATATAAACTCCATTTTAGGAAAACTATACATCAGTAGAATTCTATTGTAAAATATACATTAGTAGAATTCTATTCTAAAATATGCATTAGTAGAATTCTATTGCAAAATATACATTAGTATAATTCTATTGAAAAAGATATATTAGTATAATTCGATTGCAAAATATACATTAGTATAATTCTATTGAAAAAGATATATTAGTATCATTCTATTGTAAAATATGCATCAGTAGAATCAATGGTAAAATATATACATTAGTGGAATCTCTTTCAAAATATACATTGGTAGAATGTCTTTGAAAATATACATTAGTAGAATCTCTTTCAAAATATACATTAGTAGAATTTCTTTCAAAATATACATTAGTAGAATCTCTTTCAAAATATACATTTGTGGAATCTCTTTCAAAATATACATTTGTAAAATCTCTTTCAAAATATACATTTGTGGAATCTCTTTCAAAATATATATTACTAGAATCTCTGAAGATATACATTAGTAGAATTACTAATGTATATCTAAACAAAAACAGAGGTACCCTGGTTCGAATCCAGGATGAGGACGGCGTCTCTTTTTCTCCTAAACAAAAAAATAGCTCTAGTTTGAGCTTATTTCTACTTGGGTGTCGAAAATTATTACGCAAAAAAAATAAAAAGTAGAGTTATATTGCAAAATGTACATTAGTAGAAACTAAGGAAAAATCCATATTAGTAGAATCTATTGCAAAATATAACTACTGACTAAAGAAAAATGAGCAGCTATAATTCGAATTAATTACAGGGTTTGTCCCAGAAGTTCCCGGAATGATTTTTTGTAGTTGGCAACGCTGGCTGACGGGGCGGAGAAGTTGGTGGGGGATCTGAGCTTGGAAACGAGACCGGTATCAGTCGCCTGCGGGCAGTTGTTGAGGCAGGGTCACGCTCCGCGCAGAGGTATCTACTGCACCCTCGTCGATCAAAAAATGGACCAGTTTTTGGAGCAGCGTTATGCAATCAAATTTTGTGTGAAACTGGGTAAAAACGGGGCGGAGACACTCGAAATGCTTCGGAAAGCCTACGGTGACGGGGCGATGAAAAAAAGCCAAACTTTCATGTGGCACAAGCGGTTCCGGGAAGGTCGGGAGTCCGTCAACGACGACGACCGCTCTGGACGCCCGTCGACATCACAAACGGACGACTCGGTGCAAAAAGTGCGTCAAGTTTTGGACAATGACCGACGATTAAGTGTTCGGGTGATTGCAGAGGAGTGTGGAATACCCAAAACAATCGTTCATCGCATTTTAACGGAGGATCTTCAAATGAGGAAAGTCTGCTCGAAAATGGTGCCAAAAGTCCTGACGAGTGAGATGAAGGAGCAGCGTTTGTTGAAGTGCCAGGAATTGCATGAACGCTACGAAACGGACCCAGAATTTTTGGACAGAGTGATCACAGGGGACGAGACGTGGATTTTTCAGTACGATCCCGAATCAAAGCGCCAGAGCAGCGAGTGGCACACCAAGGAGTCTCCTCGCCCGAAAAAAGCAAGGATGAGCAAATCGCGAATCAAGGCAATGCTCATTGTGTTTTTTGACAGAAAAGGTGTAGTTCACAGTGAATTCGTGCCACAAGGACAAACAGTCAACAAGGAGTTTTACTGTGAAGTGCTCAAACGGTTGCGCAACAGGGTTCGACGCGTCCGAAACGAAATTCGCGACAATTGGATCTTGCACCATGACAACGCGTCAACCCACACCGCGCTCATTGTCTCCGAGTTGCTGGCCAAAATGGGTGTGGCAACGCTGCCCCAGCCGCCGTACAGCCCCGATCTGGCACCAGCGGATTTCTTTTTGTTCCCAAGGATCAAAAGAACCCTGAAAGGAACTCGGCATGGGACGCTGGAGGCGGTAAAAGCAGCCGCGACGACCTCACTGAAGGAGATTCCCGTTGACGACTTCCAGGGCGCCTTCAATGATTGGGTGAAGCGTTGGCAACGGTGCATCGAAGCAGGGGGAGAATACTTTGAAAAGTTCTGAAAAGATTGTAAACTGATATTGAATAAATGATTTTTAAAAAAATCATTCCGGGAACTTTTGGGACAAACCCTGTAAATTTCGAGTTCTTTCCCTAGAATAACAAAAATTGCGCTTAAAAATTTCCCAAACGAAAAATTAAAATTATTCAGTCTTAACTAAAACTACACTGAAATATATTCCCTTCGCCACTAACATTTGGGCTTTCTGTAGCTATGATGTACCATTGACTTCCTTCTATATATTAATTGGTATTTATATAAGACTGCTCGTAGGCCCATTGTTTTGAGCAAGGCAAGTCAGAGATATGTTCAAAAGATTTAACGCTAAAGTTTGGCTCAACTTAAAAACAACAACACAAAAGAGGAAAGTTTTCAATCGGAATCTCAAAAAAAATGAAGCGCAAGTTTGCAATGAGAAAAAGTGCAAAAAAGAAACATTTCGAGAAACTATTGGAACATAAAGCTTTCGCGAGAAAGTCAATTGCCGAATGAATAAAACCGACCAAAAAGATGATAAAACTAACGATCCACTGCGGAACTCCGTTATCTCCATTCTTTTTTCGAACCAAAAAATGGACGAGGAAAATATCTACCATTTATCATTCCAGAGATATTTTGTGATCAGAAAAGCAATGAAACTTAGCCCGACTTCACAAAAGACGTATTGAACTTCCCGGAAATCACAGTTCATAGTTAATATCGAAATTTTCATAGAAATTACTTTTTTTATTTGTCGGTAGCTTTAGCTTTATTTCCAAATGTAATGAAAATTGGCCCAAGAGCTGAGCTCACATTGCTTCAGTTAATTATAAAAATTACGCGCATCATTCCATAATCAACTCTTTTCGTTTATTTATAAAATCATTCAAAAAATAAATCTCATTAAACTTTACAAATTGCATATTTAAATATTTAAAAATAAGTTCAAATATTGCACTATTATTATCATGTTTGATAATTACAAATTAATTAATGTACTGTGTAGTAGTTAGAAACGGCTAACTCGTCGTATTATTTCCCTTACGTCTATATTTTTATACACCAGTCTTCTGCAGTTTTGTCCAAATATCTCATTCGCTAACTAGAAAAATAAAGCATTGCCAATGAAAACAAAGCCTTCTCATTTTATATTGTTCACCTATATATATATATTGTTATATATACCTAGTAAACTTTCGACAGTGGTACAACGCATAAGGAAAGATTCGACAACATTTCGAGAACTAATGTTCCCTTTATAAATCGAAACACTCAGCTTGATAAAGTGAACAGCAGTTCTCTAAACGTTGCATAATTTTTTATACGTTACTACAAGGAAAAAGCTGGTTCTGCGGCATGGCACAGTGGCCCGGTGCCATGAGGGGTGTTGCAGAGGATATTGCGGCAGTGGCACAGTGGGTGAGGAAGGATGAGGCCCCTAGCTCCTCGTGGTGGTAGATTTTCGTACTTTTTCGATTTTATTTTAAATTAGTTAAAATTCCTCTTTGCAATCTCAGCTCCCCTAGTAGTGGGTTTTGGTGCCTTTTTTCGGCTGCGAGCGATGGTCGAGCCGTGGGTACTGTCCCAGCATTATCGATGCTGCCGTTTTCAAATTCTCAAAACGTTCTTACAGTACATCTCTTAGTCGAATATCTTCAAATAATTACATTGGCTTCGTAACACTCCCTTACGTGCCCAAACTTAGCTCCGCCATTGCCAAAGTCCTTCGGCAAGCCAAATTCAAAGTTACCTTCTCGCCTATTAACAAGATTTTGCCCTCTAGACTCAAAGATAACATTTCCACACTCCAACGCTGGGGCGTGTATCAAATTTTTTGCCAGTTCGGACTTTCCTACATCGGACGGACAAAACGTGCCCTCATGCATCGGTTGAAAGAACATCGCCGATACGTTGAGAAAGGTGAGGTGCACAAATCATCCATTGCTGTTCACAGCCACGAACACAACCATCGCTTTAACTTTTTTGACGCTCGTATCATCCACCAACCTCATTCACCACTTGAACTGGACTTCGCCGAAGCTTTCTTCATTAACATGTTTCGTGATTCCATTGTGAATGACCACAGCTCAACTCCTTCCTTCAGCTCAGCTTGGCGAAATGTACTCCACCTAACTCCTTCTGATATTAATCCATAGTCCCACCATAATTGCCACCTCTACCAACAGACAGCCAACTTTTCCACAATTTGGTAATTTCTGGGAGGAGTGGCCGCACCACAAAAACCACGTAGTACTTGACGTCCTGTGTTTGGAAGTCAACATTTCACTTAATAACTCAACTCTAGTTACATCCGCGAATCAACCTCGTTTGTTGACGATATTCCACGTGTTCACTCCCGAAGAAGGGCGAACTTTTATCGCCCGAAACGCGTAGCTTGAACTCAATCTTGACATAAATACGCTTCTAAAACGTTGTTTTTTGTGTCTTATTGATTGAATTATTTCAACGTTCTGAACAACAGCATGGAATTCGTTATTTAAAATACATAGGAAACGGTGATTGTCGAACATTTTCTGGTATTAAAAGTGCTGAACCATATGGTGAAGAACCTGTTATTAAAATTGAGTGCGTTGGACATGTCCAAAAACATATGGGTACCCGTTTACGTAAGTTGAAACAACATATGCGAGGAAAAAGTGCCGCGATGATCAGCGAAAAGGCCGATTAACTGAGGCCGCCATCGATCAACTTACAACTTTTTATGGGAATGCCAACAGGCAACATCCAAACTCAGCTCGGCCAATGCAAATTGCTATTTGGACTGTGTGGCACCATCGATCTTCCTCCGATGAAAAAACCAATCCACCACTTCGGTCCGAAAAGCAAGGATTCGTGGTGCAAATATCAGAAAGTTGTAGAAAGTAGCAATGCGCAAACACATAAACATAAGAATTCCTTGCCAATTACTGTCATGGATCAAATAAAGGTCATCTTTAAAGAACTTTCACATCCAAACTTATTAGGAAGGTATCTAGGTGGGAAAACTCAGAACTGCAACGGATGCATAAATCCCTTAATCTGGAAATTCTGTCCAAAGGTCTCTGGTGCTGGGCCTAGTATTGTGGAAATAGCCGTCAACGAGGCAATCATTCTTTTTAACAATGGACAAAAAGGACGATTACAAAAAAATAATTATTGTCGGCTTTAGGGCTGAAGCCTGGTGCGAATGCCCAAATTGCCGCTTATAATGCCGACGAAGACAGAATTAAAAAGGCCGAATTTCAGGTAGAGTCGAGCACCTTAGAGTTCCGTAGGGCTCAAAGGCGCGAAACAAATCTCACGAAGAATCATATAAACTGACAGAAAGAAATACCTATGCGTCTGGAGAATACTGCAACTTTCCAAGTACGTATACACTACAAAATTGCTACTTAAGAGGAACTTTAAACTTTGAGGTTGTTTTTCTCAGAACATACATTTTACACATTGCGCGCAAGATTTTTTCAAAACTATCAGACATAATGTTCTGAAATTTGGAACAAAGATACATTTTACTGAGCTCTTTTAATTAAAAGCACAATTAATCTAAATTTTACATTATTTTGTTTATGTTGTTTACTTCAATACTGAAAATTTTGCCCAAAAAAATTCATAAAAATAAATTACGACCTTTTAAAAATATTTTCTGCTTTCATATTAAAAATGCAAATGTTTGAAAACTTATAATGATTAAATAGTTAATGAATATTAAGTTTTCTTCATGTTAGAGTGCGCGCAAGGAAACGTAAAATTTACAATGCTGCGAATGTTATATGGTGAACATTAACTTATTAATAAATTAATAACACATACACCTCCCCTTGCTTCACCCTATGTGTTTCGGAAGAATTTAACCGAAGTTTAGAAGAAAACTAATGATTCTACCTTTTATGGTTTTTATACAATGGGTTATTGAAAATAGATCTCCAAATACTGTGATTTTAGCATTTTAAAGGTCCTGTCTCCGCATGATCAACTGTTTCCGTGATCTTGGTTCATACACAGAAACATTCGAGCTCAATTCAGTTTTGTTCACAAGTCTTTTGGAACCATCATTTTTAACCACTTGCGTTGTTACATGTCTATCACCAGTGTTTCCTATCTCACCTGTTAACTTACTCTCAATGACATATGATCCCTTGGATATCTCATCAGAAATTATTTTGCCTACATCAAAACATGTTCAAGTTCACGTTTCGTTTTCGAGATTTAGCTACCCTTTTCCCGTCTGCTTCCAGCAATGTGGTTTCTAAGTTATCGGTTAAATTGACTAGCAACCCACATTCTGGCTTTGTTTTCCCAGGCTGGGAGGTGGAGGTTCCTTCGAGTAGAAAGACTTATTTTCCGAAAAACACTCTACAATTTCCACACCCTGTTTATTGACATCCGTGATGGCTTTAGATGGTCTGCGGTCATCCCCTTTGTTTGTACTCCCTACTATGGCGTGGTCACTACTTTAGAGGAGGAAGGTAAGTTTGAGGGGCACTTCCCTTCTTAAGAATTTATTCCATCCTGAGTGTAAATTATATGTGTTCACACTTTCCGTTTCGAAGTCCCTAATGATTGGGATTTCCTGTTTGGGAGAGTCTTGATAAAACTCAGTATTTCTTTCAATACTCTCATTATCATGAAGTAGCTCGAATAATTCTGAAACGATGATTCTTTCTCCGCTTATAAATCTAGATTTGATGTGGGCTTGTAATTTTACTTTTTTCAATGCCTTTTCTTGTTCTGCTTTTGCTTTCTTTAGTTCATTTTCACGTTTCGCTTCCCGTGCTCTTTTTAATTCTTCCCATTTCCTCTCCAATTCCAATTTTTGGGCTGCGTTTAATGCTTTTTTTCCTGTTTTTCAATTCTTTCAAACATAATCACATGCAAAACATTCTCAATAAATTCCTCCTCTTCTCCACTTTCCTCCAATAATTTCCTTAGTCCACCTAATCCAAAATTAGGATCCCATCTAATATCCATTTCATAAGCCAAAATTTCCAGGTCTTCTCGTTTTTGCCCGAAGCAAAACCCCATGACGGATTTTAATTCTAATTTTTGTGTTTCTCTTAATCCTTTTTCCTGTTTTTCAATACCAATACTATAACCAAGGTCTATAGGCCTACTCGATATACAATATCAAAATACTAGTGTTATAACCGATAATTATACTCATTGTGAAATTTTTACAAAGTACTAATATTGCAAACAATAACTACACTTGACATACAACTTCAAAATATCAATATTGCAAACAATAACTACACCTGACATGCAACTTCAAAATATCGATATTATAAGCAAACTCTACAATTTTGAAACCCAGATGTTGTAACCAATAACTATAATTGGGGTGCCTTAAAAAATAGTATTGAGGTACCAGAAAACAAGTACTGATATGTTTTAAAAATAACTGTACTGTTGTACCCACACATAAGCACTGGTTTCCTTTTAAAAAATAAAACATGCTGATGTACCCACAAAACTAGCATTGGTGTGCTTTTAAAAATAAAACGATACTGATGTATCCACACATAAGTATTGGTATGTTTTTAAAAATAAAACGATACTGATGTACCCACACATAACCACTGGTGTGCTTTCAAAAGTAAAACTTACTAGTGTACCCACACATAAGCGCTGGTGTGCTTTTAAAAATAGTACTCACGTAAAAACCACAAAACAAGTACTGTTGTGTTTTAAAAATAACTGTACTGTTGTACCCCAAAACAAACAGTGATGTGCTTTAAAAATAAGTATACTGATGTGCTTTAAAAATAAGTATACTGATGTGCTTTAAAAATAACTATACTGATGTACTACAAAACAAGCACTGATGTGCTTTAAAAATAACTGACCTGATGCGCTTTAAAGATAACTGACCTGATGCGCTTTAAAGATAACTGCACTGATGTACTACAAAACAAGCACTAATGTGCTTTAAAAATAACTGTACTGATGTACTACAAAACGAGTACTGATATGTTTTAAAAATAACTGTACTGTAGTACCCACACATAAGCAGTGGTTTGCTTTTAAAAAGAAAACATACTGATGTACCCACAAAACTTGCACTGGTGTGCTTTTAAAAATAAAACAATACTGATGTACCCACACATAAGCACTGGTGTGCTTTCAAAAGTAAAACGTACCAATGTACCCACAAAACTAACGCTGGTGTGCTTTAAAAATAAAACGATACACCCACGCATAAGCGCTGGTATGCTTTTAAAAATGATATTCACGTACTGGGAGCATTAAAACATTAAATATATAGTCTTAAATTTAGCTTTAAAGAAAATTCAACCGAGAAAAAATTAACGATAATACTCATAACTGAAATTATCATAATGTCAATTAATTTAAATTTATTTTTTATATGACCCCATTGTATCAAATCATGTACTCACCCCTCTGATGAAGCATTTCTAAGATTAGAGCCGCCACAGTTGAATTTGTTGAATCATCCGGAACATAAAGAAAACCCAGAGCTCACATGTAGACAGCGACTGGAAGAAGCTAGAGCAACAGCTCATTAATAGCAGGACATTAAAACGGGAATTTCTTTTTCTCGCTCCCTTCAACGACGGACGTTTCGCAATTCCTTAAAGCACTGGAATTTATTCGATCCCACCAGTGCCACCAAAAATTACTAAGCTGTAACGTAGCTAGTACAATTCGAGAGACAATTCACACTTGGCCGAATTAATTTAAAATCACATTTTATTCATTGAAAATAACTTTACGTTCTCTATGTACATGCAGCCCAAAGAGAGCTGTCTAATGGTGGCGCATCTCTCGGTGTCTAGGCCCCTCTCTGGTTTCAAGTCACTGTTACCATCCTATCCCCGGATCTGGTTCACACATGTCAAAGGTCGGATTCCAGATGTCAACCCAGATCCAGGGACTGTAATTTTATGTTAGAAATTCGAGTTGTATGGACGGAGTGTAGATCAGTAAATAAATCGCCATTCTATAGCTGGGTTCGAAAGGGTATATAGTCAAGTAGCGAATGACATATCACACATGGCTGGTAAATGTGGGGGGGAGGGTCGGTTCAAGAAAAGTACAGCATTTCACCCATCATGCTATCAATCATTTTGATGAGCAAAGTGGAAATCGTGAAAAGACGCGAATGCAATGTTAATCCGCAATGTAAAAGACTAAAACTGCGTGCTTCTCTTAATGTTGAATCCACTTTTTGAAGTGTTTTGAATCGTACAGGAGCCAGAACAGTAAAATTCCTCTTAGTGGTACGATGCCACGTGAAAAAGCTATTGACATTGTTAGTCTGTTGAAAGTGGAGGGATTCAACGCAAATGCCGGATGGCTTGAGAAATTCAAGACAAGGCACAGCATTATGTTTGGGACTTTACACCTATGAAGGAAAAGATATATCCAAAGAAGACTGAAGAGTGAAAAGGTAAAATTTCGGGATACGGTATCCATCGCGCTGCGGCAGCTTGAAAGTAGAAATATCGTAGATGAAATTTTGTTCGTGTTTTTATAAAAGGTAAATAATTTCATAAAATTAGAATTTCTTCAAAAACAATCCAAAAGAATCCGATTTTTTGAGAAAATATAATTAATGTAAGTACCGTTTCCTGTGTTCAAAATATGGCTAGGTAATGCAAAAGTTGCATTGAGCAATAAATAATACGGTACATAAAATGAGTAACTTCTAATTATTAATGTAATACTCTGCGTTTTGGAAACGAACTTACTGTATAAAACGATAAGTAATTTACGTTTTATACAAGTCCAATCAACGACAAATGTTAAGTTGAACTTCCGATAACTCGACGTTTTAATCGGTCCCCAGGAATTCGACTTATCGCAAATTCACTGTGCCCAATTATTATTTTGCAGGAAATATTTGGCATGATAGTCTCTTTAATAAACTTATCTGTGCCCCTCTTGAAACAGAATCCTGTCTACGCCAGTGACGTTCAATACCTTAACTAAGACATCTCTGTTGTGAAAGTTGGATGCATTTCATACGTTTGAAATAGGTTGAGAAACACTAGGGAATCAACCCTTGGACTACAATGAGTGGTTAGTCAGTGCGCATTCTTTCTTTGTGTCGTTTGGAGTCAAAGACTGAATAACGGCATGCTATTGTGAGGTTGAAATTTATAAGAAATTGTCTTTAATAAAAATTAATTAATGACACACCGGCGGTTCAAAAGAAAAACAAATTTTACTTCTGCATGTTAGATTACAAACTTCAACTCGAAATATTTTTATTGTGCACAATTGATCTGCAAGCTTTCACTTTTTCTTCAAGTTCTACTTTTTCTTTTACCATTGAGCCACTGAAACTTAAATTTATCAAACCAAGTAGCTTTTTTCCAATTCTCTGCAGCCTGTTTGTGGGAGCACGGATATTTTTTTTCTTACGGCTTCCATTTCTCTTCTTTTAATGATTGTATATAACAAAAGATATGATGGTAAATCTTTTTTGGGTGATACCAAGCGCATCTTTTATAACTCTTGAATATCTGTAACTTTTTTATTAGTTCCAGTAAACCTAATAGTTAAAATGGGAAGGTTTTACCCGATGCTAAACATCAAACAGACCGTTGCACTTTATTTTTTTTTAATTAAATTCTTATTTGTCTTGTGGTGGTACGGTTTTAATATATTCACTGGTGTGCCCTATGGTCTGTGTTCGACTCACAACTGTGTCGAAAAAAAGGAAAATTCTTAGCGACCAACTTCTTACTGTAGCCCTGAGGTTGGTTTTCTAGCTCTTAAAAGGTTCGTTGTCCCTCAGAAAAATACAGATACATTGGGTACTACACCAAGGCGGTGGTAAAACATTCGTCTATTATATTATCAACCCGAATTCGACTTTCAATTGCAATAATTTTCAATCGGTGTGTCGCGGCACACTGTTGTATCTCGAGAAGTCCACAAGGTATCGCGAGAAGTCCATAGGTATGTCGCGAGACGTCCATAGGTGTGTCGCGAGAAGACCACGGGTGTGTCGCGAGAATTTTTAAAACGTTAAATATCTGAATATTTAGTCTTAGACACTAACTTCGTTTCCCTGAGATTTTCAGTTAAAAAAATGGCAACAGCCAACACAATTACAGCATATAATGAAACTGCGGCCAACTATCTCGAAGAACACAATAAATAGACAAACCAAATGAGCCAGTAGTCCAAAAGATGGTCCTCTGGTACATCTGAGAAGACCGAGATGTGCTTATTCTATACCACATAGATATACTACTTGTTACTAATGTTCTATAGATCAATGAAAGCTATACCTATTTTTTATTTATTTAATGTTATCTGTTTTTATTTATTTATCTGCTTTTATTTATTGACACTGTTTTTATTTATTGTCACTTATCTGTTTTTTTCATTTATTTATCGTTATTTTTCTGTTTTTATATATTTCATTATAGTTATTTGTTTGTTTTTATTTATTTATAGTTATTTATTTGTTTTATTTATTTGTGCCATTTATTTGTTTTTATTTATTTATGGTTATTTATCTGTTTTTATTTATTTATAGTTATTTATTGTTATTTATCTGTTTTTATTTATTTATTTTTCATCAGATCGGCGAAAAATGTATTTTTTGGTGTGTCGCACAATTTTAGTTGTTAGAATGAAAGTGTTTAAAACATAAACATGCGATCCTAAAATATTCAGAAATAGGAATTAGCATAAACCTCGAAGGAATGCTTAAAATGTGTTTTAAAACGATCTGGGGAATCAATGGCAATCAATCAACGTTTATTGGCGTAGTGATACCAACGCCGATGGTATGGCGTGATTAGATGGTGAAACGTTCGAAAGAAAATAAATATTTCTGCCTTCGGTGGGACCTGAACCCACGACCTTCCACTTGCCGGGCGGAGGCTCTACCCACTGAGCTACGAAGGACAATATATAATCTCTTTACGAACGTATATATATTGTTGCCAGTTATTTCGCAGAATGGTGTAGTACATGGACTACTATTTAAACCAAATTGCAAAGAGACTGGTATTAAATTGATCGAAATGCCCGTTGCAGCATATGTATTTATTTTATATAAATCGAACACTACGCAGATTAAATTAAACAACAATATTAATGAACGTTTATTGGCGTAGTGATACCAGCGCCGATGTTATGGCGTGATTAGATGGTGAAACGTTCGAAAGAAAATAAATATTATAAATATATATCAGCCCGGCAAGTGTAAGGTCGTGGGTTCAGGTCCCACCGAAGGCAGAAATATTTATTTTCTTTCGAACGTTTCACCATCTAATCACGCCATACCATCGGCGTTGGTATCACTACGCCAATAAACGTTGATTGATTGACATTGTTGTTTGATTTAATCTGCGTAGTGTTCGATTTATATAAAATAAATACATACTGCTGCAACGTGCATTTCGATCAATTTAATACCAGTCTCTTTGCAATTTGGTTTAAATAGTAGTCTATGTACTACACCATTCTGCGAAATAGCTGGCAACAATATATTGTCCTTCGTAGCTCAGTAGGTAGAGCCTCCTCCCGGCAAGTGGAAGGTCGTGGGTTCAGGCCCCACCGAAGGCAGAAATATTTATTTTCTTTCGAACGTTTCACCATCTAATCACGCCATACCATCGGCGTCGGTATCACTACGCCAATAAACGTTGATTGTTTGACATTGTTTAATTTAATCAGCGTAGTGTTCGATTTATATAAAATAAACCTTGGGAATCTTTTTATTTTCCATTTCACTGTTTATATAACTGAACTTCTTCATAAGACAAACGTAAAAAGTCTGATTTATTTGAATTTTACTACGCAAGGACAGCAAGGTTAACAATGCGCCGAAAACTAAAAGGAATTGAAAGTAAATACTGGACGCATTGAAAGTGATGCCAAGCCGATTATATTTTAAAGCAATGATAAAATGTCATATATTAAGTTACACTATGCTAGATTTAAGTCTACTATTCGTTCACGACAAGAAGCCCGATAGAACCGTTGAAATAACGGGAGGTGACGTTACAAACGGCCTATCCCATTACAGCAGAGGAGGAGGACTCACATTTCAGAACTTGATTTTGGCGCCGACAAACGTTCACCAAAAAGCCAATTCTGAAATTGTAGTCCTCCTCTGTTGTAATGAACTTGCCCGTCTGCTGTTTTTCGAGATTTGAACTCAGTACGTTTATTTCTTTCCAAACGTCTTTAGTGTCGCATTCTATATTTTAGTTATACAAAACGTAATGTCACTTTATTGAACTGAAAATGGATTATTTTCTGCAATTCCTTAGAGTTGCTCATGCAGAATAGCGTATTACTCCTTTCAGATTTTAAAATGCAGGCATGTAATAATTGAATTAATTTTTCAAATATGATTGCATAATGTCAGCAGTCTTAAAATAATTTACTTTGTGTATTTAGACTCTTAAAATACTCCCCACCCCATCCATTTTAAATATGACCACAACCAAGGAAGACACCACCACAAACGTTCTACCGTTTATTGAGAAAGCGTTCATTACAAGTCATGTGTCACCATAGTTCAATTTTGAAATGTCATATACATCTTGAACATGTCACACAAGACACACGCAAAGATTCAGCAATAGACTATAACTATTCAGCAACAGGATTTTTGGGCGTTGCAACGAACACCACGATTATGTTTGTGTAAAACATGTTCTCTCCACGATGCTGAAGCGTGCACCTGATTAAAACAACTGCTTCTATAACAAGCAGTGCCGGATTTACGTATCCAAGTGCGGGCGAAGTGGATCCGAAGCTGGAGCCCTCGATTTCGGGGCCCTCTTCAAGGATTTTGGGGTGACTACATACTGTTTCAGTCTAAGAGTTATTTTAATCCTTATTTACAGGTGTTCGAGTTTTATTACTGGCAAACCTGAATATTATTCCTAATATTCAGCTTTGTCAGTAATAAAACTGAATATTAGGGATAATATTACTGACAAAACTGAATATTAGAGATAATATTACTAACAAAACTAAATATTAGGGATAATATTACTGACAAAGCTGAATATTGTGGATAATATTCAGGTTTGTCAATAACAAAACTGAATATTCGAGATAATATCACTGGCAAAACTGAATATTAGGGATAATATTACTGACAAAACTAAATATTAGGGATAATATTACTGACAAAGCTAAATATTAGGGATAATATTCAGGTTTGTCAGTAATAAAACTGAATATTAGAGATAATAAACTTCAAGGAAAACTCATGATCTATTAGCTAAATATCGCGGAGACCATATTCTTTTAAGGGGGCCCCCTTTTCTTCCAGCCTAAGGCCCATAAAATCCTTAATCCAGCACTGATAACATACGCCATTTTATAGAGGAAACTCAGTATAATGCCAACTCGACAAATAATTAACAAAGTAATTATAAATTAATGCAACTAAAATAAATCGGGAATAAATCCTATATACTACCGTTACACATACAGTTATAACTAACTTCTGCAGTCAGACCAAAAGAAAAAAGGTTGCAACGATGTACCGGACTATTGTATACAGAAAGCACAACTAATGCAGAAACAGCAGAATATTAACAAATTTACATTATATTTTATATCAAAATCGATTAACTAGTAAATGCTATGTCAAATCAGCTTGCATAACCCTATTTCCATACTGCCTATTGCACTTAATTTCTGCCCGTCGTAGAAATCAGTGACTCCACAAATGACGTCATATATGTATCTCTCTTCTATAAGGCTCCTAGAAAAGAGAGCTGGCATATATTCGCCATTTTCTTACCATCGTATCACGTGATCCTATTCACTGCTGTGTTAAAGTTGAGTGATTTACAAGTGTGTTATTTTTAATAAAATAGGGTGAAATGGACGAGTGTTCCACTGGGAATTGTTCTAATCATTCGAGGAATAAACATAGAATGTTTGCAGCGTAAAGTTTGTTTTGATTACCTGCATTATAATTTTACATTAATCAAAAACTAAGTTAGGGTTGCAAATTGTATTTATTGGCGACATCTTAAAATTTGCGCCAATGTTTACATTCGTCGGATAATCGCGGATTGTTGATTATTTTTATGCCAAAATAGCGATCATCGTTCCAAAGTTAAATACCTTTATCGCCAAGGTAAATGAAACCGGAAGTGTGCAGGAAAATGGCGGCTGATGCGTCGGCCTATAATTCTAGGGGCTCTACTCTTCTATTATTAGCTGAATTGAAGGAAAGCTGGAATAAAATAATTAAATTTCTGTTTCCATGAACTTGTCTATTTAAAATATTCTCAATCAGTAGGAGCAAATAAACGGTCAACATATTGATTTTCAAATAAAACTTTGATTTCATCTAGAAATTGTTGTACACGTTGAAACTGAAAAGGGTTCAAGAAGACTTTAATTTTCTTTTATAATATACAAGTACCAGCATTATCATTCAACGTAAAAAGTAAAAACCAGACGTAAATGTTTTCAAGCAAAAAAAAATCGAGTAAACATATTTGTATAAAACCAAAACAATTCCATTAAAAGCTATATTTATTTTGATAAAATTGCATAGATACATTTCACTCTCAATCCGTAATCTGAACATGCCCACATGGAGAAATTTTTCATTTTTCGAAATCAAAAGAATGGATAAGTAATAGTAGCTTAACCGAAGAGAATTACTGTTATTTGCTTTACGATGTGAACAAACAAGCAGGATACTTTGATAACATAAACTTCATGGAGGATACATTAAAAAAATAAATGATAGTTCTGAGATTTTTCTATTCGATCGTGATTTTTTCAATGCTTCACAAATATAGCGTTTTTTCTGTTTTTGTTTTATCGCTATGGTCTCTTTACACAAAGAGATCGCCAAACTACACAGGAGGATTGGATCTCCAAGCGAATACGTTTGTCAGAGTATTTGATCGATTGTCGTGACCGACATTGCCATGGGATAAATTTCTGTTCGGGGGCCGTTCCCACGTTGCATATTTAACATAAAGAAAAATGCGCTTCTTCGAGAATTTGTATGTTCGTAGTTGTGGCGCAGATGGATATTTTGCCGCCCGGGGCGAGTGACTGTCATTGCCGTAATTGTTTTTTCTGTCGTTGTTTTTTAAAGGCTAATTTCCGCCCCCCGAATTGTGACGCCCTGGGAGGCTGCACCCTTGCCCCCATAACTAAGCTATTTTTTACAGTCCAATGTTAGTAAGTGAAAATTAAAATTGTTAAAATTCATTGGAATTTATATAAAAAAAAAATTTTCTCTTACTTCTGAAGTTGTTGGGTGCATGTTTCTTATTATATTGTTATTAATAGCAGTGTACAGTGTAATTCTGTTATAACAATCACGCATATAATTAACTCACTGCTATGCTATAGCGAACAAACGTTTAATTTAATGTAGTCCTCGCAATAATGATGACGATAATTTACTCAGCCCAAGATACATGTTGAAAATTGATTATAGTAAGTTTATATATGAATTACATACAAGGACGATGATGATACGTTACTGATACAATGATTAGATTAGAAATGGAGGATAATGGAAAGCAATAGCTTGTCACAAAATTCTCCTCCAAAGTTATCAAACATAAATAATTTATATTTAAACTTAAAACGAAAGGACGTATTACAGTAAAAAGATGCATAGATACCTAATATGGTTGATCCTCATCGTATTTCTTTAGAATTATAATCGAATAATATTGTTTGTTATATATGTATATTCATTTATTCATTCATTTTAATCGAATAATGTAGTTATGTATAATATATCAGGAATATGACTTTTCCAGAACTAACAGTTTTGCCTTAATTTAATTTTTAACCTTAAGCCTATATTAAATTTATTTAATTTCACAAGTACGGTCGAAACCGCATATATGCAAATGGACACGGCAACGAAATCCTGTACATATAAGCAGGTTTTACATAAAAGCGGTATTCTCTGAACTATAGCGTGGAAATAATTTGCTCATTAAATTTTTATTGAATTTTATTATTAAATTAGATATTCTTATTTCTAATTTTATAAATCATACACATTATTTCAATATTTATAATGCACAGCACTATTATTTTATTAATAAAAATAACACGAAGGAATGCGGTACTTCCACAAACACATGTACTGCATTTGTGGATAATAATGAACAAATTATAGCATATTCTTTTGTTATTTCTTTGTCTTACTGTTTGATTTCAAAGAATTTAAAATCGCCTACTTTTGATCAATATTTAAGTAGATATGTTGTTTCTTTTCATCTGCCATGTTCACAATAAATATAAACTAAAAAGTGCAAAAGAAGAAAGAAAAATTATAAATAGACTAGGAATTTTATAGGGCAATAAAGCACGAGACGCGTAATTCACTGCGGCAATTACAAAAACAAATTGTGATAGTGATTCCGAACACGGGCATATTGTGTATGTCAGTATGTGCGATTTATTGTACATGTGACTTGTTTAATGTAATATATAAACATGTCTTTACAGATTGTGTGCATTGTATGTCTCCTGTGATAAATAAAATCTATTTATTCACTACTATTAGAAAGCGGGGAGATACATAATAAATAAGCTGGTAAGTGAAACATCGACAAGGGTTGACAGCTTTTTCCGATGCAGAAAGCCAATTTTTAAAAATAATGGTTGCCGGCTACACAATTATTGTGGATGAAAACTCGTTCACGAAGTTTGTTTGCATATATCCGGTTTAAATTTTATATTAAAACGTTCGTTTGCCTTCAAACATACTTGATTGTATAAAATAGAAATTAAACGGGTTTAGACAACACTAAAAAGGTAGGAGAAATTTTGAGGCCCAGTATTTTTCGCATACATGCGAGTTGCATATACGCGGTTTCTACTATATAATAATTTTAATAATTAATATGGTTAATAAATTTAAAATCTTTAATAAAATTAAAACATTTAATAAATTTAATAATTTGAATAACTATAGGAATTTAATGGTAGTTCATTGAAAAAATAAAATGTCCACTATGAAACACAAAATAAACTTTAGTTTTCTAATGCTCGTTTTTGAATTGAAATGCAACACTACAATAATTTTGCTATCCTGGACACCTAATAGAAAACTTTCAGGGCCCTGCGGTGGCGCAGTGTGGTAACGCGTTCTCCTATTGCGCGGCTAATCCGGGTTCGACTCCCAGCAGTGCAAAAAGAACGCTTACTCAGAGATCTCATAAAGATCGCACTGCTCACTGTAGTCCGGGGTTTGGTTCCCTAGGCCTTAAGAGGTTCGGATTCCTCGGAAAACAGTAGGTCCCGGCGCAGCATGACCACTGTAGTCTTTGAGCCGTAAAACCAAAAAAACAAGCAAAAGGAAAGAAAACTTTCATAACTTTTAACTATCTCTGTTATTTGTTAAATATTAATATCTTTTAAAGGTAATAGTGGTTGGTCTCCGCGCATGTGTCAATGCTGTATTAAACCTCAAGATTTCAGATGGAAATGCCCTTTACTTCAGCTTTCATACGAGCCAGCGTAATGCTGTACGATATTATTTTGTTGACTTTGGCCTGCAACCACGTTATATTTCATTTTAGCTATTTTTTTAATTTTGTTAGGTTTTGGCAATAGATCTTTTGGTTGTGTTAAACGTCCCTCTGATTTTTGAGCCAATCAACAACCGCAAACAACAGGATTGACCACGCTAGGACCGAGAATAAATGTACCTTTCGTGGTATCCATAGGTATATTGGTTTATAAATTATGCCTATTAACCATTAATGGTTGTACAAAATACGATTCTTTATAAATGGTTTTACCGAATAACGGCTGAAGGGAAGCAAATACTCGACTCCTTTAGTATTCGTCACAGCTGAGTTCAAATGTATTTTAACACTTTCCAAATCGCAATTTAGATCAAGAAATCTTTCATCAGAACAAGCGTTAGACTACTTTAACCAGGCTGGTCATGTTTCAACTCATGTATTTCAAGGAATACGTGTTAGGCATGAAATAATATTATAATTTCTGCATATTGACGAGTTATCACTAAGCTACTAAAAGAAGCTGGTAAAATTCAACTAGCGAAGGATTAAAAAAGAGCATGATAAAATTGTGAACATGTTTATAAAAATTAAGAACCAATTATAGATACAGGAAGAAACCCAGCCAACGCTGAATTTTGAAAATGACGAAGTCGATAAATCGTAAGAATTTTTATATTAACAAAATAGAAAGTAGGTTGCAATTCCTCTGGTATTTAAATATATTTCAATTTATAAGTAATATTAATTTTGTATCATATCAAAATATTTAAATTTCGGTTTACTCATAAAATATATTCAGACTAAATGAAATCATTTTGACTTTAAATTCAATTATAACAGTTATAGTTTTGATAATGATAAAAGTTTAATTGCAAGTCTTCAGTGACTTAAATCTAAAGTTTTTACCTGATCAATATTAATGTCTTACCTGTAACGTCATTGCATCCAAAATTCTTGCTTCAATACATTCCTTTGTTACTTTCCAACTCTGCAGTTTATTTCAAATAACCTTCAAAGTTAAAAAGCAAAACTTTTGGATGTAATGGGATTGCAAGTAATGACGTTATTAATTATTGATCTTGTGTACCGGGTACTTTTAATCTTTTAAATTCAAAAATTAATTCCGATCTGCAGTTCAAATCCATTTTTAAGTTCGTTCACTTAAAACTTGGTCCTCAATTACGAATTAAGGAAACGTCCTCAGAATAGGTTATACTGACATATACGATAACTAAAAATAGTTTTAGCTTACTCTCTTCTATGTATCGAAATTTAATTTAATTTAATTTAATAGGTATAATGAATATTTCTTTCTTTTCCATGGATTGAAACTACTCTCCAACGTCCAACAAATGGCACTTGAAATGTGAGAATCATTTTCAGATATATCCTATGCAAAATTCTATTTATACAGCATCAGATATGAGGCATCCTATACAAAATTTCATTTATTGATATATAAATTAACTCCAGCAATATTTTGTTACAAAAATACAAAATTTTAAAAGCAATAGCGCTTTTCCTTAATTTTTAATTACTTATTAAAATAAAAACTGTGATCTGTGAGTCTTCTCTTTACAAGCTTCCTAAGCCGCTGCCACTGAGACAGCTTGCTAAAGCAACTTTTATAATTATGTCTTTATCAATTGGCAACTATGCACATTTCCTTTTCTTATACATTATTTAACTTTCAATATTTGGCAACAATGTTTATATCCATGTTCCGAATTCTTATAAACTAGGAGACTCTCCTTTTTGTCTGTGAGTGCTCTTGCGACGTGTGTCTTGAGCGGCTGGCTGCATGCGATCATGGTCTTTTTACTACTGTTTTCGCTTGTTTAGCTTTATATATTTCGCCTGATATTTCGCTTGTTTAGATGTATGGGAGATTGTTGTAGCAGAGATTGTTTCGATGCGAAAGAATTGTTTGAACGAGTGAATAAATATAGTGCTGTGAGAATCTACGTATTCATTTATTGCCCTCACTTCTCTTAACGAAAAATTTTTCGGCGACGCAGCAACATTATACCAAAGCAAAAATAATGATTCAACTGGGAGAAAGACTAAGTTTTGTTTGTTTGTTTGTTTGGCTTTTTTATGGCGCAAGAGCATCTGGGCTATACTGCGCCAAACATGGTAAAATCAAAAACTGTAGTAAAAGCCAGTACTTTTTAAAAATTTAAAAACGTGCGTATGGTCAGCATGGTCATTTAAAATGTCAGACAGTGATGAAGAGTTAAAAGTAAGAGTGCGGGCAAGTCTATAATAGGGGCATTGAGTTAAAATGTGTAAAACACTCATGGGTTCATTGCACACTTGGCAAATTGGTGCTGGTTTTCCTTCCAACAGATGTCTATGGGTGAGATGGGAATGCCCAGAAAGACTAAGTTCATAGCCAAAAATCCAACTTTTTCTAAAAGAAAACATTTCTGCAAACGAATTTGTCGTCGTTGTTCAGTTAATGGAAATCTCTGGCGGCGCCGTATCTAGTGTGTGGCGTGGAAGAGCACGGTCATGGGCACATGGCGAGGAAAACGTAAAATCAGCTAAAATAACTCACAGAGGAAAATATCCAGAAAATATGTCTATAAGTAAGACTGTGAATTGTTGGCTCATAAAAAAATGTTTTAAATAGAGTTCTACAATTTTGGTGTTTATACAAATAAAAATGTATAATCAATCCTTATACTATGTTAAATTGATCTAATTAGGACGCTAAATGCAATATGGAAAACAACCAGCACGAAAGAAATGGGGAGCACACAGATATTGCGAAAGCATTACCATTTTGTGTCATAAAGTATTATAATGTAAATTTATCACTGTGAAAGAAACAGGCCTGTGGCCATTTTGGAGCCAGCAGGTTCGCAGCCCCAGTTGTCCCATCAAGCTATTTATATACAGGGTGTTCAATAAGCCTTAGATAATAACGAGACAACGGTATTCCTGGGACAAGATATAAGAATGATATATATGAAGAGATATATTAAAGAGAAATGATATATAAAAGATGAGATATAAAAGTGATCGTCATGTTGGTGACAGGTCAACACTTTTTATAATATTTGCCAAAAGCGTCCACGCAGTGCGAAAGCTATCTATATCTATTCCACCTTTGAAGGTTAATTTAAGACGAATTGAAGAAAAATTGTTTCTTCATGGGTGCGTGTAAATCACTAGGCAGTTTAATTGGTAATTACATTTCAAAAGCGAAGGATTTTTTTTTTCAGCCACTGGGATAGTTTTTACTTCGGCACTACTGATTTTAGTGTTAAAACTGTCCAACAAAGCCAGTGCCTCCTTCTGAGTAAAATCTATCCAATTGGTTGAAAAAAACCTACGCTTGCTTTTCGCTTTTGAAATAAAATTATCAATCAAACTACCTAGTGCTTTACACCCCACCCATACAGAAACAAGTTTTCTGTAATTTGTCTTAAACTAAATAGCGAAGGTGTTAACAGATGCAGACAGCTTCCTCATTGGTTGGACTATTTTGGCTAATATCACAAAAAGTATTGACCTGTCACCAAAATGAAGGCCACTTTTATATCTCAAAATTGTCCCAGGAATACCGCTGTGTACTTATTATCTGAGGGTTACTGAACACCCTTTATATGTAGAAGAATAGTAACGTAACTTTAAAATATTGAAAATTATCAAAAACTAGCAAGTAAAAGAAAATTGCCTAAGGTCGATATTTAAATTTAGCGGGTTTCAATTAACATTGAATCAGATATTGGTTCTCTTTTTTCTTTCTTAAATTTTGGAGAGTGGAAAATTGAATGTTGGCGAGTTGTACATTATTTTCCAAATTTCAATTCGCCAATTTTCATCTCGTAAAACTTCCAAATTCCATCTCACCTAATTTTTGCGAATTGAAAGTTGAGCATTCGGAAGTTGGCGAGTTGTAGATTATTTTCCAAATTCCAATTTACCAATTTTCAACTTGCAAAACATCCAAATTCCAACTCGCCTAATTTTTGCAAGTTGAAAATTGAAAGTTGGCGAAATGGAAGTTGACCATTCGGAAGTTGGCGAATTGTAGTTTATTTTCCAAATTCCAATTCGCCAATTTTCAGCTCGAATTGTAGTTTATTTTCCAAATTCCAATTCGCCAATTTTCAACTCGCGAAACTTCCAAATTCCAACTCGCCTAATTTTTGCAAGTTAAGAATTGAACGTTGGCGAGTTGAAAGTTGATCATTCGGAAGTTGGCGAGTTGGAAGTTGACCATTCGGAAGTTGGCGAGTTGTAGATTATTTTCCAAATTCCAATTCGCCAATTTTCAACTCGCCTAATTTTTGCGATTTGAAAATTGAAAGTTGACCATTCGGAAGTTGGCGAGTTGTTTTCAAAATTTCAATTCGCCAATTTCCATCTCGCAAAACTTCCAAATTCTAACTCGCGAGAATTGACAGTTGGTAAGTTGGAATTTGACGAGTCGTTAGTTGGCGAGTTGTCATTTACTTCCCATATTCCAACTATTAATTTCTCTAATCCGCAACTCTCTAATTCGCAACTCTCTGATTCGTAAATCTCTAGTTCGCAACTCTGTAATTCCAACTCTCTAATTCATATCTCGCTAATTTCAAAATGCCTAATTCGCAATTCTTTAATCTATAACTCTAACCTGAAACTAATCCACAACTCTTTAATTCGCAACCCTCTAATTCGCAATCCTTTAATCTATAACTCTAATCTGAAACTAATCCACAACTCTTTAATTCGCAACACTCGAATTCGCATCTTTCCAATTCGCAACTATATAACTCAAGTAACTCTGTAGGTTTTCAACGTTAACAATAGCCATCGTTATTGCATTTACGAAAATCCTTTACCTTACCCGTTTTATTGCGGACAGACAAACATAAAAACTAATAGCAACGATCTCTCTCTTTCTGTCTGTCTCTGTCTCTCCATTCTTTCCTCCTCAGAAAAAAGGAAGGATTCTAGAAAAGGCTTTCTTTTTTCCAAAACTATTGAAAACAACGTACCGAATTGAAAAATTCTGCGTTTGTATGAATTTCAACTTGAATAATTAAAGTTTGACGACAATATTCATTAGATAATTTATGTTAGTATTATTACTTTATATACAATCAATATTGATTTGAAGGGTATCTCTATTCACTCAAAAAAAAAAGGTGGTTTTCTGTTTTAATATTCTCTATTTAAATTAATTGAACAGTGATGGTTTATAGGCTCCAAAATAATCCTTATAATTTATAGTGCTTTTTCTGATCAAGTCTTCGAAGAAAATGTTATATTAAATATTTGCAAAAGCGGCCCTCGCAATAGGAAGCAAAGGGGCCAAATTGAAAAAAATATATTGGGGAACCTGAACAGAAGAATCCGCATAGGCCTTCAAGTAAGTTTACCGGAAATAATATAAATAATATCTATTAATATATTTTATATATGTGCATTATTAAGTTTTACATATTTATTTATAAATTTATTTTTATATATTTATTTTTATATTTTATTTGTGAATGTTATTTTGTGTTTTTCGCCTTCAACTAGTATTTTCATTTCTTTATTTGATATCCATTAATTTTGAAAGGAGCCAAAGCAGTGGCGTAGTAAATTGTGGGGCGCAGGGGACTCAAGAACCCCATTGGATATCAAAACACATTATTTTCTCTAAAGCCGCATCATATCACCTTCTTTGAAGCTACTTGAGGCCCCCATAAATTTTCAGTTGCTACGCTACCGCACAGAAGAGAGAGAGAGAGAGAGATATCCGGCAGAATTGTCATCCCCTGACATCGAAAAGGCATATTAATATTAGCTAATCTGCCTAAAATATTTCTAATGAATCTACTTCCATATTTATATGATATTGATGAAAATCACCGTTAGAGTTAATGCCCGTAGAGACAATTGTCCGTTTACTTGATACTTTTTACACGATCCCTCACATCTTTGTTCATAGTAAACATGGTCGACCTTTCTTTTATCGTTGTTCTTAAGCAAACATCCACCAAGTTTCTTTTGGAAAGAATTTCTATCAAACTGTGCTTCGGATATTCGGCTCACACGGGGATTTTGCTGTCTTATGTCCAAATCTGCAGTTTACGGAAAAGGAAAGGAATGTAAATTTACAAGAATAAGCACCGAAAACTCGTTACAATGCTTCGAAATGTAATTTTTTGGCATCACAATTTCTTTTATTCAATACTTAATTGTATTGCTATAATGTAATTATAACATTTCATATTTTCAGGTTAATTTTCATACCATTTCCCATATTATCTCACTGTGATCAACACCATGTCAACTATTTTATATTTTCACTCCTCAGAGATATTCAATTTGTAACATCATAATACTTGTCTAAATAAAATGTTTCTTTTGTTTACAATATTTACAGTGTTTCATTCGCAAGGAATTGGGCATTTTAGAAGATAATTTTACAAAATTATCTTCAATACAATATAATCCAGAAACACTAAAATTTTTGACGTGTTCATGATACTCAATGCGAGTGGTTGCATCAAAGAAACGTAAAAATATTTACTTTATTTGATTAAATTCCTGTATTCAATTTTATCATTTTTAATTAGAATAGCGTGGAATGACATTTTTCATATCATGCAAATATTTAAGATTTTATTACTTTTCAAAATCAAGGCTACACACAGAACTAAAGCATACAAATACTTTATACAGCCCAAATCGCGTTTATTATAATTTTAGTTTCATGTATTTGTATAACTTGCGTAACGCATTAATTTTTATATATTATATAGATTGTTCTTCTATAACCAAAGGTAATACACCATTGGATGGTAAACCCGTTTATACCAGTCATGGAATCATGGAGGGGGCCACAGGGAAGAAAAACTTAGACAGCCGGATTGGAAGTGATCTAACCGATTATAAATAGGTGTGATATACAGGGTGTCTCAGCACCAGGGTTACAAACTTCTAGGAGGGGTAGGGTACACCTAGACGACTCGGAATCACATAGCAATGCTGGTCGCAAACCACTCACAGCGCTAGTTCTAAAACCGTCCAGCATGCACAAATTGTGACAATCAGTGCGTGAAAAGCGCCAGATAAAACTCAGCTTAGCTGCTCACGTGCATAGATGATTAGGACATCTCATTTTGCGCTTCTCATGCACTGGTTGTCACTATTTGTGCATGCTGGACGGTTTTAGAACTGACGCTGTGAGTGGTTTGCGACCAGCATTGCTATGTGATTCCGAGTCATCTAGGTGTACCCTACCCCTCCTAGAATTTTGTAAACCTGGTGCTGAGACACCCTGTAGAAGTAATATATACTGACATTTACTATTTTTATAATCACAAGCCTCTTACGTTTACCAACGTCCTAAGTTTCGGATGTTTAAAATTCGGCATTAAAAGTAAAATATCCAGTTGCAGCTTCCAAAGCTTTGGGCACAAGGGCCATGGCCTATCTTCGTGATGTTGTGCTTCCCAGATCAGCCTTCACCCGCAAAAGTTAGACATGTGAGAAATGCTGGGAAGAGAATGATGATAAATTTCTTCTCCTACTCTGGACATGTTGCGTCAGTAATTCTAGAAAACAGAAAAACGATCACAGCAAACCTGTATGTTGATGTGTGCATCCCCCACAAGTGCTCCAGAGGAAGTAGTGGAAGGATGACATGACATCATGACAATGCATCATCGCACTCCGCCAAGAAAACACAGGATTTATTAGAACAGAAAAAGATTGAACTCTTAACCCACATAACCTATTTACCTATATCTATAACCTATTCTGTTTCCAAATACAAAAAATAAATTGCGTGGAACTTGTTTTTCAAGTTCTGAAGATACAATGCAGGCTTATATAAACTAATTTAATAATAATACTTTATTTATTCTTCTTAGAACAGTCGTTGTGACAATACATGACCACACAAAGAAATTGTTTGTTTGTTTGTTTGTTTGGATGTTTTATGGCGCAAGAGCATCTAGGCTACACTTCCAGTCTTGTCACTCCTTCAAGCAGGTCACAATCAATTGAGCTCCCGTTCGCCGATAACCCCACTTGTTAATCAGCGGAAAATGGCCCCCTCTTGTGCGGTACTCGGTCAACGCCTCGAAACGGTGGAAAACCGATTAGCTTGCCTTCAACGAATAGAATCAAAACTTGGGCAAATCGAAAACAAACTCGAAAAGCTAAAAGAGCTGGAAGAAGTAACACAAAGCCTCAACTTCATGAATAACAAGTTTGAAGAGATGAGGGAATTGTGTCTTGACCTGAAAAGGGGAAAACTGTCATCTTTCCGCAGAAAACGATGCTCTGAAAGACAAAGTAACGGATCTGGAATACGCCTTGGATGAAATCGACAGCTATAATAGGAGAAACAATATTGAAATCCGTGATATTCCTGAGAGCAAAGGTGAATCTACAGATTTGATCCTGAAAAAGATTGGTAAAGTTCTAAACATCGAACTAAATACTTCCAATATGGAAGCATCTCATCGAGTCCTCTCTTCTCAAAAATTCAAGCCCATTATAGCTCGATTTGTAAATCGCCGCACTAAAGAAACCATTATCGCCACAGCCAGGAAAAAAAGAATTACATCGAAGGACCAGGGATTTTCTGGAGAAGTGCAGCCAATATTCATAAGTGAACAATTAACGCAAAGACGGAAACAGCTATTCGGAGCCGCCCTCGAAGCAAAACGTACACATGGCTGGAAACACCTGTGGACTTCTAATGGAAAATCCTCAGCCGATACACGGACGGAAGTACCATTCTCCAAATAACGTGCCGTAATCTTAAACATTTCAACATTGTCGACCAGCCTTCGGACCCATCTATCCGGCGTCAATGATCCGTGTGGGGTGCTTCCGGATTTAAAAGATGGCTTTCTTGTTTTTACCTTTATCGCGCGCTTCTTTTCTCCTTCCTTCGCTATGGCTTCTCGGTTTCTTTCTCCCTTATCTATTAATTGTCACTATCACTGTGCGGGCGATTTGCAAAGCATATTAGCTAATTGCAGGGACGACCTAAGCGTCCTGCACATCAATATCCGTAGTCTCCTTAAAAACTTAGATCTAATCTCGGAGTTGCTCATGACTTCAAAAATTCCTTTCAAAATTATTGCATTAACCGAAACCAGAACTCTTTCTCAAATCGACGCTAAATATCTAAATCTAGATAATTACCGTCTAGAACACGTCTCCAGACCAGACAGCTCTCACGGGGGTGTAGCCATTTACGTGCATAAAACGGTTAATTACAAAATTAAAAACGTCGGCCCAATTGATTCCTGTGAATCACTCTTTCTGGACATAAATACTTATTCCCCCCTGAATACAGTTTCTGTGGGTGTTATTT
>QLNU02014802.1:10730354-10742008 GCA_006491805.2 Dysdera silvatica | reverse complement strand
GACATTAACCTGGGTTCGATGCCCAGTGGAATCGTAGAACTCTTGCTGTTTTCATGTCTTTCAGAGTTTGGTTCACTTGACAGAAGAGATTCCGTTTTCTAGGGAAACTATAGGTCTCAGTACATGACCTTTAATGTCCTTGCGCCATAAAGGAAAAAACAAGTAAGTTCTACGTATTCATCGGATCTAAGCTCAAATGTAGGATCTAATGATATAATCTGTAAAAAATTTTATCATTTCTTTCTATGATCATGACTCCACACACAAATTCTGTTCCGATGGGTTTATTCACTTTCATTGTATTTCACCCGCCAGGACACGCGCGGGGTGTTTCACACCCCACAACTTACAATTTGTGAAAAAAAAACGCCCACCCTTGCTTTTGAAACTGACCAAACTCTTTCCTGTTGCCTTCAAAGTCACGATCTTTCGGAGTAGGGTGACAAAGAGAAAATTCCACTTATTGTTCCCTATACCTCAGGCGGCCACCCTTCCCAATTTCCCCCTGCACACTTCTGCTGCTGCTGCTGTTCCTTGTAAAATTGGAAGTTTTTAATGAAATAATGACGCATAATTACATGGTGTCTTCGCCTTCTTCTAAAGGGCGGGCGTTCTCGCGGGTTAATCACAAGCTGATAATGAAATGCAAAATATTAGCTATATGCGAGTATAACAATATATGTGTGTGTGTGTAGGGTTCGAGCCAGCATGGCGACAAAGCGACAATTGTCGCCAACTCATAACCAATGGTTGTTAAATTCATAAACATCGATGACAAATTTGTCATTTGAAACACGCGCGGGCGTTTTCCGTTTATTTCATACGCAAATCGTGAATTTGGTTTTACAGCTACTGTTTGTTTGTTTGGCTTTTTTATGGCGCAAGAGCATCTGGGCTATACTGCGCCAAAACGGTTACTGTTCAAAGATAAAATTCTTCCGGCCAAAAGTCTCGCGATGCAAATAATTTAATTATATTTTTCTTTCAAAAGTCCACCTGCATGCTCAGTCCGTGCAATATTTTGGTAAGTAAGACACTCTTAACAAATACAGGTCCTCATGCATTGTGCCTTGCAGCTTTCCGAAAACTCTTCATGCACTATGACCTGCAGTTTTCCGAAGAATCCCCATGCACTCTGACCTGCAGTTTTTCGAAGAATCACCATACGCTGTAACCTGCAGTTTTCCGAAAACTCCCTATGAACTGTGACCTGCAGTTTTCCGAAGAATCCCCATGCACTGTGACTTGCAGTTTTCCAAAGAATCACCATGCACGGCGACCTGCAATTTTCCGAAGAATCCTCATGCATTATGACCCGCAGCTTTCTGAAGAATCACCATGCACTCTGACCTGAAGTTTTTCAAGGAATCCCCATGCACTGTGACCTGCAGTTTTCCAAAAAATCCTCAGCTCCTGGATAGTTAGTCAGTACGCGGATTTTTTTTTCCAACCTTTGAAATCGAATCAGGGACAACGACGAGCTAGGTGAACGCATTACCACTTCACCACCGCAGAGCCCTTCATCTCAAATGGGAAATAGAAAAAAAAAAAAAATTTCACAATTGTTCCAAACTCCTATTTTTTAAAAGTTAAAAACTACGTTATTTTCTGAAAAATTATGCTTGTTTTTTTTCTTCTTGATATCCTTCACTATGCAGAGAATTTAAAAGAGATAAGATTACGTTCGAAATAAAATTTTGGTGAAATAAGGAAATTTATCGGCTTTAATGATATTTGAAGTCCATGATACACACTTCACTGGAAAGATCCTTGGATTTTATTAATATATTCTAAACTTTATATATCACTTAGTACATGATGGGGTTTTTTTTTAACTTGGAAAACGTTTGTACTGAGCTTTAACCTATAAAAGTAGTCACATCAGTTTTTGCCCTCACTTTATATCAAATTTCTTCAAACTTCGCTAAATTTTAAGAACGTGAAAAATAAAATGACGTTTTCAACTCTGATTCTCGTTTTTAATTTAATTAAATATTTGCTTTTTTTTATAAATCTTCTAGATAGAAGTTTACAAGATTATGTCTTAAGACCTTCTCACGTCATCTTAAATGGGACAGACCACTGTAAGTGACCTTTGAACTAATCTGTGGGCCTTCTCCTTAGCAATCAAACCTGAGTCTACAATTAAAGAAAATATTTTACAAGATATATCTCTGCAAATACAAATGTGGCTACGAAATTTTCTTATTAAGACTACGTCTTTCGACAGACATTGTCTTATTAAGACTATGTCTTTCCACAGACATTGTCTTATTAGGACTATGTTTTTCAACAGACATTTTAAACTATGTCTTCGGCATTAAAGTAACCTGGGTGTGGCTGGGAATGACTCGGCCTCCCTCTTAAAATTTGAAAATTATAAATGAATGGTATGGTGTGACGAGTATTGGGTTAAGGGCTTTGCTCTCCCCCTGGTACTTGGAGCTATTTACGCCACTGTTTCGCTAGTATGCATCTTGATACTAACCAACAAAACAAAGATCAGACAAACTCAAAGTAATTGAATCTAAAAGAACACTGCTAAGGGTGGCACCCGGTGTCTGAAAATTGTCAACTTCGTTGAAGATACCATAAATCATTGCTATCCAGCACTTCCGTCGCAGAGCTTGGATATACTGCACAGCTGCTTTTATTTCAGATTTGATCGATAGTCAGTTTAAAGATTCATGAAATAGACTGTTTCAGTTGAAGGATTATGCCAAAGTTATACAGGTTGCCTGAGTTAACGCTGACTTATGAAGCAGGAAATTGCCGTTTGTACGAATATCTAAATATCAACTCTGTTGCGACTTCACTCTTATGGCATATTTGTTCCCAGGCTTATAGTCCAAGAGCAAATACTTCAGTTACCTGCGCAATCCATTGAACTGTTATTTTATCCTTTTAAGAATGTGAAAATGAGTATGTCAGATCTGATATCGATGTTTTCCTTCCGATGTATCTAGGAATTTAATATTTTGCGTTTAAATTATTAAAAAGTAGGACATCTTTTCTACTGTCATTGGTGAAATTCAATTTTTCGTGGTTCTAAACGGAAATAATACGGGAATGACTGCAGCGACAAAAAGAAATTTAAAAGAAATACAATTTTAAGATTTCGAGTAACTCTGGGTTTTCTTTGATGCTTTTGAAAATTTTAACAAAAATGTATTTTTATTTTGACTTTTTTTAGAATTCTTTTAGTTTTCGGGAGAATAGAAATAACGTCAGGAAACCGACAGTTTTCAATTTCTTTTTATTTACTCGAGATTTTTTAAATTAAAAATATTTCTTTTAAAAATTCGTTTATTCCTTTACCCGGAATTTATATGTGGCTGATAATTTTTAAATGTCGCGTTTTTAAAGACGATTATAATTGATATTTTTTAAGATCCACATTAAAGCTATTAAATAATGTTTATTTAATATTTGTATTTTTCAAATATGTTATGGTCTTTATTAAAGCAGAACCATTCTCATCTTAATTGATGATGCGATATGAGTTACGAAGATGATGAAATACTTGCAGAGAAAAGTGATGATTTATAGACACATGGTGAGGTACGTACCAACGAACTCTTGGTTTTCGGTCAAATGCTTTACCACTAACCTTCAGCTCACGGGGCTTTAAAACAGAAATTTGTCGTTCCGTACGGAGAAGTATAGCTTCTTCCCTTCCTCCCATACTAACCAACCTAAGTGACAATTGAAAGCGTCGCAACATGGGGTCAGAAGAGATGTGTAGAGGTGCGTAAGTACAAATAAACAACGCCAAATAACTTTAGCGTGTATGTATTGTAGGTTAGTGAAAGATAAAAAAAAACCTACTGATAATCTAATAGCACATTGTTAACTTTTATACAAAACTGTGAAGAAGAGGAAGGGAGGGAGGGAAAAGTCCTATTTGTACAATAGGCCTTTATTTCGTAACGCTTTTCGTTATTACACGTGATCAAGCCATTTCTACCATAAACGGACCATTGACTTGGAAGAGTCGGGCTGGGATAAGGTTTATCCCGGCCCCGTTCTTTTGGGAGGCAAATCTGCTAAGATATACCCTATCCTACCCATAAGCTAAAGGTTAAGCTACTGCAGGTGTTAGACTTTCTCTCCCTTGCGAGCCTTATAAATACTCGCAAGGAAAAGGGTGTCTGACAGTTGCAGCCCAATGGTGAAGCACGGAAACCAAGAGATTGCGAGTTCGTATCTCACCAGGGATCGCTAAATTATTTTTTTTCTTCGCGAGCAATTCTTCATCAAATGGCATGATCTATTTCGTGAAAAGATAGCAGTTAATTGGTAACATGGATATTTTTTTTCGCTATAGAATGGTCTTCAGATTGTGAAGTTTTGGTTAAAATATAGACGAGAATCTATTAGCCAGTTACATGCATTATTTTGCAATAAGCCATCGTATAAAGCAGACAGTTTGTGACCGTCAACGAACCAACTGCATTCGGTATTGTATTATTAATATATGAATTCGAGACCCGACCAGTAAAAAATTTAAAGACGCCATAAGCGAAATCAAAGCTTTTTTAATGTTGAACCCTTCGAAAAGAAGGACTGAAATCCGTAGCTAACGATAAAACTTGGAGTCCCCCCCCATGATGATTATTGGGGGGGCCCTTGTACGAAAATTAATTTGTAAATGCATATATGAAAAAAAAAATATATATATACAGAGTTATTCAAAAAAGTCAGCGCCCCCCACCCCCGGTTAATTTTTTGGTGGATTCAGGAAGATAAACGTCCTTTTAGGAAAGTTGCTTGTTGAAAAAAAACTAACTTTTGCCATGTGTCGCGACTCACCCACAGCAACAGGGGCGCTCCACGGGGGGAAACTCGAAAATTTCAAATGACAACCCCCATCGAGTAATACCTTGTTTTGAAGATCTCGTTGGGTAAAAAAATAATTACGTTTACAGTATGGCGCTATAACGTCCATGGCGCCAACGACGTGTCCGCAAATTTCAAAATCGACCTTTACTCTCCTGGCTTTTGCTCACGCTAGTAAGGTCATAGGCAAATGACGAAAACGAATGTAAAGCAATGTGTGTTCTATCTACAAAATTTTTAGATTTTATGTAGCCCAATGGGGAAAGTTTCAAGGATCGCTTAAAAATATCAATATTCTAACCCTCAAAAGCTCAAATATTTCCATGGCAATAATAGTTGTTTGAAATCACCCACGCGTCCTCACAAAAAATATTCCTTTTTATACGAACACACTTTGAAGAAATAGCTCGTCCACTCAGTCACTAAACAAATGTCATTCTTTTTCAACATAACAAGTTTCCAAGAAAGTGAATTGGCCGTCGTGGGCTCGTGGAATGGCCACCTCGTAGCCCATATATAACCCCCCAGATTTTTTAGTTTTGGGTCGTTTGAAATCAATAGTTTACGAACTTCCAACTGAAAATATAAATGTGCTGCGCCAAAGAATATGGGATGAGTGCCATAAAATTACTCCACACACTTTTCAAAAAGTCAGAGAAAGCTTTGAGGCCCGGCTTTATATCTACCAAGAAGTGTAAGGCCTTCAATTTGAACATCTACTTCATTAAAAGGTAACTTCTTTTCTTACTTTTTTTATATTTCTTTTATTTTTTAATATTTTATTGTTTTCTTTTTTAATATTTTTATTTGAGTTTTTGAGGATTAAAATATTGATATTTTTAAACGATCCTTGAAACTTTACATATTGGATTAATACGAAATTTAAAATTGTTACTGATAGAACACACATTGCTTTACATTCTACAATTTTCGTTATTTGCCTACGACCTTACTAGCGTGAGCAAAAGCCAGGAGAATAAATGTCGATTTTGAATTTTGCGGACACATCGTTGGTGCTATGAGTGTCGAAACGCCATACTGTAAATATCATTATTTTTTTCTCGACGAGACCTTTAAAACAAGGTATTACTCGATGGGGGTTGCCATTTGAAATTTTCGAGTTACTTTCCACAGGAGCCCCTATACTACAGTTTCAAAACTCCCCTAGATTTTGTAATTTTCGAATGGTGAGTTCAGTTTTAAAGGCAATAAAAACAGCTAAAGTAAATACGCGTAATGAGTTTGCCACAGTTGGAAACCGTTCATTTTATTTTATATTTTACCTAAAGATTAAAAAAAATCCTTATTAACTAAAAAATATAATATTATTTGTTTACTTTTAAATTTTATAGAAAATAAACGACGACAAAAAGGAGGGGCCCCCCTTTTCCCTGGGGCCTCCGCCTTCCGGGGGCTGCGGGGGTTATCAATACGCCACTGACTGAAATGAACTAACAAGATCTCTACCCAGGAAATCCAGAAAAAATCTGGATCAAAAGCGCTATCACCTCAATATTATTCTAAGAAGCAAATTAATATATTTTGGGCGCATAGTTAAAACTAAGGAACGCAAATTACCCCAATTATATATATACCGCAGTGGACGTCATATGACAACGAAACTCGTTTAACATTGCAGTTCTGTGCAAACCTTCGAGTATATATACGCTATATAGGTTCGAAAGTGCAAACCATGGAGCTACATTAGTGAAATCAATTTTTCTATTTTCCTGTGTTACAGTACGTAATTATAATCAAGCGCAGATACAGGGAAGAAGCCACAGGGGTCATGACACCCTCAAATATATTTTTTCACTGTAAAAATTCCAACTTTCATGATAAATGAAGGGTGTTATTCCAAGACCATGGCAAATTTTGTCCTTGACCCCGCTTCCCCCAAAATGAAAGTCTGTATCCGCTCTTGATTATAATTATGCGTGCTTGTTCAAGTTTAGATTGTACACTTCGGGATACTGTGGAAAATCGTTAACGTGGCAGTTCTTTCCACAGTTAATCTAATGTTTTTAGTTTAACTTGCATTCCATTCAATTTTCGTTTTATTTTTCGTTCAGCAATACAAGTATACAAGCGATGATGTTGACCTGCTTATGTAAGTATATCTGTTAAGCTCAAATATCGAAAACGCTCAATAAGCGAAAAAAGACCACAACGCATTGTGGCCGTTTCAAAAATGCCAAATCCAAGGGTTAAAAAAATTTCCAGAGATGTCAGGGGCGTACCAGAGAATCCTTTTCCTAGGCTGCTATTGGAGATACGATTACGATATTCCCTCACAGATCTAAAGCAGTAGTTCTCAACGCTTTTACGCTACGGAACTCGTTACGTGGCACATGCTAACCGCAGAAGCTCCTTTGTAAATATTATTTCAGATAAACCTACAGAACTATTATTTAACATCGTTCGAAAATAAACACAAAAGCAAGGAACACATCTGCACAGAAAGGTGGTATTTTTCTATTTTTGAGAGTTATTAATTACAGTTAGTTAACTCTATTTAAAGAGGAGTTATGCGGAAAAATTGCCCAAAGTCAAGACCGTAGCCAAGATTTAATTTCGGGGGTTCATAAATTTTTACAGCATGTATCGATACAATCACAGCATGCAAGGCCGTAGCCAAGTCCCATTAAAGGGAATTTGGTTTTCGAGTATTAACAAGATCACCTCTGGATACGGGCATGCCCAGATTACACCTTTTCTTGCAAATTTCTGCGATGTTTTACGAACTGCCTGCAGACTGCCTTGTAAGATCGCTGCGGTGCCATGTAATTCAGCAAAACATACTTTAAGGATCACTGATCGGAAGGCTTGAACAAGACTTATCACAGAAGACATTACCCACAGGAGCAGAAATACGGAACTGGTGCATGTGAAATGCCAATCATAGAAACGGGAAATTTGTTTATTGTTTGAGTTTTAAGGCGCAATGATTTCAAGGCACAAGGACATCAAGGGTCGTGTTTCACCAAGACCTGCAGTTTTCCTAGGAATCCGAATCTCCTAGAATTCTTCCTAGAAATTTTCCAAATCCTCTAATAGAAATATAGACAATAGAAATCCTCTTCTAGAAATCTACTAGAATGAATAGGAATCCGGATTGCCTATGGAACCAACCCTAGGCAATGGTGAGCAGTTAGTTGATAAGCATTCCTTTTTGGCGCGGATGGGAATCGAGCCCGTGATGACCACAATATAGGAGAGCACGTTACCACTGTACGCCATGCCAATGGCCAAATGCAAAGAAGGCAGTTGAAGACTGCGTTGTTGTTATTAGTTAATTGTTTAACTGACGCCCAAATTCCCTGACGACCTTTATACCTTAATTAAATGCATGCGTGAACCCATTCATCCGGCCCAATATCGCAATTTACCAAATAATGCCATAAATCCATACAAAAAAAGTCGTTATTATTGTCTAATGAAAATAAAACTATTCTCCAAGTCATCAAATCAATCAAATAATGTGGAATTGTGACAACCGAACTGGAATCCATGATTTCTAAAATTGATTACCAAAGTGGTAGAGAACCTCGTAACAACCTATTGCTTTCTGTTCGATTCCATTTCTAATCTAATCATGTTAATATTTTTTTAATCTCAAAAATACTCAATTGTATCATTAGAATTATATCAAAACAAAGGCATCGCTAGTAATTATGTATGGGTTGGATAAAAAAAAAATTTTCTGATTATATTATTCTTATTTTATATTTAATTTCAGACAGCACGATTAAATAAAAACTGGTTGCAAATTGTTAAAAGAAAATAATCTTTTTGGGACTGCATATTAAATGTGCGTATTTTTGTAAGTTGGCTTTTATTAGGTTGACAAAGTTGCTTATTTTTGGTAAACGTTCCATGATACACTAGAACGAAATCCACCTTCTTGCATCTTTTATACGCAGAAAATATCAACTTTAACCCCTTTATTTATGGCCCCTATAAATATTGCCTTCTACTTGTTTTTATCACATTGCAGGCCTATTAATAAGATATTTTAGCGCTCAACGGAATTTTCAATGCGACAGCAAAAATTTGAACTTTCGACTTCTTTACCAAACCGTCTTATCCTTCAAAAATACGCATTGTTTATTAAATATTATATGCAACTATAAAAGCATTGGACTTGAGTATTGAATCCAATCTGCAACCCGATTTCACAGCAATCAGGTAATTAATAATGATTTATCATCAGAGCCGACGAGAGGGTGGTAGCAGGGGCTGCATGTCGGGGACCCGGATTAAGTCTTGAGTCCCGCGCTGGCCAGGGCCTATGCTGTGAGGGGGGGCTCGGCCCAGGGAAGAAGTCAAGGGGCCAGTCGAAATGACCCTGGGGCCCTGCGGCTCTCAGTGCCCCTGTTTATCATAAACATGATGTAATTTCGTACATTTATAAAGGATAAATCCATTTGTGCGATATACACTTATACTTCCAAAAAAGGATTCCAATTAACAGATTTCTCTGAAGAAGTCCATTTGCAATCTGTTCCTTAAAAGCATTAACTCGGTTACAGAATAATTTCTAAAATAGTGGTCTACAAAGTGGAAAATTCAACATTTTATTTCTTAAACAGGGATATCGTAATTAAACACTTTTGGTCCACCCGGATGTAGAAATCAATCAAAAGCATAAAATAAGAGTAATTGACCCGAGGAAAATTTTCCTCGAAGCAATTCCTGCTTTTTAAGTACTATATCTTTATGCTTTTCTAGAAGTCTTAAAAGGGAAATTCACAGTGCCTTTAAAACTTTTCATGTAGTATTTAAGGAGCTATTAAAAGATAAGAGCAAGATGTTTTATAAAAGTTATAAGATATCTTTAAATTATGGTCCAGTTCCTTAACTTTATGAAATTAATTTCAGCTAATTTAACTCTTAATCCGCAACCAAATATTTCACGTTCGTCTTCCTTCTTGCAGCGCTATCTTTCAAAGTCAGGTTAAAACAAGTTAATTAAGTTTACTGCCATTGAGAGCATCTACGCAGAAACTTAATTACATCAAGGTTCAGTCGCTTCGTAATTGCATATTTGTATGCGTTTTTATGCATCAATCAATTTTACCCATAATATTCCAGACAAAAACATATCGCCTCTTGCTCAACTTAATATTTAAAATGTTACATATCCAATTATCGGACAGGCAAATTAGCACTCCAGTTTTTTTTTAAATTGATCTTTTTTAATACTTTACGCGAAGTTGTTTTGTTTTTTAGCTGGATAGGTAAGTGATTTATTTTGTTATGGAAATTGATTATAAAAAGAAAGGCAATTCATTTTTCTTTCACGGAAATTTTTGTAACGTCTTCACTGACGCAAAATTATTTTCGCTCACGGAAATTATATGAGCCAGCAATTGCGTAATTTAATACTAAAAATGTTTATTGTTAATATAATATATACAGGGTGTTCACAAATTCTTTCCCTGACTAAGAAAATTAAGGTTGTAGAAATTAAGCAAATTTTTGCATTAAATAGAATAAACGTTAGAGTTTGATTAATCGCAACTTTTGTGGTTAAACTAGTTTCTACATCATCAACTTTTTTAATCGAAGAAAGGCTTTATGGACACCCTGTATAATAGTAATATTATAGATTACAATAAGATATAAAACATAATACGATGCGTATATGTTATATATTCATTGAAAGGCACAAAACTATATATAATGTTCACACACACACACACACACAAACCTAAACATATCCATTGTGGTCGCCCATTATTGTCTGTTTCCAAAAATGACCACCAGATGGTGTCTCAACCTTGAACTAGGGAAATTGTTAAATAAAATTACAGAGACAAGAATACGTAGTGTACCCTTCCATATTGTTTTTCCGCGAAAAACCCATATTCCAACTTGGCGAAAGGGATAGGTGGCGCTCGTGATTTTGCCGTCCCTGCCTTAGAAGACGACAGCTAATTCTTGTCCTGCTCGTTCCTACTTTTGACCGATTATTCCGCCTTATTTCAATGTTTGTTTTGCAGTTAAATTTTGGAAATTATATATTTTGTTGTTCAGTTTTACTTTTAATATCTGAGTTTGTTTCTCAAAATGAAAAGCGATGATACGATTGATATCAGTAAATGTAAAAACTGTGACAGATAAAAAAAATGCAATGATAATAAATACTGTGATCAATAATGACCTCATTTGAGGGGGGAGGGGTTGATTCCTATATATTGTTTTTGTTATCAATTTTATTAAAAAGAGAAAATTAGTCAATTGTAAGGAGATGAGTGTTTATCTTAAGAGTAAAAATTTTTGTTATTCATACATTTAGTCTTCCAAGTTATGTGGATATTTATAAAAAAAAGATAACGAACTCCAAAAATTTTGATGTTTTTGACTTTGCATGCATATAATTATGTGCCTTTCTTTATTATCTGATATTAGAACATTATCCACCATAAATTATGTTTGCAAAATAAAGAATCTGACGTTCTTTGATGTGACATATTTTTATAGTTTGATAGCAATTCCTGTAATGATTTGTTCTTTTAATTATAGACAAAATAGGAGAAATACCAATATACATGATAATCATTTTAATAACAGCCACAATTCATTAATGCTTATTTTACCAAAGTGAGTTTTTTTACTAATAATTTCTGATCAAGTGAGTAACATAGCCTAATTGCTTTAAACTTTGCTCTTTTCGTCATAAAAGAAATTCAAAAATAATCCTGACTATAAAGAAACACTTATTTTGAAAATTTTGATACCACAAGAATATTTAATTAAGCAGCCATGTTAACTCGGTATTACTTCGTTCAGTTACGTATTGCTAAAGCACT
>QLNU02014802.1:10716774-10730254 GCA_006491805.2 Dysdera silvatica | reverse complement strand
TTTGTTACATTATTGTGGTTACAGTATTAATTTTTTTTGGCTATTTATGCAAGTTGTAAGGATTTAGTTTACAGATCCGGTTTTGTAGAAGAGAAAAATACACTATTACCTACCTCCTAATAAGGAACACTTATTGGATCAGACATTTTACATTTTGTCCCTTAAATAGAGGTGTCCTTCCTAAGGAGGTACATGTGTTGACACACACACACACATATATATATATATATATATATAGGTGCAACCACTAGGGCTGAAAGACCACGCCAGCGCATGTCATGGACAATAGATATGAACACCTACATCATGCGCACCTACTATACGATTACAAAGCTAGAAACAGACATGACAAATTACAGACCCACACTTCACGCCAAATTCGCACAACAGTACCCACACCTGGACATCAGTATAGAAAGGATAACAACCCAACGCAGGAACATAATAACCAGAAATCTCTTAGCAGAGCCCATACTACAAAGGTTAAGAGATGAAGTCGCCAATGACCTGGCAAACACTTCAACCAGTGTGGCCAACCCTGAAGCACCAGCTAGTAGCGCAAGAGAACCGCTCCAACCAAGCATAGAAGAAGAAGAGAGGAGGGACGTGGAGAAAATGGAAGAAGGTTTCCAATGTGCCCTGGCGGAATATGAAGGCTCGGATGCCGCAACAAGGCCAAGATCCCCACGAATAGTTCCTGCCACTCATAATCTCCATAGAACCACAACTCCCTACAGGAAATACACACCGCCATATACTGTGCAGCAGTAGCGGCATCACGCGCCAATGGGTACGAAGTAAGGAACGAAGGCCGAAGTAACAGAGGAAACAAAGCCCAACCACCATGGCAAGTGAGACTGCAAAAAAGAATAGAAGAGCTCCGCAGCAGCATAGGGCGAATAACCCAGTACATGCAGGGAAATAGGAGTAAGAAATTAGTGAGGAAAGTGAAGATGGCCCTTAAGAGAAATAGGATTCATACAAGACACGAAGAGCCCAATAAACACATCAGCGAATATCTGGATACCCTCAAACAAAAACTGGGTGTATACGCCAGAAGACTCCGAAGATACAAAGACTATACCAACAGAAAACAACAGAACATGCAATTCCAAGCAAACCAGAAGGCCTTCTACAGGAAGCTTCGAGAGACCCCAGCGAACAAAGACAAGTACGAAGCCCCAAAGCCAGCAGAAATAGAGACCTTCTGGAAGACACTATGGTCCAATGAAGTACAGCACAAAAGCGCCCCCTGGATTCAGCAAGAAATGGAGGCTACGAGAGGAATAGAGGAGATGGAGTACACGGGCATCACGATAGAGGAACTCCAGCAGGTAATCCAACGTACGCACAACTGGAAAGCACCCGGTATTGACGGCATACACAACTTCTGGTACAAGAAATTTACCAGCGCCCATGGCCCATTAGCCAAGGAACTTACGGCGATAATTGAAGACCCCAGCAAAATGCCTGAATTCCTCTGCAAGGGAATAACTTACCTCCTACCGAAGGACCAGGATACCAGTAACCCAGCGAAATACCGACCCATTACGTGCCTTAACACCCTGTACAAGATACTCACGGGGTGCATCTCTGAAAAAATAAGCCGGCACAGCGAAAGCAACAACTTAATGACGGAAGAACAAAAGGGATGCCAGAAAGGGACTCTGGGATGTAAAGAGCAGCTTACCATCGACTCAGTTATCCTGGAACAAGCAAGAAAACAAAAGCGAAAACTCAACACCGCATACATAGACTACAAGAAGGCTTTCGACTCTGTTCCGCACTCGTGGCTCCTTGAAATACTCAGCATATACAAAGTGCATCCCTCAATCATCCGATTCCTACAGAGCAGCATGAAACAATGGAGAACCCGGTTACAGCTAAACACGCCAGACAGTAAAATAGAAACGGCCGAGATCCCCATCCGCCGCGGAATCTTTCAAGGAGACGCACTAAGCCCCCAGTGGTTCTGCTTGGCGTTAAACCCCTTGTCAAGGATGCTGAACACAAGTAAATACGGATACATGCTGAAGAAAGACAAGAGAAACCTACATAAAGTCTCCCACCTCATGTACGTAGATGACATCAAGCTATACGCGCCAACAATCACCCAACTCCGACAACTCATCAGTATAACAGAGACATTCTCCAAGGACATAGGAATGGAATTCGGCCTCGATAAGTGCAAAATACAGAAGAATAGCAAAGAAGATTTACCAGGCATCGAACTCGAAGACGGGAGACTACTGAAGACCTTGGACGAGGGCGAAACCTACAAATACCTAGGGATAATGCAAAAACGGCAGCAGGAGCACAAGAAAGTCAAAGTCCAGCTCACGCAAGCATTCCAAGAAAGACTTAGAAGCATTGTGAAGACGAAACTGAGCGGGAAGAACACCACGCAAGCAATTAACGCATATGCGGTACCAGTGCTCACCTACTCCTTCGGGATCATCAAATGGTCCAACACTGAACTAGAACAACTCCAGCGGAAAATGAGAACTATCCAAAGAAGAGCCGACAATCCACATCCCGTACAATTGAACGGCAAACACTACCCCGGGAAGAAGGAGGACGCGGAAAAGCGGACCTCAAAGACTTACATGACAAGCAGATCCAGAGCATGAGGCAATACTTCCAGTTGAAGAGTCCCCGATCGCCACTCATCCAAGCCATAATACAAGCAGATGCAAATTACACGCCACTAAACCTGTGTAGTACCGAAGAGCGTGTCCTGGAAACAGCCAACGAACAGAAACTAAGAACTTGGGCCGGAAAACCATTACATGGCAGGCACTACAATGACCTAGAACAGACGTTGACAAAAATGCATCAAATGTTTGGCTGGCCAAAGGCACTCTCCGTCCAGAAACAGAAGGATTTATGCTAGCCATCCAAGACCAAGTGATCGCAACAAGGAACAATCAGAAATACATTCAGTGAAAAGACATAGAAAGCGACAAATGCAGACACTGTCATGCGGAATCGGAAACAATCCAAAATGTGATGGCAGGATGAAAGATCCTCACGCAGTCAGACTACACACATAGACAACACCCAGTGGCAAAAATAGTCCACCAGAAATTGGCAACGAATGTTGGCTTTCTGACAGAGAAATGCCCATACTAAAAATATGAGTCAGAGACGGTGCTTGAGAACGAACAACACAAGTTTCACTGCGACAGAGCAATCATAACAGACAAGAAAGTTCCACATAGCCGTCCTGACATAATTCTCGTCGATAACTCGGATAAGACCAGGTACCTAATCGACATAGTAGTACCCAACACCAATAACATACAGGCAGCCAATACAACGAAAATCACCTAGTGTCAAGACTTCAGACATAAAGTACGTGACATATTTGATATGGAAAAGATCTTCTTCGTCATCCCCATAGTCATCTCAGCAACAGGGATAGTACCAAAGACGCTTGCGACAAATTTTTTAAATACTCAATAGTGACCCAAACACCTACATTGAAATGCTGAAAGCCACAATCTGAAACACGTGTCACATTGTCAGGAAATCTGTAGACATGGCACATTAAGAAGTGATGCTAGAGGCTTGGGAACATGGCTCTTTGTGCTCGTCTCAAAGCTTATTTCCGTTAAGAATGGACGAGGAAAAAAAATTACATATATATATAAAATTTTTGATGATGATGATATATATATGTATATTATAAAGTATAATTTTCTGTAATTTAATATCAATCTGAATAAAACATATAACCATAATTCATATCGTTCAAACAGACATATGCATTACTCATATACAACATGCTCATCCTATAATGTAACACGAAAAAAAAAGAAAATTATTTCTATAGAATAATGCAATCCTTCTTTTACTATTCCAAAAAGCGAGCGATACAAGATGAAGAGAGTAGTACATTCCAACGCAGTGACGCATCCACGTGGGGGAGGATCAATTGGGCCCAGGATCCAAGGGCAGGGCCTTGGGCTGACCAAACGGAAAAATTATTTTGATATTGCTCTTGAAAAAAAAATGCACAAAATACAACTGCCTTACTAATTAATATGACAGTTGAAAAAATTTCTCAGTGTTAACTCCTCCCCCCCACACACATACACACACCCAGGCTCCTGTGCCACTGCCCCCCTTCAGAAAATTCTGCTGCCTTAATTTGATGTAAAGGCTTTTTGGGATATTACGAATGCAAGTTATTGAACGAAGATCTTTATTCGATCTGCATTCAGATTTCATTTGTCACACCCTTTCACCACAATATATGCTTGAAACTTCTTTTTCATTATTTTCTTGCATTTTACCTAACTTTGAAGAAAATGCTCTTTGCAATTGATGCAACGTTGTTGGAATCTAAATCCAACAGATCTATCACCTATAGCTCCACTAACGAATAAACGGATTTGAAGACACTTTCTGGTGTTTTGTGGATAAATCCATCGTTGAAATGCCTTTGACGTCTTTTCCAATGCCTCCTTTCTTGCTGAACGCAAGAGATAGAATGTACTCCAGTAGCCTTAAACTGAATTATACAAGTTCTTGTTTTTTGCAACACTTACCTTCTTTAATCGATGGTAATGATATTGATTATTTATATGCTTTCAAATTTCTTGAAATCATATGCTTCTACCTCAATAATAGTGGAAATATTTCTAAAAGCCCTAGACCTTTTTCCCCACTTCAGAAAAAGGATCCTTGCTTGCTATTTGGCAGCTATCCGTATTCAGAAAGAAGAATATATGGAGCAGAAACGACGAGTTTATGCCACTCGCTTCAAGCTGCAACTGAAGAATTTAATTATTGAAGAAGCTTTACTTGAATACAACTAAACAAAACTGGATATTTCTAGCGACGATCCATCTTTCTTACTACCCAAACACAGTAACATACGTTAAGCCCACGGCACAGCTCAATTTAAAACTTCAACAAAAATTGAGTCATCTCAATTAATTACCACAAAACTATGGCATTAGTGCCTTTATTCACCCGAATTTAAATTTAGTTTTTGACTTTGCAGTCCGCTGTCTTAATAACGATAGGGTAATTAATGTTTCAGTCCTAAGTTGGTAAGCTTTAACAATTTGAGCAGATTCTCTTAAAATGCTTTGGAGATACAATTATTCGAGTTTTTCAATTTTGTTAAATGCATCAATTTCGTATATTTGTAAACAAATTTTGTGACCTCTTCTTTTTGACAAAAGTTTTTCCATAACCGTTTTTCAGACGATTGTGTCGAAGCACTTCCGGGATTGTGGCAACAATTTAGTGTCTACAATTCGTTAATTTCTTCACGAATCTGTTAAATTAGCAACTGGTTTTTATTCCTATTCCTATTTATTAATAGCTTTATTACCCGGAAGTCATAAAGTTAGTTTACTTATTTTTTTGTACCTTAGCAACGGCTTTGTTCGAATTCAAAAGACAAATCGCTATCTGAACGCATGCTGATAATTACATTTTGCAAACACAAAGCGTTTGCAAAATTGGGCAATTACTTTTCTATTACCAGCGGACATTAAATTTAATTTTAATGTAATCAAGCCGAGTCTCAGCAAATGATTATTTTGACTAATAAATAAAAATTCCATTTAAAAATTCCAAAATGTGTATACTTTCTAGTTTTCTATTTTCATTTCTCTTTCTTACCACATTTCTTGTGAGTAAAATATGATTCTCTGCATTTTTTTTGCCATTTTCCCTATTTTATAGACATCTTCAAAAAACATTTCTTTCTATGCGTTTCCATTCTGTAATTTGGAATGAATTTTTAATCACTTATTACATTCAGTCGGTTTGTTAGTAACATAAGAAATATATTTAAATAAATTATTCGTTTTAATTAGGATTTTCATAGAAAAATATCCGTCGACGATAAATTTTGCGTTAATATTATTCCCTTAAATTTTATATAGCTCCCACTGACATGACAAGAGAAAAGAATATTATTCGCGATATCTAACACCCCCTAGAGGTTAGGATAAATATATCTCACATTCTAATATCTTCGCATTTTCCTTTCAATATTTGACTTATATTCCTCGCTTTTTGTTCGATGATAATTAAGATCTGAGAAACGAAAATGCCGTTAGAATTGTGGGTTTGAATGTAAATTGTTTATTTTTTTTCCTAAAGATGCGATTAATGTAGTAAAGGAATTGCGCCTAAATTTAAAGTTCATCATAATACTCTCCGATTCTTTCATTTCATACTTAGGAATATAATAGTAAATAGAATAAGACATAGATTTATTTAAAGTATGTTATTTTCAGTTCAAGCTTGAGTGAAATAATTTTTCTTGCATATAACATGTAATTACAAATACCTGGGATAATATCTGGACATTTCTCTTCACCGACGCAAGTGAAGGACTTCCATTCATCGTCAGTATCTTTCCGAAGTGGAGTTTGACTTCTGTAAAAAAATGGATGGGCTCAAATATATTTCTTAGTGCATATTTCTCTCTTTGAAATGGGTGTTTTGTGTTAGACTTTGAATAATAATTAATAATAATAATAATACACTATTGGGGCTTTATATACGAAGCAATTCATTTAAGCCATGTTAAGCTCAAGCAGACTAACATTCAAACGTTTAGGGATGTTTGACACTTTTAATGTACTTTTTAATGCTTTAACGTTTTGATAGTTTATTCCGCAATTGCCACGGGCAATGATATGTTTTTTCCATCCGGCCATTTTTGCGGATATTGAATATAACTTAATTATTTTAATGCACTTTTTTGCACATTTTTTTTGCCTTTTAAGCAATGATAAAGTCTTATGCACATAACTATCCCTTTTAAAAAATTTTATCCAGCAGTTGATAAGAATTCGCCGTAGTTTGTTGTTTTGAATGAAGAATTGGTGGAAACCACAGATAATTATTACTAGAAGTACACAAATCTGAGAACGTTTTGCATTTACAAAGTTAAATGAATTAAAAAAAGGCATTTTTTTAAAAAAACGAGCTGCACATTCCAATTCTCAAGTATACATGAACAAGAAATCGATTATCTTGCTAAAAGTGTGCACTTTTAGAAAGATTAGTCTCACAAGATAGATAATCAGAGAATTAGCGGGAAATCCTACTCCTTTGAATTTATTCTGAAATCCTCTTATTTTGAATCGTCTAATTCTGAAATCCTCTAATTCTGTTGTACAATGGACGAAGCTTCGACTCTTTTCATTTTTCCTGGTTAAGTAACTTCAATTTAATTTGAGTCGACGGCAACGATGGAATTAAATGGTTAATTTTCAAAATTTTCACAAGCCTTTGTCAGTCTACTGTTAACATTAACATCATTAATTGATCCATGAATTTAACTTACGTTACTTCAATTGTTGCAAACAGTAGCAGTTAATTGACATTTCATTCTCCCCTCTTTAAATCGTAAAAATGATAAGAAAGAAATGCTAAAGCACTACCTTTAGCAATTGTGAAGAAAAAAAATAAAATGAAAAGGAAAAAGTTTCAAATATACCACCGCCCATTTCTCCAGATCTGCATGCATGCATGCAGGATAACTCTGAAGCCCCAGTTACTAACATGCTCGCATTATTTCAGCCCTGAATATGCAAACGGCAAAGTACCACGTCTCATTTCACGTAAAAAATGATGACAGCAACTTACTTGTCGTCTTTCGAATTATCGTGGTTTCCTAAAAGAGAAAGAAAACAAAATCTCATAAAAACGGGTGAAATAACCGAAATCTAAAACGGCAGATTCATATATTTCGAACTTTTAGAAGGATTTGCATAACTAGACATATACGATGCATTTGAAACTACACTATTATTTTCGTCGAACTCGGAGCAAACTTAAATCGCATTGCTTATGATATGCAAAAGAAATAACCGTATTTTACCATCCAAAATTGCTTCCTTTTCGGCTTTTCATTTTTCTCCTATAGGGCTATTTACGGCTAAAGATATGCTGTCTTTTCAAGTCTCTCTATGTCTCTTACTTGCAAATGGATGTGGATATTTTGTCCCCTTCCCCTCTAATGTCATCGTATAACGCGAAAGAAGATTTTCACCCGTAAATAACAGCAAAAATAGTTTCGTGTTATTAAATCCGCGATTAAGAATTTCCCAAAAAAATATTACCGTTTCAAAACTCATTAAATAACTCTTCGTGCTTGGCAAGATTTGTTTTCAGAGCGTTTGAATATAAATTAAATTTTCTCATAAGGTGAGAACGAAAGAAAAGAAGATAAATTTTACATTTATATGTTAGTGACTTGGAAAATGACAATAAACTAATGTGTTTACAGAATTTTTTGTTCTTCGCGAAATTTTATTTGGATGTTGACAGAAATGTCATTTTCACAAATAAAATTATCGATTTCTTGTTGGCCTTACAAGGTGTCAGCTGTTATGTATTGTTATTCCGTTTAAACGTCATTTTTGAATCTCGATAAGGATTTTAACCTTTCTGAATCAGTCCTGTCCTTTCCAAACAACTTATCAGATGTCAACAACGTTTTCCCTGATGACAAGAAGAAAGAGTGCTAAAATATTTTAAATTTTCACACAAGAGATTACTTTGTTTAGCTTTCAAATGTCTCACAGGACATTCAAAATTTTTAAAATTAGTTGTAAACGGAAAATGCCAGTTTTCATTAAGACTATCTGACCTATTGCCATAAGTAGAATTTCCAGTTCAACTTTATTATTTGCTATTTTGTGCGTACAAGTTTTATTCTTTTATATCGGAAATTAAACATTAGTATTTTTATTATTATAACTTAGTTTCATTGTTACATTTCTTGAAGCAATAAAATGTCGAACATTGATGTTCATTACTGAAGTGTTTTCAATAATCAACTGATAACTGAATCTGATTCTGGTTAACAACCGATGACTGAAGCTGATTCTGGTAATAAACTGATGATTGAATTGGACCCTGGTAATCAACTAATGATTGAATTGGATCCCGGTAATCAACTCATTACTTAATCTGATTCTGGTAATAAATTGATGATTAAATTGGATTCTGGTAATCAACTGATGACTGAATCTGATTCTGGCAATAAACTGATGACTGAATCGGATCCTGGAAATAATTTGATGTCCAAAACTGATTTCCATGATCAAAAATTTACGTAAAGGAATATTTCAATAAAAAGTAAGCAGGAGAAATAAAAAATACCAACAAAACAAACATTGCATTTTCTTCTTATTGAAATGGCGCGTAGTCAATTGAATCTTACACATTTTTTTAAAATTATAATTAATTCAATATTGAACGCGTTCAGTTGCTGTTTTGTGACAACGATGACGTTCGTTTTCAAGACCGATACGTTAATATACTATCTATAAATATGACTTCAGGCTTTAACCTAATGCTGTTTATGAATTCTGTTACTGGACGTGCGTTTTAATAAATTTAGAGTTATTATTCCTACCTGTTTTTAATTCATCGTGTTCTTATGATTTATAATAAGATTATGCCATATTATACGCCCTTTTGATTTAGTATTTGCTGTCAATACACAAAATGTGCTTTGATTTTTTGGGGGGATTATACCCGACACTGCGGACAGAAATCAAGCTCGCCATTATTTTGTGAATTATAATATATTTAAAAAAAAATCATCTGAAAACTCGGGCTGAATTAAAATTTGATTATTGGGTTACAGTTACAACGTTTTGAGCGCTAAATCACTGAGTATTGTCATGCATGGTCTTTTTCCATGTACAGTAAGGTCTCTTAAAGGGACATCTCTAAATAGCGGACATATACTCCAATGCCGAAGTGTTCGCTATTGGGAAGATTTATTACGTATGTCTACTAACAGAGGAAAGTGAACTATTCTATTTCAATCGAATGTACTATTATCCATTTTCTTTAATATGTTTTCCGAAACCATTTTCAATATTTATCAATTTATTCATTTTGGTCAACTTTTTATATTATTATTATTTTTTTTTTGGTGACATTTTCCTCTTAATTATATATTTACGCGTTTTCCATTTACATAATTTTCGAATTCTCACAACAGTCTTGATATTGTGCTTACAACAAAGCGTGGGCTCTTCTGAAATTCGTTCTTGTGAAGTTACACATTTATATATGTATATACAATGATTTTTACCTTGGCTACTAAATTCAATGCCAATAGAGATTTTTTATTAATATAAAATTTTTTAATAAGCTTAAATATGTGTTATAAATCTTTGATACATATTTTAGGACCGAATTCTATGCCTAATGTTTGAAAGGTTTCTAGAGCATCGTGAATTATTAATTTATTTTAGTAAGACATAAGGAATTTAGTTATTTAAATACCGGATGTTTTGGATTATAGTACTTTTAGAAGCTCAAATTTTAAATCTACATGAAAAGGATGTGATTTGTGAATTATCATTTTAAAAATGTCAAGTACTTTAGAAAGAGAGAGAGAGGAAGTAAGCGGAAATCAATGAATTTTTATTTTTCTTTATTTATGCAGAAATTTTAAACGCTTGACTTCAGCAAAAATTGCGCTTTCAACTATGTAAAGTACATTATATGTAAATTGCTTTTTTCAAATCGATGAATCAGATCTATTGTGATTTTTTTAGTTAAACATTGATTAAATGTCATCCTTTGGGGATCTGGGTGGCACCGCAAATCATTTCCAAAAATTTTTATTACATAAAATATCGTATATTACAACACATTCCATCCCTTAAAAAATTCATATAAAATATTTTTTTTCATAGTTTACTTACATTATTTTATAACCGTTATACTTCAAACCTTTTGAAATCTGTGACGGAGAATAATTAAATATTTTGTAATTATTTATTTGGTCTTGAGTTTCATTTACAAGTAGAAACTTACATAAATTTTCGAAAGCGAGGAAATGGGTTGTAAGACAACTTTTTACTATGTAGTTTCAAAATATGCACATTTCATTTAGTTGTCCTTTTACACCAAGTTTACTAAAATGAAAGAAATACTTGTAGATTTCAAGGTTCATTACGAAATATCTCAGGTGGTTACCTTTTCTCATCGGAGTTATTCCTTTTAACTTGATGAAAATGACCACAACGAGAGCCACGATCACGAGTCCAACTACAACGGCGATGAGTACAACCAATACTGGGCTGAAGTTCACTTGCCAGGGGTCGTCTGCACAGAATCAAATACAGCTACTTTAAAAAATTGTAAAGAATCTACTGTAATACTACATTTTTCGTCAAATTTATGAATAGACTATAGCGCAAAGTCCTTTTTTTAAGTAAATATGTTCTACAAAAATGATACTCTGATTTATATGAGAATTTTTTCTTATTTAGTGATATGAAAAGTTCAATTCTTATGTCACCCTTCTGTATCTTGCATAGAAATATTAGTTTTTAAAGAGGATGTATATTTCAGCTTTTAATGTGCAGCTGTTACGCAACTTGTGATCTGATTTTAAAACTCTTTCCAACCTAGCAATCATAAACAACGTACGTGAATTATGTACGTGAAATTGACCAGTATTTGGCAATTGTGTTAGCCCTGAGAAAGGTAATAATATCTTACAACCTTAAACGTGGAGAAAAAGAGCGCTGTCCTTGTCCTCGTCGGCCTAGTGGTTAAGGCACTCCCGGCTCAACGGAGAGACCCTAGTTCGATTTTAGAACGGAGACGATGTCTCTTTTTCTCCTATACCAAAAACACCCTAGATCGAGCTTCAATGTGGGTGTCAAAAATATTTATCAACGTACGTAGAGTTGTACAATAAATATAAAAATTAAACGTTTAATCAAATTAAAATTAAAAGGACGTAAGAGACGTCGAATGCAACTGGCGGAATTTGATGAGAAATATGACAAAAAAAATGTGACGGAAAAATACTTAGAAGGATTGTGACATTACGAATTTTATGGAATGGAGCTCAGTTAACACGTTTTCAATGTCAAAAAAGCTTTGTGTTAACACGTATTAGTTAATTTAATAATGAGAATAATACATTTATGACAATGCCATTTAAACGGCCGGAAAAGTGTGCTTTATCTATAGAACATGAAGAAAATCTTAAATATTAAGACATCGTTTAATTCCTACATTCCATATGACTTTCGATGAAATTGACTACCAAAAAGATTATTAAGGACAAAAAGGTATGCGTTTACTTTTAAAGGATATGTTAGTTTTAATTATTATTTAATATCATAAACGTTTATGATTATTTTCTTTTTGTGAGTAAAAGTTCTGGTATTGTAGGGCAAACCTAACAATTTGTTTGCTTACATTTATATTTACAAATTATGTAAATAAATCATATTCCACTCTTTGTGCTTTTAAAGGCTATATTCTGAAGCGTTTTTATTTATTAGAAATATTAAATTTTTCAGAGCATCCGCCTAGACTTATTATTTCTATTTCTTTCGTTCCTTTCCATTCCCAGTTTGTGCTATTACTCTGAAAACGAATTCCCTTCAGCAGTAACTCACCTATTCGCGTGAGGCTTTCGGGAGCCGCCAGCGTACTAGTTCGCAGGACAATGTTCTCGCTTTTTCCTCTATTATTGACAGCGTATACAATGACTAAGAAATTACTGCCCGGAGGTAAGCCATCCACAACGAAAGAAGGATCTTTAGAAGTCCTATTCGTGATCAATTGATTCAAGGGACCGGAACTGTATACTTCCATGACAAAATGCTGGACTAATCCACCGTCATACCCTTCCATGCAATCCACACGGAAGGAGTTTTCTGTTTGATTAGTTACTGAACAACTTTGAACAGTTTCTGGCGGACCTAGAATACAAATAAATGGATATAAAAAGAGAGAGTCAAGAGTTTTCGAGTTCATCTCTTACAATCATCATATAAAACATGTCGGAATCGAATTAAATAGAAAAATTAATATCTAATTTCAAATTTATAAAAATTTAATATACAGTGAAAACTCTCTGAACGACCATCTTTACTAAACGATCACCACCTTTAACAAACAATTTTTATTGCTTGCGGATTTTCCACCAGAGATTCAATGCTAAATTTCCCTACATTCAGAGACCGTCATATATCGTTTGCCCCTCAGAAACGACCGGGAAGGGTTCTTACCGGTCATCATAGGCGTACGCAGAAACTTCATAAGGGGGTTATACGCTCAATGGCGGGGGGGTGGGGGTTACAGAGCTACAACTCACATATTCCTATGTTAAATATACAAAATTTCATTGCAATGGGGGTTACAACCCCCATCAACACCCTTGCATATGCCAGTGATGCCCGTTTATCTTCTGTCATAAAAGGGAAAAATAGTTTATGAGTGTCCATTTGGGACCGTAGTTAGATGATCTTGCCCCCCCCCTGGCAGAATCGCCAGATTGCCCCCCCCCCAGTCACGGACATATTTCCCCTGTGCGTTATTTCATCCAATTTTACAACCCCTCTCGTCTGCATCCCTGGCGTTTGCCTTCCTTCCCGCCCCTTAGATACGGCTCTGGTCCTTCAGGACGTTATCATTATAAAAATTTTATTTTAACTCAAAATAGAATTTA
>QLNU02014802.1:10683636-10716674 GCA_006491805.2 Dysdera silvatica | reverse complement strand
GTACATAGTTTTCGTGTTCTTTGACCTGCGATTAAGGGTCCTTATCTTTACCTCAGTTTACTTTAAACCTACAGACACGGACTTTAAATCACACTCTGCAACATGCCACAAAGCTTCCGTTGTTAAAACATTAAGTCTTAGAGCGAATTCTCACTGCAGTAATGAAACACTTTCAAACACAGAAACAAAACACATACACACGGCACTTAAAAATAATGGATACCCTAAACGATTCATTCTCAGAAACTGTAGACCCAATAGTACATCTTTAAACAATACATCTCACACCCGCATATCCATTCCATATATTCACGGCATTTCCGAAACAATCTCTCGCATCCTTAAAGAGGCAAATATCCAAACATTCTATTCCCCTGTCACAACACTTCGCAAACAACTTACAAAAGTTAAAGACCCAGTTCCACCAGAAGATCTCACAGGCGCCATATACCAAATACCATGCAAAGACTGCAACAAACATTACATAGGACAAACAAAAAGAATGATCAAAACAAGAAAAAAAGAACACAAACAAGCACTCGCGAAAGGAGACATAGCCTCACGTCTGGCAGAACACGCTTTACAACACGGACACGAACCCGACTGGGACTCAACAAAAATACTACACCGTCACATCACAAACAAGAATAGTAGACTCTTCTTAGAATCTTGGGAAACTTACAAACTACACGGGAAAGCCATTAATACATCACAACCACTTCCAGAAACTTATAAACAACTCTTACTCTGAAATGTATGGGACTTCCCAACATTAGGTGCCCCGCAGTACAGGTTTCTCATTGGTTCCCATTGGGGTTCTTCCATGATTCTATTGGAGGCCTCCCATTGGTTCTCATTGGGTTTTCCCATTCTGCGGGACTACTCTGATGAAGGGTTTTCCAGAAATTTCAAGTATAAAAAAGAGACAGAAACATAACATCGTCATTACTCCTGATGAAGGACTGCTGCTGATGCGTCCGAAAGCTTGAGTGATCTTTTTCATTGCTATTTTACCAGTGTTTAACCTTTTGTATTTAAAAATCTTAATAATCCTACATTAATTATTGGAATAAACCTACATTCCCTATGTTAGTAAAACTACATTAATTATATATATATGTATATATATATACTATTATCCATATTAGAATCTTTTAACGAATAAGCCGATTCGTAGGATTGATCATATATCGGTTATATGCACTTCGTCACGAAAGTGGAAATATTCCACATTTAAATTTTTAATAATTTTGATATTTAATATTTAATATTTTTATTAACCTCATAAATAGCGTTCCTCATACTATGAAGATTGCTATCTATGGTGGCTATCATTTCATATTAATGAACATTTTCTGCCATTTCAATTTAAATTATTTTCAAAAATTTTAAATTTAACTAACTCGTGTAGTTCTATGACGCCCTTATATTGTCAGATTTATTTTTGTACGAAAGCGTCGGGCTCGAGCCCCCTCTGCCAACCATATCGGAGCCCATATATAGAAAAATATCCCCTTATTCAATAAACGGGCAGAGTATTACTTTGGAATATAAACATGAGATTAATAATAAGTAAAATGCCGTTTGTATCGCATTTAAATAAAGATGTCGCCCATTGCTAAACCAAGCCTGAGCTGGAAAACTCTAATTGATTACCTAAAAAGTTTGAAAACAAACTCCAAAATAACGTTTGCAACACATTAATTATTTTCTAAATGCAAACAATTTTTTAAGTAAGCATATTGTTTAAACTGAAACAACTTACTCAACAATTTCCATTAAATTCCCCTATTTTATTTACAGCATACCATGAACATTTCATTTCAGTTTTAATAGCGATAATTTAATGCTCCCTAAAAGTATCGATTTTCGAATTTTTATGAATTTTATTGAGGATAATAAATTATTCTACAAGACCCCATTAAAATGACAACATAGTATAATCTAGCACTATATTTAAATTATTTTCCTTTTAGGGAGTTTATTGCAGCTATTATATGATATGTAATTTTATTCATCGCATTAGGTAAATATATGTACAGATTTCAGAATATATATATATATATATATATATGTGTGTGTGTGTGTGTTCTTTGAATGATATACTTGAATATTTAGGTATAAAGGATTTGAGTAAAATGAACGTACGAAGAAAAATTAAGTAATTGACAAAACTGACGTAACAGGAAATATAATGTGAAAAATACTCGACATGAGAAAAAAAATTACTTTTCAGTTATATAATATCACGCAATACCCAATTTAAACCTTACAAATATACCAACCATATCGATCATATGCTTTATCAATACATTGGTAAAAGGATCCACTGCTTTGAGATCAATCCAAAGGCATAATGTCATTCGAAAATGATTGCTTTTTTTTTTTTAAGAATTCTATAGAACAATGCACTCTCTGAATTTCTACAGTGTTTTGCAATACGAAATTAGAGCCGTTAGAGAAAAGTTTGCTAATAAAAATGTACGCCTTTACGCGAAAATAGGAGCAATTACAAAATAAATTAGAAAACAAAAAGCAGTCTCCAAAAAGTTGCATATTAACATTGAGCAAGTTGAAAATAATTGACGTATACGTGTTAACTCTTTTTAAAAGCGGACTGTTTCAGATCTTCCGCGGTCAAATTCGCTTATGTCGAGCTTAGATATAATGACATTTTACATACAGTAAAACATCCCTAAAGCGGTCACCTTCCGTTCTGTGAAAAAACGGTTGCTCAGAGATATGGTCTTGGAATGAAGATAAAAAGATAATTAAATAAAAAAAGATTTTTAAATAAAACATTTCAAGGTAAAAATTAAGAATCTGTGGCTATTTTTAAAATGCCATTCTAGTTCTGACGAATGTTTTGCTATTAAATAGATGCTTCCGAATAATACGGTTGAAACCCCTTTAATGGATATCCCCCCCCCTCCCCGAAACGGTCATTCTGTTTTTATGGTCATATAAAGAATTCCTTTGACACTAATACCATTCACACACGGACATCCTATTTTATGAATATATTTTTCTCTTCTGTGAATGTTCGCGAATCAAAGATTTTAATTTACAGGGTGTTCATTAAAGAAGTATAAAAGTTCAAATTTTATTTAAATCGAAACTCCAATAGCTAGAATTATTTTTTTAATTACATGGGAATAATTGAGATTTTTCTGTATAGGTAGGATGCCTCCACCTGCGTTCCATGGCTCCTTATGATAGTGTGTAAGCGGGTCTATTTTCATCCGCGTTTGCTGTAAATTGTCGGGCATTATATTAAGGAAAACTTCGTTAACGCGCTCTTTAAGCGTATCACGAGAAGTTACATTTATTTTGTACACACTCTCATTAATAAATCTTCAAAGAGAGATATCACACATGGTGATGTCAGGAGAACGGGGTGGCCATTTCGTCGGGGCATCGCATCCAATCCATCGCCTTGGTAAACGTTTTGTGTAAACAGTTTTGAACATCCAAAAATCAATGGGGAGGCGCATCAATTTTATGAAAAATGTTTGGAATATTCTGGAGTTATGGAATTGCAAATTGTTCCAATATATCCAAATACGTTGTTCCAGAAACTGTGTTTGCAACAAAGAAAAGAATCCAATAAATCTGTCTACCATTACAAACGTCAAACGTTAACTTTCGGTTATCTATCTCTTATTCTATGACTACATAGGGATTTTTAGTGCCCCAGCTTCTACAGTTATGCTTGTTAACTTCGCCGGAAGCATGAAAAGTTGACTCATTGCTGAAGTAGAGCTTTGAAAGAAATACGGGTTCTACCTCAATGCCATCACTGTTGTTTTCGGTGTACTTGCTACGAACGGATGTGTAAAATTTGTCATCTGGAGACATTCTAATTATGCAGAAAAAACTTTGACTTTCGCCATGTAATTAAAACACTATACTACACACTACTGTTGTATACTGTTGTATACTCTACACTACTGTTTACTGACGTAGGATAGTTCCCTATTAGGTATACACCAACTGGATGAAAATATTGACTGAGAGTAGATGTAACCCCAATCTTGTTTACTTTTTTCGGCTTGGTTTAAAGTCACAAGTGGAGAGTATCTTTGACCCCAACCCTACAATTTTACTAACAGGAAACATCCAAAGACTTTAATTGACAACAAATAATTTTTTTACACTGATTTTAATTGCTTAATAAATATTACAACACTGCAGGCTTATATTGTAATACAATAATAAGGGGTAGTCCTATATACTGGCGAAGGCAGGAGGTGTTTATGGGGGTTGTAACCCCCACTTCAATGGAATTTTATATATTTAATATGGGAATATGTGAGTTATAGCTCTGAAATCCCCCCCCCATTAAGCCTATACCCATCCCCTTACGAACTTTCTGCGTACTCCTACGGTTCTATTCCCCCTTTCATAAATAAAATGCAGTTATATCTTTAAAATAACCTGGAAATATTAACATTATCGATTAATATTTTTTATACGCCATATGTTTCAATCTCGCAACTATGTTCCACATTTCTTTGCTTATTATCCACGGACTCTGGGAGGACTCTGCTCTCACAAAAAAATTTGAAAAAGGCGAAAAAACCTGGTGGAAGGGGGGGGGCCTTAAAGGCAATACATCTGGCCTGGTCTCAATTAAATCGGACAATAAAATTTCTACTGTATTTCGTTTTTTTGGTCCTTATGATGTTGAAGGATTCATCATGGGAGTGCAAATGCGTTTGTATTGGCGATCAAAATTCCGCTGGCATGGAACTCAACACGTTAGGATGAACAGATGGACTTAACGCTCAAGTGAGTTTATAAGCTGAACGCTTGACTAAGTCGAGAGCGAATTCAATTAAACTGAAATAAAGATGAACACGGTCTCGCGACGATCATTCTCCTGCCCGGATCAGGAAGAATGAAGAATGTTTATGGACCGGAAAATGAAAAATACTTGCAACTAAATTAATGTTTGTAAAGAACATTTTGCTCATTGCGGGATACTAAAAGAAATAAATGCATATTTTAAGCACAAGCTTAAAACAATAAATGATGAAGGCACTTGCTCGAATCGTAATTTTATGTTTGTTGGATTTAGTTGTGTGGATATTTTGGTTCTTGGTGGAATCAAATAAACTTCTATCTTTTAGCAATGAATCATGTCTTAGTTGTTTCAACAGCATGAACCAATCTACGTCCCGTGGAATTAAAACCTCCTTTTTTAATTCTCCAAACATATTGCGTCCTTTTAATTACGTTTCAGAAACGCTGATATTTGATTTTAGCGTTCTAAAATTCGTGGAAAATATAAAAATAGTAATAAACCTCAAGCTTATCCAAAAGTGTTGCATCAAAGAATGAAAACCTGCTATTTAATACAGCATGAAAAGGAATTTGCGGGACAAAGACGCTTTCTGTGATATTTTCTGTAGATTTTGGTATAACTAATTAAGAGTTAGAAACCTACAAAATTATTAAAATATTTTTACCATTCCTTGTTGATTGTTTTTAAGTGCCAGAAGCAGTACTCTAGATTATTCTCTTATATACACCTGCGAATATTTATTAGAAGAAACGTAAAATAAAATATTTGCAAACAATTTTCTACCTCACCAGGAATTTAAGTGACTAAAATGATCAGTTTATTGGGTAATGTATTGGAAAAGCAGAGAATTTACTACATTTATTCGACATCGAAATATGGCGTATATTAAAAACGATAATTATTTCGTAGACAGGTGCAAATCCGCACATTCTCTAAAATTGATAGCTTGGCATCAATGTCCGTGCGGTCGGTAGCATTAACCGGGTTAAAAGATTAACGAAATTAGCTCCAGCGGAGCACTTTCAGCTGCAATTTAAATCAGGTTGGGAACGTTATCGGAAATTTGTTGATACTCTTTTCCTGTTTATGGACGTTTAACAGCATGGTCGATCATTTCGCGCAAATCTTCCCTGACGTATGATTATCAACGACGTGGCCATCTTTCAACTTCCGCACAAATGGCTGACCCTACCGCCATGGTGTGAAGATAACATCCCCTGGCACACTCTGCTCTGAAAACGAATTATCTTTCTTTGAACTAATATGCCAATATTAGCGCATAATTTATTACCCAGTGCTGTGATTAACGAAGAAACTCGCTTAAACCGCGAGCCTTAAAATCTATAAAAAATGATGGCGAGGTGATTGAATTCTTGCTAAATCAGTTTTCAATTATGGGTGGCCAGGCAATGCAGTATTTTACTTAGCAGACTATTTTCTTATAAAAGACAATGAATTACTCACTGTATTCTATGCGAATGGCCATTTAAAATCGTTGAAATTTTCTGTGCAATTAATTTACTCAAAATGTGTATCTTTCGCAACCCCAGGGCTCTGTGGCTATCCCACAGGAATTCCTTAAGCAATTTGCAAATTATCGCCGAAATTTACATGAAAATCTGTAATTCTTTAATGTTTTCATTGTGATTTCTAGAATTGACATGGAAACAAAACTTTCTTTGATACAAGCAAACTTCATAGTCTTTGTGAATAAAACAAGGCCATTCATTTTATAGTTAAAAATAAATTGCAATTTTCAACGTATTTATTGGGTATAATACAAACAAAAACTCAAAGAACTCAATCGCATTTCAACTAATCACAAGCTGGTCTTCATCGGGAGATGAACAACATTGTAAACACGAGGCGTGTTGCCACCCTTTAGAACAGTTATTTTAAAAAGTTGTTGCGGTCACAATTCTAGGGCTCTGTTGTTGGTGCCGTTTCTGGTAGCAAGGTGGTCCAGGTGCGACTGAAAACAGGCGTGGTTTTATGGTCACTGACTATGTTGGAAGAGTTGGCTTGAAATGTATTAAAAGAGAGATGAGAATAATGAAAATGAATAATGGAAATGAATAATGATGATGAATAATGAAAATGAATAATGAAAAGAGTTGGCTAGAAATGTATTATAATAAATACATTTCTAAAAAGTCTATTTCGAGTAGAGACCTTGGTTGACATAGTAAAGTGGGTTCGTTAAAGTTGAATTTGTGGTTATTTTCCCAGCAGTGGACCGCGATGGAACGCCTTTGGAATTCAGCTGTGGCATTTGAATAATTGTAACGTTGTTATGTATAATAATAACGTATGCCTAGATGACGTACTTTCCAATTTCACATAAATGCCGTGCGCATGAACTCTTCACTCTCTCGCCCGCATTCTCTTCAACCCTACTCAATAACTGACCCAACATCAGAGCAAGTGGTTCGGCTTTGATTAATTTTTATTTAAGCTTAATTAGCAATGTTTTCGTTAATTTTATGTTTAGTTTGCAAATAAACGTTAAGTTTTGTTGAACTACCAGTTCCAATTGATAATTTCACAATGCAAACGCCTGCAGTCTGATCGTCGTGTAATTCCGACATTTGACTTTGCGCCACAAGCAATGGCTAAATTAACTCTATATAGTTCTGCCGCTTTGAAGGATATATATATGCAGTCTTTTTTACGTAGTTTTGATGTTCTTTGAACCTTTAAAAAAATTTGCCATCGAAAAAACTTAGTGTCGAAACTTAGTTTTGCGGTGGCAAAATTTAAAAAAGCAAATTTTGGCGTCACATTGTCCCCGTGCAATAAAATTTCTACATCCAAAATCAAAGATTGCTGCTCCCTCACCGAACGTTGGGGAGTGTATCAAATATTTTGCCAATGTGGCTTTTCGTACATCGGCTAGACTAAACGTGCCTTGAAGCATAGGTTAAAAGAACATCAAAACTACGTAAAAAAAGGCAGAATTCCAAAAGTCTTCCATTGCGGTCCACTGTTGGGAAAAAAACCACAAATTTATCTTTAACAAACCTACTTTGCTAAGTCAGCCTAGGTCTCCACTCGAACTAGACTTTCTAGATTCGTATTATAGTAAAGCCAACTCTTCCAACATAGTCAATGAACATAAAACCACGCCTTTTTTCAACCGCGCCTGCACCACCTTGCTACCAGAGACGGCACCAACAACAGAGCCTAAGAACAGTGACCGAAATAGCTTTTTAAAATAACTCTTCCAAAGGATGGCAACATGCCTCGTGTTTACACAATGTTGTTTATCTCCTGATGAAGACCAACCTGTGACTGGTTGAAATGCGATTGAATTCTTTGAGTTTTTTTATTTGTATTATACTCAATAAACAAGTTGAAAATTGCAATTTATTTTTAATTTCGAATTTTGCGTAGTATGTCAACAAACATATTTTCACATTCATTTTATGTTTAGGTTCCAGCGTTGATAAATAATCGCCTTGTAGGTTCTCTGGGGAGACAGGACTTCTATGTTACTGAAATTCTTCGAAACTGGCACTGTTTTTAAAATTCATGTTCTGAGATTCTATTTGCTGGACGTTAATGAAGATTTTACGGCACATAATGTCACTTAGCATAATTAAAATGTAGTAAAAATATTCTTTGTGGACATTATAGATATTTTTAATTACTTTTTCTAAATACTATATTTTTTCAAAATTAGTCCTATGCGCAGTCACCATTCGTAAGATAACTTCATAAAAAATTCACTGAGAAACATAATTCATGCCTTAAAGGTAAGCATAGAAGCTGTTCTTTAAAATGAATTAGCAGCTTGATCAAAAGTTTAACGGTTGATTTTTGGAAGAAATTAAAATATAAAAAATGAAAATCGAATATTTCATAAAATATATTTACATTAAAAATGATAAATGCGCATGAAATAGCATAACCTTACTTCATTTAGCTGTAAATTATGTTCTAAACAGATGTGTCAAATTTCGTGGAAATCGGTTGGGAACTTTTTATTTTCTTACTGATAATCTCCAATAACGTTGAATGGAAATAAACGCATTTGAAGTTTAAAAAACGACCTAATCTGCCACTGTTTTCGCAATAGCTTTTGTACTACTAGATGAACGTTTATAATTTTGGTATTAAAATGATCAGAAATGTCTAATCAATAAAATACATAAATAAAAAGAATTTGTACTTTTTTGAAGGTTTAATAGACCTGTCCCCACTTAAGTAGTACTGAGGAGTTCCGTAGTTAGGCATGTAGGCTTTCTTAAGTAGTATATAGGAATTCCGTGGTTAGATATGCAGGTTTCCCTTAAGCAGTATAGAGGGATTCTGTGGTTAGACAGGTAGGTTTTCCTTAAGTATTATGTAGGGTTTCCTTACTTAAGTATGTAGGGTTTCCTTACTTAAGTATGTAGGGTTTCCTTACTTAAGTATGTAGGGTTTCCTTACTTAAGTATGTAGGTTTTCCTTAAGTATTATTGAGGGTTTCATTACTTAAGTATGTAGGTTTTCCTTAAGTATTATTGAGGGTTTCCTTACTTAAGTATGTAGGTTTTCCTTACTTAAGTATGTAGGTTTTCCTTAAGTAGTATAGAGAATTTCCGTGGTTAGTTATGTGGCAATCAAAAGGTTCCATAAGGTATAAGTTTGAGACCCACCTGATTAAAGTATTGTGTGATATAAAGAGCAGCGGAATCGTATATTGCATCTTAAGGTTACGAATGCCATCATCAGAAAGGGATGAAAAAACAGATAAAATTTTGCAAAAAGTCGATGGAAGGTGCTTATTATTATAAATGTGAAGTTCGGGAGAAAAACATGAAAATTCGATTTAAGCACATGGTAGCCAAAAGTGAGAGTTCAATTTGCGGTAAGCATCCAGTTGGTCATAGGCTAACGATTAATTGTATTGGACACGAAACTTATGAAAACAAACTGAATTTATTCAAAAGCTAAAGATCGAAAAATAACAGATATCGATGTTTTTTTTATGCCTTGTAAAGTTCCCGAGTAGGAATCGAATGTTTGAGTGTATAAAAATCATTTTTAAGACCAGTGATAAGTATTTTTATTTCGGTTTGTCTGTGCATGTGTATTAAGTTCTAGCACAGAGGTTGGCAACAAATTGTGCTTGTGTCACATATGGCACAAAGGCGAACTTCTAGTGGCGCACGGAATAATTTGATAGAAAAAAATTTGAATATAATAATTAAAATTCAAAAGAATTATTTTATTTACGCATTTAAAAATGAATTCATTTCTACTTTTACACATCAATCAAGGAATGCTACTGGATACTGGAGGGAAAAGTATACAAACGAGTAAATTTTTTGTGAGATATTCTTACCTTTCTCAAGGATTACACAACTGCCAAATGATCAACACACACAAAGCGTTCGGAGCACTATTATTTGTAGTTTTTCATAGGAAATTTTTATAGGTAGTAATTAGTCGACATCCATGCTTGATCTCCAACTAGAGCTTTTTAATGCATAGGAAAAAAAGAGACATCACTCTGGCCTAGAATCGAATTAAGTTCTCTCCGTTATGCTAAGGCGTGTCGAATTAGAGACTCTCCATTAGACTCCAGGCTAGGGCGGTGTCTCTTTTTTTTCTCTTATACATTAAAGGTTTTGGTTTGAATTCGAGCGTCGTTGTCGAAATATTACTATCTGCAAAACAATAAATCTGTAGTTAGAGTGATTGATCCATTCTTGAACGCCCTTACATCTATTTCCATCTAAAACTCAATTTGCTCCTCATCCTAACTTTTCCAGTATCATTATCATTTACTTTTTTCTAACTACGTTGATTTTGTGACGAATATTCACAATTTTATACAAAAGAGAAGATGGATATTCCTTCTTTCATAAACCTTGAGAACTAAAAGATACGGATTTGAAGATTATATCGCTCTGTTTGCGTTTTTTCATGGTTAAATTTTTTAAATTGTGCGTCACATTTGCAAGTATGTTTACAAGAAAGTGAATCCTTTTAATATATTTGGGACATACCAAAAAGTGATACTTAATATGTATCAATACTTGGATAGTCTCATCAGCATTTACAATATGACGAGTGGTACGCGGCACAATTGTATATGTAGCACGTGGCAAAATTTGGTGAGTGACACGCTACACAATTTGATGAGTGGCACGTGACAAAATGTGATGAGTGGCATGCGGCAAAATTTGATGAGTGGAACGCGACAAAATTTGATGAGAGGCACGCGGCACACTTTGATGTGTGGTTCCACTGGAAGGCAGAATGAGTCCATAGTATTACTTTGATATAGTATCCAAAAATATTGCTGATCCCTTAATTAGCATAATATTTCCCTGAATATAGGGCTGGTTGAATGCAATGTGATTTAAAAATTACATTTAATTTTAATTAAATAAGATCATTTTCCTAAATAACATTTAAATATTATGAGTGTCTGAATGAACGCTAAGGCATTATAATTAAATAATAAGAATCCTCTATATGCGCTTCCCAAACATTATATATATTATACTATATAATATTGAAATCAGCACGTCTAGAGCTAATTTACACACACTATACCTCCGGTAAACGTTCTCCGTATTAATCTGAATTTGAGCATATATATATATATATATATTAATAATGGAAATTATCCCAACCAGTTCAAGCTATTTTACATAACCAGTCTAACCTGTAAATTAAATAGCTGTCTAATATCTAAAGCGGCACAATATATATACAATGCATTCTATTTTACTTTTCGAGTCACGAGTAAAGGCATAAATTAATATTCATATAATTTAAATCACATATTGATGCAATTGCACCACAAAATTCTAAACGTGGGAAAGTATATCTTTCCAAATACATAGTTTAAGCTTTATGCAAATAATATGATGGATGGTAATTGTCATGATATAATGAAGAACATAATGTTTAATAATTAAACAGCATGCCAGTTTCGATACAGATTGTAATATTTTATGGCGATAGGCAACAAATTCGTGACTTTTGACTTTTAAGAGTGAAGAATTAAAAAGAAGTGTAAAATGCACGGTTAATAAATAATTTTCCGAAGTTGTAAGACTTTTGCCACTTTATTTTTATGAAAAATGATGTAGCTTAAACAATATATTACAACACCCGTACCGCAATTAACGCTTTTAATAAATTATAATTAATCCACCTCGCGTGTTCAGAGTTGACTCTTTTCAGTGTGTCATTAATAAAATATAAATTTAAACTTTTTTATTTTTGTTACAGCCTAGATTTTAGTCTACTAATTTCTTTCGTGAAATATAGCCACTAAGTTTTGAAGTTTTCGTCAACTAAATTTAAATTTAAAAATATTTTGGAAACAAGGCAGTATTTCCCAACTTTTACCCCATATCTATTGTGCATTCGCGCTCAGTTGGCGTGTGATACCGTTAGCAGACGGGTTAGTCCATTGCAGTTTAGGGAAGGGCGTCTTGCCGAAACTGGTTTTTCGCGCGGGAAAAACCAGTTCCTCCAAGACGGCCTTCCCTAAACTGCAATGGACTAACCCGTCTGCTAACGGTATCACGCGCCAACTGAGCGCGAACGCATGTGTTAAAAATAATTTTTAACTTTTTTTTCATTTTCTATTATTTTGCTTTTGTTTTAAAGAAAAATATTGCATATTGTAAACTGTGTTGGCTTTATAAAGAAAATTGTATTTTGAATATTTTGAAAAAACAAACAAATGCAGAAAGGCAATGCAAATTCAACATTAGCAGGCTAGGATATGCTTTAGGCAAAAAATGCTTGCAAAGATTTTAAACAAAGAAAGATGCTGGAACTGAGTAATATATGTAACAGGTTTAACTGTGTGGGATACAAAGGACTCAGAAATGAGCTGGGAAGGGTAAAAAATAAGAAAGTTCTTGATATTCCCTTACTTAATTTGATATTGTTTGGATGAATTTCTGTATATGAGCTCGAAGTGAAAGACCAAAGATCTCTCTATTTCTACGAGACCATATTAATTTGAATTATTGATAATAATATTATGGCTTTATATTATACTCACCTGCAGGCACAACGATATAAACACAAGGCTCGAGTTGCCTTCCGACTGAATTTTCAGCCCAACACAGTAGGGTTCCATAGTCTTGTTCTGTTCGAGGTATATAAGTGGCAATGCTCCTGAGACCTTCAGTTATAAAAGTAAGAACTTGCAAATTGTCAGATGAGCTATTGAATTCCCAACGAAATGTTACTTGGCGGGGATCTGCTTCGGTTTCGCAGGCTACTTTAACAGCTTCATGTCTGGCTGCTCCGTATACTACCTTTTGACCTGACTTGCACAGTGGAGAATCTACGAGTACAATGCCCAAAAGCTGTTGAGATTATACAGAAGATGCAAGCTCATGGTTTAGTTTAATCATATTGGGAATATTTATTGAAATTAAGTCTGGATTAATCTAATTTATGAGCCGATTTGGAATATTATTGTTCTGTGATGTCGACAATACAGACTCATTTCAATAATGCACTCACTCCGTTTTCGCAAAGCATTGTTCAGATATGTTGTCATATTATTTCAACTTTATTTCAGGCAGACAAAGGTATATACAGTATACACAAAATTGTGCAGTTTTTAACAAGAATATGCATACATTATTAAATAACAGGTTATATGACAGGCAGCAGGAGATCTGTCTAAGCAGAGATGGGCAAAGACTACTCCCTGACAAAGCCCCTGCTGTCCATTATTACAAGTGCATGAAAGTAAAACTGCTTTTAAGACAATATATACATAAAGATTCCATAACAATTGTTATTTCGATATAAGTTAAATGTTTAAAAACGTAACATCGGTGTTTCCAAACCCTACACCAGTTTGCGAATAACAATCTTTATAAAACTTTTATGTTTTCCAGCGTAACAAACGTTGCACATATCGCTTTAAATTTTTATTTTCATTTTACATTTCGTATTTTCACAAAACGCTGGTTTATTTTATATTTAATGAGATATATCTTTAAAAGGATTGAATGTTTTCTCCAATTTAGTTAAATCTTATGAGAATTGAGAATTTTAAATGGGATAAGCAGAGTTTAAACTAGAAACTAAAATGCCAAAAATAGTTTTGAAATTAATAATTGAAAAGAGAATGAGAAAATAAGGTGCAAGCATCATATACAGGGTGTTCCGTCAGGATCGCACAAACTCTGCATGAAGAAAATCTTCACTTGGAGAACACAAAAAATGATTCAAGAACCATGCATCTATAACCTACAGTTTTCAAGAAAAAGGTGAAAGAAAAATATGGCATCACACTTAGTGCACAGAAAATAAGCTATACAGGAAACACTAAAAACTGAACAGAGGATGGCGCGGAGACGCATGTGGCAATTTTGAGCATCTCCCTATGTAAACAGAATATAAGTACCGATATTCATGTTTTCAATGCAGTTTATTTTCTGTGAACCAGGTATGACGTCATATTTCTCTTTTACATTTTTCTTGGAAACTATGGGTCGCAAGTGGTATGATGCTTAGGTCAATTTTCATGTACTCCGAGAACGGATTTTCGCTGTGCAGAGTTCATAGTGTCTTGATGGGACACCCTTCATAAAGCTCAGCCAATCGCGGCGAATTGTACTCGCCAAACAGAAACGGTACTCAGTCCCCTTAATAGGTAAACCCAGGAACCTAGTAGGAAAAGGATATTTCTTGCTAGCTAACAGCAGAAATCTAGTCGCCAGTGGCGATAGTGCGACAAAATTTGTCGATACCTATATATACATACACAAGTACATACGTGAAAGTAAATATCTTCAGAAAAGAGAGGGAGAGAGAGAGAGAGAGAAAGAAATCAAGCCACGGAAGCAATTTTTAGTCCTTTTTTAATTTTTTGACGTAATGAAAACCCAGATACCATTACAGTTTTAAAAATCAATCTTGGGTATATATTTGATTGACTACCTCCCATCCCTCTAACAAGCGCCACAAATAAAGTCGTTGTTGTGTTTGACGTTGGCTCCAATGGAAATTCAAGGATTTGATTTGTGAGTAGAAATCATAGTTTTCAAGTTACGTATTATAAGAAATTCGCCATCTTCTCGTTCATATTTCAAGTGAATCTGACATTTTTCTGTTAAGAAGCAATGAAAGAAAATAGTAAATGACTTGGCGTCTTGTAAATCAATATATCTATAGACGTGCTTCCATAATTTACTGTTAAAGCCATTAATCAATTTGTAAATGCAGCTCGAACGCGACGTGGAGCATTAAATTTTTCATCCGTTTTTGTTATAAAGTTTCTTACTTCCTCATTCCAAGTTTTAAGCCGAATGTAGTAAAAATAAAAACTGTATTTAGCCGTACCAATTCCAAAGTATGTTGCTGAAACACACTGATGAACTTCCGTCTTTAAATTTTTAGTTTATAGTGCTAATGTATGTTCTAATCTAAAATTATATTATTTCAAAGGGTAAGATTTTAGGTATAACGTTATCTAAATTATGTATAAATACTGGAGTTTTACTAAAAATAAATCGAGTGTGAATTACGCATATTATAATTTACTTTCAGACATTATTTCTTAAAATTATACGTGTACGTTAGATATAACATTGGCTATGGAAGAAAATTACCCAAGCCTATGGTATGCAGTATGAGCGTGTGGGTGCCAAACATTACGGTCCATCTTAATCCCCCATCAAAATCCCAACGCATATGCTATGGCGGCTTTACGTTTTGATCAAATGCACATGCCATGGCGTTATTGCAGCCTAGACGAGCAAAACCTAGGTGAATACTGGTCGGGTCATTGTTTAATAAAATATGAATTTTTTGGTTTGTTCTTGTCAAAGAGACTTTTAAATAGTGGAGACATTGAAGTTGCTACAACATGTTTTTAATCTGGTAGGTGCTTGATTTTTGCCCTTCTCATGAGAGCACCATGAGTTGGTTACCATTGTAGCAATCATATATTTCACTCACTTTCTCATTGGAATTTCTGAATCAGATGCTACCAACTACCAGCGTCCTGGAAACAGTTTTTAAAGGAATATGGTATTTACACCTGCTGTAGTAATACATATTATTTTGTATTAAATAAATACTGTTCTGTATTTGTGTATATAAATGTTTTTTTTCTACAAGAAAATAGAATTGCATGTCCTCGTCACAGAAACGTTGAATGAATGAATGCAAGAGAGTGGCAAGCCAAAAGCACCTAGGCCAGCAGAATCCATTGTGCTTCTTCATATATGCTAGAAGCTAGTAGAAAATAAGTGTTGCCTTATAGTAAGAATGCAGTCGGTAAATATAGATTACCGAGCTCTTTGGGCAATAGATTTTGAGCACCAAATGCTCGGAATCTAAGTTCCGTAAGGGTAACGCATTCACAGAGGATGTATTCCTCTGTTTCAGCAACTTGTTTACACCCTTTGCATAGTTGATCATCAACAACCGTGATCGCTTAGAGATGTTTCTTAAGACAGTGGCCAGTGAGTAGGCCTACTAAGTTTGTGCATGACTTTCTGTCAAGTCCCAGTACAAATATTTGATTCTTAAGAGAGCCATCTTTAATGAAGTTTCTTGGTTGCCTCATATCAGGAGAGTGTGACCACTCTTTAGCGATTCCCCATCACGGATTGACCTGAGTGCATGCCTGATCCTAGAGCGTGAGACGGGAATACACGGCTGAGGTCCGATAGGCTTAGTGCACGAACAAAGCCTTACGAACCCATCAGCCGCCTTATTTCCCTCCCTCCACTCCCCAATGACTAGGCATCCACACAAGTCTAACCCTGTTGAACTTAGTTTATCAAGTGTCACAGAAACATTAATAATATCTATTGATTGAAATCACATTTTCAGTTCTTTCCGTATTCTGTGAATCAAACCAGAGTTCGTTGATCTGTATGTTATAAACTTTAGATATCGTTACCCTTATCAGGGTCAGAAAAATTTATACTGGAATTGTTAGCGTATGGAGCACCAGTGGACAGTTTTTTGATGAAGGCCCAAAAGAATAGAGAAAAAGGTTTCGTCCTACTCTGGATCTGAACCTACGACCTTTTACTTAGTAGCTAAGCACCTTGCCAACTTGACCACGGAGTCACAGCTAACGACGCCTTAGCTGCGTACTTTGTATTTGCAAATTTCATTCTTTTGAAAGCAGAGGGTCATGAGACAGTTAACCATCGAGTTTATCAGCCACTCTCGTGGTAATTGCGCAATCCCTGAGGAAGGTACATAATAATATATATAATATATTACTCATGATAAAAAACTGCTGCTGATGCGTCTAAGAACTTGGATGATCTTTTCTATTTGCTATTTTACCAGCGTTTAACGTTTTGTATATAAATTTCTACCCTGGTGCTTTGCATTTTATTCCTATTATTTAACGTCAAATATGTGTGTGTGGTAAGTTTTGACCCCCTGGGGTCAAAAATCACTGTTTTGAGTCAGAGAACGTTTGAGCTAAAAATATAATTTCATTAATTCCCTCACGGAACTTTGCTTTAAAATGCGTGAGGTTTGTATTTGTTAATTTTTCAATATAAAATGTAAATTTTGAGTTGCATTTTAATGTGCCACTTATAAACATTTTGATTAACGATATTACCTTTCGTTAGTGATCTAAATATTGATGACTTTAAACAACCAAATGGAAAATCAAGTGATTTATAAACGCCGGAGTAACCTTTAATAACTACAAAATGATTTACATAATAGAATCTAAAGGCCGATGCTTTCATACTAATTGCGTAATCAGTGCCTTGCGTTGCTAAATTTGCGTTTATTTGAATAGCGAACCTCCAGTTTGATTTGAACATATTTTAAATAAATTATTTGAATGGAAATTTCAATTTGGTTTAGTAATTAATAAGATCTTTTTAATTAGCATTTTTAAAACTCATAACATTTACGAAACGCGAGATAAGTCAAAATGTACACGTTTGTAAATGGGTTAGCACTTAAGGCAAAATAGTTCGATTGAAAACTACCGAAGGCAACTCATTTCTCATTGGCCTGCTGAGGACTCTAACTTCTCTCAAATATAAATAATTACCAGTTCAGAACCTGATATATATATAACTATTATTGTAATATATTGCTATGAATAAGAGAAAACTTATATTAGTTATTCTGGAGGTAAATATTACAGAAGTGAATCCTAACATTCTTTGCCCTGGATTGTTTCGACAATATTTCGGGATTGTACTCCCCAATTCCTAAGATTTTTTGTTTAGAAGCATCAGTATTGTTTCAATATGAACCAACCTGCTAATTTCAGAACATTCGTTATCTCGTCTCCTAAAATCGTCAAATCTCTCCCTTTGTTTTTGAGAACCCATTTTATTATAAGAAAATGGGTGGAAGACAACGCTAAAGCTTATATGCTTTTTCTCTCTTGCAGTGCTTCTTAAGCTTTTAGGCCACAGAACCTTTTTCTTACTACACGCCCAGCCACGAAACCCTTAATAAATGTCCAGATACAGAATCTCTTTCTTACTACATGCCTAACTACGGAGTCCTTTCATTAATACACTGGTGTGCAAAAATTAAGGACGAGATGGAAAAAGTAACGTAACAGCGGAACGAACAGGCAGAACCGACCGAAAGACCAATCAGGAGACTGCCTAGAATCCGATACGATAGGACATTTGCATCATTTACATAGGACATTTACATCATGACGTAATGTAGGTTTGTGAGTAGGGTATAAAGCGCGAGGGCGGTGTTCGCGCAGCATTACAGTGGAAGCGATTGCACAGTGTATATCGGTTTGAACGACGGCAAGTTGCTGTAGCAGTGCGAGATATTCAACAGACAGCCCCGTAGACAACATCTGGATAACTTTACTCAAGGTCGAATCATTGGAAAGTTGGAAGAATATCGAAGTGTGACGAGTGTGGCAAGAAATGGGGAGCTCAGCAATGGGGTCGACTGCCATTTAAGGATAAGAGGCGATTTAGTCTCATTAGCGATTCTGGATGTCTATACATCTGGAGAGAGAGCGGGGAATACGCAATCTTCTCTACAACGTCGTCGAAAGGGACCGGTTTGGACGTGGTGTAATTCTCGATTGGGGAGGTATAATGCTTGATGGCCGTACGAAGTTCCACATCTTCCAAGGAGGTTCAGTCACTGATGACAACGCTACACCTCATCGTGCAGAGGTTAAAAATATTCATCGCAAAGAGTGGCCTGCATAGTCTCCGGACCTGAATCTAATAGAACACGTGTGGAATGTTCTCGGGAGATGCCTGGCAGCACATTGTCATCCACCAGCAACAATTCCTCAGCTGTGATCGGCATTACAAGAGGAATGGGCTATGATGCCTCAAGAGCTTGTCAACAACCTCTTACTGAACATGAACAGATGGTGCACATCCTGCATCGCAATCAGGGGTTATCATATCCCCTACTGAAAACTGTTTTTCTTGCCTGCCGTTTGTCACATGGACGTTTCTGCCTTCTGTCCTCCTGTGCTGAAAGCCCATTTTTGAATAAAAGTCCTTTGTATCCTTTGGATTCCTTTCTTGGTCAGTATTGTTCACCGTTTCCATAATCTTACATCTTGGAAATATTATGGTATGCTTTGTACCCATTTGAAATACTGGGTTGCGACGTTACATGTAAAAAACTGTCCCGTCCTTAATTTTTGCACACCAGTGTAAATGTCCATCCTCGGAACACTTTCTTAATGCATATCCAGCCACGGAGCTCCTTTATTAATGCTTTTCCAGCCATAGAACCCCTTTATTACTACATGCCCTGCCACGGAGCCCTTCTATAAATATTTATGGAAAAGGCGAGCTACTATTTATCATTACTTAGACAAATAAGTACAAATAAACAAGAAATATACACCAGTGTGGGTTTCCGCAATAGAAATACTACGTATTGGTTAAAATGGCTTCCGTGACTGTTACCATTTGAAATACAAAGAAACGCAAGCATAATAATTACAACTTCTAAAATTGGCAACAAGTCAAATTGTTTCCCGTTATTTCAGGTTTTCCAAATATTGTATTTTCCGTATCTGGTAACATGTATTGTAAATATTTTCACTTTACATATTTGGCAGGCGTATGCATTGCGTTCCGAATTCTAAAATAATATTCAGTCTTCAACTTGTCATCACAGTGGGCACACGTCTTATAGAAGTCTCCGCCAAAAAGGCGCAAAATATTCTTTTAACGTTATGTTATAATATTTATCTTTTGGCGTATTATTGAATTAATCTAAACATATAAGGTATTAAATGAATATTGTTTTTAACTGGATGGAATTACTGTATTTCTTGAATACTTGTAACTGTATAAGTATGGAGAGTAACCAATACTCTACTATTATTGCTGGATATTAGCCATATATGATTAATTAACTATAAGCGGTTGTTATGGGGAAAAATTACAGAATTTACCGATTTTCTCAGAATGGTCGACTATGTTTTACAACTTGCTTGAAAAAACCCTGGAGGATGGATGCGAAACCCTGGAGGGAATGGTTCGAAACCCTGAGAGGATGGTTTTCGAAATCCTGGGAGGATGGTTGCGAAACCCTGGGAGGATAGTTGAGAAACCCGGGAGGATGGTTGCGAAACACTAGGAGGATAGTTGTGAAATCCCAGGGGGGATGGTTTACGAACTCTGGCATTCCGAAAAACACACTTCGAGAAAACGCTGCTCCAGAGCGTTTGTATTACGGGATTAGTATGAAAGGTGTAAAACTATCTTAAAATGTGAACATGCATCCAAGTAAAAAAGAATGGTGTAACTAAGGAAACTTACATTGTACCCTGAGTGAAACGACGTTGCTCTCGCCTTCGCCTTCACTGTTAACAGCATAGCAGGTATAATGCCCTCTAAATGACCTTTGGACTTTCTGCAGCACCAAGCTTTGGTTGCTTACTATGACACCAGTGGTGGGATTACTTTGCAGCTCTTGCCCATTTAATCTCCATCCGATGTCGCTCACCCATGGATTGGCCGTGATGCTGCAGTCTAGATACACATCGTTTCCCTCTTGAATATGTGAATGACGTAGCTTGCTTCCTAGCCGAAGTGTAAGCTGCGGCAGATCTGTTCGAAAACAACATTAAAAATAGAAAGAAAAATCATGCATTCACTGCACAAAAATTTGCAAATGCTGTCAAAGTATACGATATCAGATAAGCAATATTATATAACTGAAATTCCAATAATTTCTCGAAATAACGCCATTTTACTTAAAGACTCTTTCTAGTTAATAACGGTGCTTTGCAGTATCGACAAATGCAACATAGGATTCCTCATCTTCCAGTTAGTGCCTTTTAAGTGTAAACGACATTTTTTCCGGACTAAGGACGACTTTTCTGGATAAACGACGTCTTTTCCGGATTAAGGACGACTTTTCTGGATAAACGACGTCTTTTCCGGATTAAGGACGACTTTTCTGGATAAACGACGTCTTTTCTCCTACTTCCAAAGTCTTTAACGGGAGAAATTACTGTTTGTACACAAAAATAAAGACAGCTGAATTTGAAGCAGATTTGAAATTTCTTACACTTCATTTATTCACATCGCCCTGTAGGGTGTTTAAATGTTGGAAAGTGAGGTGCGGTGGACGAAAATTGCATTACAGTCATTAAATGTGGAGAAATTGGTGGAAATATTTTAAATAAAGCACTTTTATTTATTAGCCTAGTTGGTATTTTGCCTCCGGAGAACGAAATTAATATTCAAATCAGAGCTAAATGGTAATTAATTTTCAAAACACTTGCATTTAATTGTTCGCTTAAGCCGGGGAGGTGGTAGCAGAAATGAATTATGGTTTGCGAGGAGCAAATCTTCATCGGGTGAACTAAATTTTATTCATGATTTTATTGACGAAAGACACGCAAAGAAAACCGGTTAATTTTACTCGAAATTGAAAGTTTTAGACGAAATCCTAAATACACAGAAAGTTGAGAAATTCCTGCTTTATGTAAAGTCATGGGCGGATTTACCATTTTGCCGCCCCTAGGCTATTTTTGCTGCCCCATGCTATTTCTTGCCTCCCCTTCCTACTCGTCCTCTCCCCTCCCAATCAGTGGAACATAAAAATTTTTACACTGAATATACGCCAGAAACTATTTTATTGACGGTAAATATGTTGAAAAACAAACTCATAAATTGAAACATAAACATTAAACAATATTAACTTATATTGAAGTATTATCTCTTCTTGGTATATAATAAATCAAATTCAATTTTATTGAAATAAATTTTAATTTTAGAAAAAAAAAAAAATATATCGAACACTGGTATTTAAATGGAAAGCATGACGTCTAGCTTTCTTCTCGGCAAAACATCTGATTATATCATCAGATACCATCAGATATGGTATTGATTTTGTTATATCAGACTCAATACACAAAATTTTGCCGCCCTAGTCTATCGCCTAGTATAGCCTATCGGGAAATACGACACTGTGTAATGTGACCATAAACGGATTAAAAGCGATTTGTCCAGCCATTTTATACTGCAGATTTTCCGAGTGTTTCAAATCGCGATTTCAACATAATACCAGCACAATACTGTAAGATATTATTACCCTTCACAGGGATAACACAATTGCCAAATAATGGTTAACACACAAAGCCACCAAGGAAAGTTTTTTGTGAGTTTTCGTGGGGGAATTTATATACTTAATAATTTTCGACACCCACGTAGAAATCAGCTCAATCCAGAGCTGGTTTTTTTTCTCCTAAACGAAAACAGCTCTAGTTTGAGCGTATTTCTACGTAAGTGTCGAAAATTATTAAGTGAAAAATAAATTCCGTCAAGACACTCCCGGCTAAATGGAGGGATTCTGGGTCGAATCCAGGATGAGGATGGCGTCTCTTTTTCTCCTAAACAAAAACAGCTCTAGTTTGAACGTATTTCTAAGTGGGTGTCGAAAATTATTAAGTAAAAAATCAGCAATACTATCACAAAGTGAGAGATCATCGGACATAACAAGAAAACGCAATTATTTATCAACCTTTAGCTTACGGGTGGGACAAGGTATATCCCAGCAGATTTGCCTTACAAAACAACGGGGCTGGCATAAGCCTTATCCCAGAGATTTGTTGTCCTTTTCGTGTTCTACCCAAGTCAATGGTCAGTTTAGTAGTACAAATGGCTTGATCACGAGTAGCAACGAAAAAAGGGACGAAATAAAACCTATTGTACGAACAGGACCTTACCCCAGTTCCTCCTATTTACTGTTTTGTACGAAAGTTAACGATCTGCTATTAGATTATGAGTAAGTTTATTATCTTTCACTAACGTACAATACATGCCCACTAAAGTTATTTGGTGTTGTTTATTTGTACTTAAGCACAGCTACACCTCCGTCCTGACCCCATATAGCGATGCATCCAAGTGCCACTTAGGTTGATTTGTATGGGGGGAAGCGATATTTCCCCGTATGGAATGACAAATTTCTGTTTTAGAGCCCAGTGAGCTAAAGGTTAAAGTCAATCAGTTATCTATCATTCATGTCCAATGATGTGGTTATATTAGATAATAAATGACTCGCAAATAAGGGAATGATTTTTCGGCGCCTCCTGGGGGCCGAACCCATGAGCTATCGATAACCAGTCGAATGTATTTTTCCCATTAAGCTACAGGTGCCTATCAAACTGTTCTCTGCTATCGACTATGTGAATTTTTCCATAGTGAAGCTTTATATTCACTCGCGGAGGGAAGTTGATCGGCGCATGTAGCTCAATAAGAAAAATCACTTATCCGGTCATCAAATGGTTCTGGGATCATCATACGCCGGGAAATAATTTTTTTCACGGCGAGTAATTTATCATCTAAACTCACGTGATTAATACATTTATTAAATCTACACAAGCACTCAAACATGAGGGATAATCAGTAAATCTATACATGGTTTTCTATTTACGGAGAGAAAAGTAATTAAATTAATTTATATGGAAATACATTCACATTTACGTGAGCTTATCAACGCTTGCAATATCAACGTAATCTTGCAAATAGTTTGAGAATTGTTGCGAGAGCTGTATTGCTCTCAAAGGCGATCCCACATTATATTAAGGTCTCAAGAATTCGCCATGAAACACTTTACTTTGCGTACTTCGTATTCCTTCTCTTTTAACAAACGCCATTCTTATCCTTTCGGACATTAGTCTTCCAGAAACTTAATATCGGTTTGACAAGTTGAAAAAACACGATAAAATATTATTTTTATAAAAATTTATTTATAAAATATTATAATGATTTTCCACAGAATTATCTTCCATGGTATTTTGTAGCTTTGGGCATGAAAGAATGTGATTCCCAGGGGCATGTAGGTGAATTAGTCATGTTAATTCGATGACTCCTTATTCTCATTCGTGTTATTCACGTAAGTTTCATACAAATAATTGTGTTCCATTTGTAGAATGTCTAGACACCCACGTGTAAAGCTAAAATTAAATCTGTAGGTACAAGCTAATATGACGAGCTTTAGCAGACGGTAAAGAAGAAGGAAGAGGAGGAGTGCGCTGGAGCACAACCAGCGGCAACTCGGTATCAACTGGTGTGTAATAACATTTAGACTATCGCAATGAGGCAAATAATACCCCTTGTTTTCGTATGTATGTTTTTCGAGATATTTCCACTTTTCTCATGAATAACACCTGGAACACCTTATATAAATCAATCCTCCATAGATTATATAAAAACGCTGTCATGAAAGTTTGTGTATTAACCACCTTGTAAGTCATGTTATTCATAAACAGAATAAAATACATAGGAGGACAAAAGATTAAATGTCATTTAAAATTTTCAAAATTTTCTAATATTAAACTGTTTTCACACTCACGAAATATATCTTTTTCGAATACCATGAATCGTTATTTTTTTTTAAAGATTGGATTTTTTTGAGTGAGTGATGCATTTATATCCAAATGAATTGAGATTTTCCACAGAAACGTATTCCTTATGCACAGACTTAAAATAAACTACTATTCACTTATAAAAAGTCTTTTATTAGAAAGTGAAAACTTTAACGTATAAAAGATTTGTTCGTTTGTTTGTTTGTTCGAAAGAACAAACGAACGTTTATTCATTTATCCATTCATGTATTTATTTGTTTAACGTTTTTATATAAAGAATCATCTTTTCATTTTTTTCTAAACTGCCCGTAGGACACTTAGCGTAAAAATAGCAAAACAATTATTTAGTGCGTAGATTATCATCACAAATTTCAATTTCTGAATTGATAAAAACCAAATCAACCACTTGCAAAAGTGATTTCTAACCATTTAAATATTTAAATACACATAAACACCTATAAACATGCACGTTTATATAAACTTGTTAGCACAAGTAAATACGGAAATTCATGCAAACATTTGAATATTCAATATACAAAAATAAGCATGTCAACACGTAAATATTGTGGAAGTGATTTTAAACCTTTCAAAAGGATATGTGTGATATCACGATATTACATTTTGTGAAGTGATACAAAGATATTAAAAATTTTCATATCTTTATACCCGTAGTGAAATATACTAGTTGGATCTGTCAGCATAAGATCAGCAAAGGACAGAAAGATTTTAATCTCATAAAGAAATGTGCGTTTTTAGAGGAAAATTTAAAAATTCATTTTCAGTATAATGAAATTAAATGTTATTTAAAATTCTTTCATTACCATTATAAAGATTGGGGAAATGTACATATTAATGGTTTAAAAGCGCCCATAACAATAGTAGTTAAGAGTAGTAATCACATAATGGAGGTGGCCATTTAAGCAGTTTTTATAGCATATGCAAGATATTTACTAATGATTACCGATTGTAAGTGAGAGACTAAGAATATTATTAACAAATACACACACGAACACCCGATAAAGGAAAAAGAGAAAGAGACAGTGAATAGAGCTTCATGTATATTCAAAGTGATTATTAAAAGCCAACCTTAGTAGGAAATCCACTGTGAAATTTACATTTAGATTAAGAAATAACGTGATACGTGTACGCGAGAAAATAAATAGAAGTAAGGTGAAAACAAATGAAGAATTCAATAGGACACACATACCTGCTTCCTATTTTGATACAAAGTGAACGGTTGTTTGGAAATAACAACCGCAAAACAACAACAACAAAAAAAAAGGTACAGTTATCTGGAAGCGGGATTACGAATTACGGGATAAAAGTAAGTATCGATATTTGGGGCGATATTTTTGGAAGTCATTAAATGAAATTGACTCATTAACAATCCTCCCGAAAATAAACAAAGAGAACAAGACGGAAATAACATTTCCCCGAGAAAGGCAATCAACTGTAATGGACGTATTTTAGATTTCTTAAATATTTTGCTTAATTAATTCATTTTAGTATTTCTCCCCAATATATCGTAGAAACGCAAGGAAATTGACGGATCTTGCAGTTGAGATAATTCATTATTTATTACCAACTAGGAGAAATGAATGATTATATTAACCTCTTCATTTTAAATACTCATCTTATATTACCTTTGTTTTAAATGCTCATATTGTATTAGCTTTATTGTAAATACTCATATTTTTAATACTCATCACAACCTTTATATCGAATAAAACATAGTTGTTTGGTGCGCTCATGTGAGGCTTACCTTATCTATATTCATGGGAAACGCAAGGCAAGAATATATACGTAATATTAAAGTCATCCTTAGTCAAATACTGATTTAAGCAGATTACTTATCCAAAGAAAAGCAAGCATCGTGAAATTTACGACTCCTTGGTTTTGTCAGTATTTTTGTTGCTGTTTCTTCATTAGATGGCCTTCAGTATTTTACTGTACATTCTGGTCTTATTCACTACTGCTGCGCAACCATCCCGTCGTCAGAATATTGGCCGCGTAGTATGTAGATAGGCTGTGTTAGTGTTATGCGATATTTATATTTTCATTATTCTCAGAAATCTATGTGTTTTTATCATGAAAACCAGTGTTTTTTTATCATGAAAATAAGTTCCTTTTTTTTTATTATGAAAATCAGTGTTTTTTATCATAAAAAACCCTGCGTTTAATTAGAAATAAAAATCGATGTGTGTCATCGAAAATGAAATCAATATGTTTCATTAAAAATGAAAATTAATGTGTTTCATTAAAAATGAAAATCAATGTGCTTTTAATTATAAAAATTAATGTCTTTCATTAATCATGAAAATCAATGTTTTTGATCATTCATGAACATCAATGTGTTTCATTACTTATGGAAATCAGTGTGGGCAAATCTAGGATCATCTGTGTGATAAATAAATTCAAACTCATCCATACTGCATTGCTTTATAGAGTTTATATAACCATTGGGAGAAAAAAATATTCAGCACTGTAGTGTAGAGATTATGAGGAATATTATATTAATATTTTTTATTAAAAAATAATCTTTATGTTTTTCTGGAAACTTTTACAATTGTACGACCTGTGTGACCATTTTGTGTCTCTTTTTCTTGCTTCGCCCATGTGATTCATTAACCATGAAAATCACTGTGTTTCTTTAATCAATATATTCCATTAAACAATGTATTTCATTAATCAATGTGTTTCATTCATCAGTGTATTTAATCAATCATTGTATTTAATTACTCACTGTATTTGATTAATCAGTGTGCTTTATTTGCCATTGTATTTTATTAACCAATGTCTTTCATTTATCACGAAAAGCAAGACGGCGTAACCACAGACTTTATGAAATGGAAGTGTTGTAGGAAGTGATTGTTGTGTGTTGCTTCGTTTCACAATAAAAAATTTCTGAATTACATTTGTTACTTTTAAGTGTTTGTGGGTGTTGTCAGTTTAATTTACATTAATATACATTAAAGAGAAAAACAACTTTGCTAATTTGTTAAGCACTATTTGCTAGTATTCTCAGCGTATTATAATTATATGTCTTACATATTTTATATTAATAACTTTATTTCCATTATTCCATTATGGAAACAATCGTAGGATGGCCTTATGCCCATTTATCAGTTGCATCTTTATGAGAAGAACTGAAAATTGTTGGAGAAAGAAGACAATGTGTAAATAAAGGTGGTCGAGTCTGATTCTGAAATGGAATCCGATCAATATCTATCGACTGAAAAAGTGGGACAAAATCAAAGATATAACACATTATTGAAATTTATCAAGGTGTAGCAGATGAAGTAAACTATAAAAAACTCACTTTGATCAGATGTTAAATATTATTTATGCAAAATGATGTTTTAGTGATAAAAGGATAAACGTTTACGATGGTTTTATGTATTTTAGATATGTCAGAGGTGATTTATAAATAAAATATAACAGTGATTGTAAAGAAGCACTTATTAAAATTATTATTTGATGGAACAAAGCAAGACGATAATATATACTAGGAGAGGCCTTTGAGTGCAGTATTTATCATCAGATTGATGTCTGATCTACAGAATTAATACCAAATTTCCAAAAATGTGCTTCTCATTAGTATATCCAATACTAATGAGAAGCACAATACTAATGTGCTTCTCATTAGTATTGGATATACTGATACAAAAAAGACGAAGTACTTGGGGCGAGCCAGTTTAAGCAAGTCAACTACGCCACTTTAAATATAAATGCTAGAGTATAAAATAACGTTTTGCAATGAGTGGCAACGACCAAAAGTTGACTAGCAGGGTGCTGGGTTTAAGAGAGTAGGCAAGCTGTTTTCAATGCCATTTTGATTTCGTTGCATTCTACTCTATCTCTATAGTTATGCACATATTTCGTTAATGTTAAATTGAGAGAATTGCAGACCGTAAATGTTAGTTACGCGATTTATGATAACTTTTCGCCACATGTTATGCAAGCACGATTCAAATGCTATAGTTATCCAGTTGAATCAATCTGTCTTCTTTTAGCTAGAGTTGTCCAAGTTAAAATAAATTTATTCCTGTTTTCCGTCTGGTGAGTTTTACTTAAATTTATTTACAAGCAAACAATACTAATTACGCCAGGTACTTTAACGAAAAATTAGAGAAAGTTTACGCATGGGATTTAATGGAGTAAAAAGCAATATAAATATCTACTGAAAAAATGCAAGTTACGTCATATTGGAGAGCTGCAGTGATGGAGTTTCGTATTGTCCTATACCTGTCCACATACTACTATTTCTACTCACCACGCTATGTACTGTATATTCCAAATTAAAATAAAAAGAGATGCAAAACCACAGAGTTGAGCAAAACTAAATAATGTATGTAACTAAATCCAATGAATGTTTATTTGTAGTCAATTACGTCTGTGTTTGAATTTTATTTCATTTGTAAACTAAAATTTGTTGTGTACGATTAAAAAATAATTATAATGTTTTATTAAGTTATTGCGATAATAAATTACGACTTTAAAAAAATATAATTGGAGAGTTTGGAAATTTTTTCTAGAATTTTTTTCAGTTTAGAACGTTTATACAGTTCTCTTTCCTTCCTCAAACAACCGGTAAATATTTGAGTTCTTAATATCTTACTGATCATAAGAAAAAGCACATCAGCTTGAAACAGAAAAAAAAACTTCCCAAGGGGTTCAAGTGTTTTTCTGAAATGGATAGATTTCAGTTATGCCAATTTATCTGTCATTAAAGCTTTACCCAATTATTATAATCTATTATTTCGACATTTCTAGCATATATTTTTTTGGTATCTCCTATCTTCTTAAAGACATTTTTTTTATTCTTTTTCTACAAGTACTTTCGACTATTCAGGGATTGGTATCCAATATGCATTATGTTCCATATCTCTGTTTAGAGGTATTATCATATCTCTGTTTATAGATATTATCCTCTTAATACTTTATCCTGCGTGCAAATCCCACTTATATATCTCCGTCATTTTCTCTAGATATCTCTCGTATGGTGTTCCTTCCAGTATCCAATTGCAGTATTATGTATTTTTCGCTTCTCAGTATTTACTCATAATGTGCTAACTTTTTCTATTAATAATATATCATTTGAGTTAGACTTGACTGAATCTCTCGTTAGTTCAGTTTTTATTTCACTTAGTTTTCGCCATTAATCGTGAAGTCCACATACAGCTTCGATTTTGTCTCTGTCACCTTTTTTTCTATAATCCAAGTCTTTCATCTGTATAATAGAATAGGCATCTGTATAATAGAATAGGCAATAGTGATACAGTGAAACTTCCATATAATGAACTCCTGTATATCGAAATTATTTCGATATCGAAGGTTTTGTGATTTGATATGGTTATTACTTACAATGACTGTATCTGCATATTGAAAAGGTTTCGATAAATCTATTTTTTCCAAAGCAAATCGGAATTTTTTATCTGCTATAATCGACGGTGTGTGCGAATAATGGTGAAAATAATTTCTTGGTTTCGTAGAAAGAATGTTTCCTCACCTATATTCCATCTCATATACAGTGCTAATAAGGTTCTTTGACAATTTTAATGTCTCTGATGTCCAGATACGTTCCGTGAAGTATTTCAGTTCGCTTATTACGTTTTATTCCCTCCTCGAAAGGGTTCTCATAATCCACAAACCAACGACACGGGATTATTTATTTACTATTGTCTTTAATGCGAATAGTGTTAGTGTGATGATGGCTTCTCTTGTACTGGATTCTGTTTTTAATCCCAATTGTGATTTGCTACTATTTTTGTCACCAATTCTTTTGTGTGTTTTTTGTCAATAATTTTAAAAATATTTTACTTATGCGACGCGATAGGACAGATTGTTCTACGGTAGTTGTATTTTGCGTTTTCAGTTTCCTCCAGTATTTGTATGTGTTAATTTCTCAATTTGTTTCTTCGGAAGGTTCTAACAGTTTCGCAATTGGCACTTCAAAGATAGTGTATGTTGTAAGTCTTTTAATTTCCAGTTTATTTTCCATATTTTGATGATTTTATTTTTCTTATGTTTCATTAAATGATTTAAAAAAATGCTAAATAATTTTTATTGACTTGAATTAATAAAATAGTTGAATTAATAATTTTTATTAACCTGAATTAATATTAAGGAAGATTGAAAATAATGAGGTATAAACTTTTACTTATTATTTAGTGGTCCAAACGTATCTAAGAACTTTTATTTAAACCTTTTCATTGTAAATTCCGTTTTATTTCCGTTATTTCTTAACATCATTTTTTTTAACGAAAGATTAATTTTTATGCTGTATTTAATCAAACGGTTCAACGATTCGGATTACAGCAATTTTTTTTGTCTGCTGTTTTATGCATTATTCTAGAACCGCAATAGTTGTTACTAACGGGTTCATGAAATATTCAAAGTTTATGTTTTTTGGGCGAAAAATCTTCTCTGGAAGGATTTTCACAAAACGCGACATTTTTCATTACGACAATCCAAAATTCAGGCTTGCATTTCCACATTCATTTTCCTTTCGTTTGATTGAATAGGAATGTTAGAGCTTCAGTTTAGACCATTCAGAAAAATGTTTCATTTGTTTCGGGAAAGGAATACAAGGCGAAAATTTTCCCCTTAAATATTACAATTCCGTATATTGTAAATATTCTAAAAAAAAGCGTAATTTTTCTACCGCAATTCTCCTTGCGGTTAGACTTGCAGCCTGTTTATGTAAATGTATAAAATATTTTCAACCCTTAGAATTTTCTAAATATTAGTTTTCCACGATAAGTAATTAAAATTATCCTAACATATAAAATAATAGAAAAATATATTTCGAAATGCAAAAGTTAACATATATACAAAAACTACACTATACAAACCGTATGAACTAATTTTTTATATATTTCGAATTAAATGACGGGAAAAATTACGTAAACGTTTTCGTCAACATCATAATCAATTTCTAAATAATAGAAATTGCAATTTTTTAGATATTTAATGTTTAATAGTAGTTAATCAGGCACTGAAGGGGAATTAGATATATCGTTGCAAATATTTAAGGTCTGTAAACATTGTGTAAAATTCCTGCTAAACTCATGTTTGGTAGAGGAGTAAATTTAAGGGCATTTTTTCATGGGTTGAAAATTGCACACGGGGAACCAACTTCTTTCCCATCTTCGCGACTGCCCAGCTTCTGGGATATCTGTGTTCGACTAGAGCAGCTTTTCCCAAAACTTTCTCTCACCCGTACCCCCTGATTATCTTCTTCACTTATGGCTAACCCCTCCTTTATCCTTTCACGAAAAAAAATATTTTTATATAGGTGGTAATGTTCTTAGGTTAGCTTAATAATCAACCGACTGGAATTAGTGACATTTATAGGTTTTTCTAAGAATATTTCATTGAATGGGTTTGAAATCCAGTTATCTTCATTACTTCGCTCTGAAAAGTACCGTCTGAATTATACTTTAGTAAGTTCTTTAAAGTGAACTCTTTCACTACTTTTCACTTCTTTTGACGGCTTCAGTCCGTTCTCGGGTAAGAAACTGCGGAGTGTCTCAAAAACTTTACACTGGTCTTTTCTAATATAAGATTCTTCAAAATCCAAACTTTTGATCATAGACTCAATTTTATCAGACACTTTGAAGATTTATTTATTTATATAAATCGAACACTACGCAGATTAAATTAAACAACAATATAAATCAACGTTTATTGGCGTAGTGATACCAGCGCCGATGTTATGGCGTGATTAGATGGTGAAACGTTCGAAAGAAAATAAATATTTCTGCGTTCGGTGGGATATGAACCCACGACCTTACACTTGCCGGGCAGAGGCTCTACCATCTGAGCTACGAACGACAATATATAATCCTTTACGAACGTAAATAAAGACTTTACTGAAGCCGGTTATTTCGTAGAACGGTGTAGTACATGGACTACTTAAACCAAATTACGAAAGCGGTATTAAATTGATCGAAATGCCCATTGCAGCATACGTATTTAAATAAATCGAACACTACGCAAACAATGTTTGATTTATTTAAATACATTTGCTGCAACGGGCATTTCGATCAATTTAATACCAGTCTCTTTGCAATTTGGTTTAAATAGTAGTCTATGTACTACACCATTCTGCGAAATAACTGGCAACAGTATTACATATGTTCGTAAAGAGATTATATATTGTCATTCGTAGCTCAGTGGGTAGAGCCTCCGCCCGGCAAGTGGAAGGTCGTAGGTTCAGGCCCCACCGAATGAAGAAATATTTATTTTCTTTCAGACTATCACCATCTAATTACACCATAACATCGGCGCTGGTATCATTACGCCAATATACGTTGGTTTATGTTGTTGTTCATTTTACAGGTTGTTATGAAACTTTTCTATAATCCTAAGTTAAGTTTACTTGTTTCTAAGAAAAAGCTGCTGAAGCAATTCTATTTC
>QLNU02014802.1:10630245-10673729 GCA_006491805.2 Dysdera silvatica | reverse complement strand
CATATGCCTGTACTATCTGAAGTTGGTATCGCTGGGTTAGTTGAACAACGAGCCTCGCTGCTCGATCTGACGTGCTTTCGACTTCAAGAAGGTAGTCTTTAATTCTTTTGTTGATTAAGAAGCCAACACCACTTGTTCTTCCAGTTTCCGTTCCTCTATAATAAAACAAATGTCCACTTTTAAGTTCCACCAACTCTTCACCTTTTCTTCTAACTTCACTGAGTCCTACAATGTCCCATTTGATCTTGTCAAGTTCTTCTTCCAATTCTTGAAGTTTTGCTTCAGAAGCAAGGGATCGTCCATTATACGTTGCCAAGGTCAATAACAAACGGCAGCCTGGGCCATTCCAGTGATTCTTAGCACCCCCTGCTTTCATGCCACGCTGACCGCTGCCTTGATCAGGAGCACTCCAGCACCTGGAGACTAGGGGCCATGGTTTTTGGTGTATTAGCATATTGGAGGAATTAGCCATCATTTCACCACGCTGGCTAGACGGGTTGGTGAATTAGCCCTCCCCTTCCGCCTTTCCATCCGTGCAGCAAATATTAATTTGCCTCTTGGATAGAAAGCCCAGCCTGCACCACTTGAAGGCGGGGTAGGACACTAGGTTACTGGCCCGGCCGGTTCCACACATCGTCACATACGTTCAGCGTGTGGGTCTCCTTCCAGTTAGATACCAGCAACCCTTTTGCAGGCCATATATATATATATATGTTTTGATTATGATATATTTGTAATTTTTCCATAGCTCATTCATCTGTACGAATTAATTCATCAATTATTATTAAAAAAAGTACCTTACCTCAAAATCAGTGCTCATTTTAATTGAAGCGAGCACGATATTTGAATTATACTGTGTTAACAGCAAGCATTACAAGTAACAACAACACTATGATCTTTGAATATAGAACTTTCATATTGCACACATACTGCAGTTTGTTTGTTTTATTTTGTCTTTTGCACTTGGGCAGAATTTGCATCTTCTCCTTTTATTCGATTTCTTTGGCGTTCCCACTGTTTGGGAAAATGCTATACCGCAAAGCTTCATCGATTCCTTGATAGCATTTGTATCCCATTCTCAGCACTCCTTTGCTAAATCCTTCAAATATAATTTTCTTTTGAAAAAAATTTCAGATGGGAAATAATTTGGATTTTGTGATAGAAAAAGTCTAAAATCATTTACTGCAGTAACGTCCAGAATATTATAAGATATAGCAACGGGGCATAGTCTCGTTTTACTATGGCATGTGTAAGTGTGTACTAATTGGTCCAACGTAACAACTCCTGACTCCCTCTCATTATAAAATGTTATAATCTCAGGTTTTGATTTTAATCGAACCGAAACAGCTGCATCATTTTGCATTGTACTGAGTAATTCCACACATTTACGTTGTTTTGTTACATAACTAATCATTATTAGAGAGTCGTTGAACCCAAATACATACGAATATAATACCCTGGACTTATGTGCCTTCATGCCTGCTGGTATATCATGTTTAGTTTGACGAATAGTTCCAACCAGAGTTAATGTTTTCTCCAATAAATGTTGAGCTGAGGGTATACTGGTAAAGAAATTGTCGGTAGTTATATTTCTTCCAGTGTTTGCAATAGCAGTTGTTAGTTCATCAACTATTCGAAAACCAAGATTTTTTCCAGTCTCATTTTCAGGCTGTTTTCCAACATAAACCTGTTCATTAATGGTATAAGAATTTTACGCATCACATATCCACAAAACGTTTATGCCATATTTTGCAGGTTTGTTCGGGATGTATTGTTTAAATCCGCACCGACTTCTAAATGGCACTAATTGTTCATCAGTTCATCAATAGTCATTGACACGTTTGGAATATAGTTTTGTTTTACAATTTAAAATAAAGGAATTCCAAACATGGAGAAATGCTGCAAGTTTATCGTGCTCCTGCCTAAACGTCCTAGTTCTCTTTTCATCAAAACGTAAGAGACGTTGAATATTTTCGAAACGATTACTTCCAAATGAAGCCCTGTAATATGAGTTGTGGTATACTGACACGAATAATTCTCTCACATAAAAATTACAATTTTTCTCCTTTAATTTCAATATAAGTTTTGAAAAATTTGTAATTGTCATAATAAATAAATGAAATACATACCTTCAGTTATAAAAATGTTGGTAAAAGTGATAAATCAAAATTTTTTTAGGCAAAATATAAAAAAAATGAATATAAAATTCCAAATGCAGTAGAGAATCACAATGTTTATCTTTACCAAGTTTGACTTGACTCGACATAAGTAGCCAAAAATATTTATGTATGTGTTTGTAAAACAGTATACTTCTTCGTGGCCAAAATGAGCTTAATAAACCTGATTTTTAATTTTAAATTGCGATGTCAAATGCAAAATAATTTATAGGGTCAATTCGACCCAGGTTATGCTTTAACCGGGTAGTGGTATGAAATTTGAAACAAAAAAATAATTAAAAACTGGCGAAATAAAAATTAGCTAGATGGCTTAAAAAAATTATAATCTGAGATGTCATTGAGAACTAAGTGTGTATTTGGAAAATAATCGGAAGTATAGCACAAAATAAAACACCCCAGATCAATTTGACACAGATTATACACTTAAGGGTTAAATAACGCTAAAGAAAATCAGTAAATTTCATATTTTCTCAATCATATATTTTGCCTTATTTTTCGAAAGTAAGATGCTGTCAGTATTTTATGATACGTAATAAATACGGCGAGCCTTTTTTTTATCTTCTTTTAAGAAAGCTCTAGCTTGAGCTTAACCGTGAGAATAGCAATTTTACTACATAATTACATCCTTCACGGAAATCATATAAAAAAACCCTTCATCTATGGCTTTATATATTGGCCAATATTTTACAGAGTATGTACCCTGCGAATACCTTATAAAATTAGCAGTTTGAATTATAAAGACAATGGGTTGATATTTGTACTAAACGCAATACATTTTATTATCTATTTTTTATTTATTACAGTTTTGGTGAAAAAAATATTCTTAAGACTAAGTTATACTTTGCGATTTAAAGGAAATTTCAGTTTAGTGAAATCTGTAAAGAGCACTCTTATAGTTGTTAAAACCGTATATACAAGTAATGCGATTTGGTAATCCGGAAATTTCAATAGTCTCAGCATTAGTAATTATATGGAACTGATATGTATTCAAAATGTTGTAGGTTAGCTGTTTTATATATATTGCTTATATAACACTATGTTACGCGGCAGTTGATAAGATTGTATAAACCAGTGGTTTATTGTTTCTTCTGCCCTGATCAGAAATGGAATGCTAAAGCATAAAATGCATAGCCGTAAAGATAGATGGACCCGAGTCCCCCAATAATTTGAAATAAATTGGAATTTTAGATACACTGTAATATATAAATGTAAAAAAGTATGTGCTTTGGCACCACCCCCCCAATAATTTTGAAAGCCCTACGATGATGATAAAACAAAAGATATTCACTATGTGAGGATATGATAGTTCTACCAAAAGACGAAGGACACGTTAAATTCATGCAATGACTTTCAAAGGCTCAGTTTTTGCACCATATTGAATATCTTTTAAACAATTTCCTAAATATTGAGAAATAAATTACATCAAATGGATGCAGTTGAAAAAGTCTCGATTAAATGGAAAAAAAATGCAAAACGCAAAATAAAGAAATATGAATAAAATACTAGATTGCCAAATCATGCTGAGCACAATAATATATTTTATGTTTAATACTATTCATTACCAGCATGCATTTTTAAGCATGAAACAAACGCACTTGAACACGAAATGCAGTGAAATATTGAATCATTATAATATATTTTATATTCTATAAGGCCAAATCTCCGATAGCCACTGATGATTAGATTTTTGAAGTTGAGGGAAATTTTCATTTCCTCATAAGCACCTACATTTTTTTATTAAATGGCGCGTGTACAGCTTTTGTCCGATAAGTAGTTTTTGCAGCTATTCGGAGAGCTTTATATCATTTATATACAACAGATATTTGGATATTGCGGAGCACCAAAACTAACAATTATTAAAATTCTGCGACACAATAAAAAAATATTTTTTCGTCGATCTGATAAAAATATAGGTAAATAACAATAAATGCATAAAAATAGGTATAATTTTATTGCTAAATATTGGTCAACATGCAAACCCACCTGGGCGAAATTTTTGTGAGTTTTTTCGTGGGGGATTTTTTATTCCAAATAAATTTGACACCCACTGGTTCGAATCCGGGATGAGGACAACGTCTCTTTTTCTCATAAACAAAAATAGCTCTAGTTTGAGCTACTAATACGTGGGTGTCAAATTTATTTGTAATAAAAAAAGTCCCCTACGAAAAACTCACAAAAATCTCGCCCCGGTGGCTTTGTGTGTTGACCAATATTTGGCAATTGTGTTATCCCTGTGAAGGGTAATAATATCTTACAACTTAATATACGGAGAAAAATGCGTTTGTTCTTGTCCTCATTCGTCTAGTAGGTCAAGACACCGCGGGCTAATTGCGGGGATATTGGTTCGAATCTGGGATGAGGACGGCGTCTCTTTTTCTCCAAAACAAAAATAGCTCTAGTTTGAGCTACTAATACGTGGGTGTCAAATTTATTTGTAATTTTATTAATATACAAGATATTACTACTAAGCAGTAATCACCTATTTCTTTTTGCTCCAAAGTAACTTCTTAAAAATTTGAAAGTATGTAGCCTTCAAAATGCAGATTACGAACATTCCTTCGCTTCTGACAACGTTGAAAATTTAAATTATTCCACGTAATTATGATATACTCGCAAGTGATTACAATCCACTCATTGCAGATATTTACGGATTTTTTGCTTCCTTAGGGAATGGTTAAAATATTTTGGAATAAAAGATAAAAATCTATGAGTTATCTAAAATTAAAGTTATTTAATTCATGATTTTGAAAAAAATATGGTACCAACCGTTTTAGAGGAAATTTTCCATTGAATTTTAAAGGTAATTTTTCGATTTTTGGAAGGTGCTTTTCATCTTCTTAAATACATTTATAGGAATTTTTAAGTTATCAATATCCCGGTCTTAGCGGGTAAAGAAAATTGCAGGAAAACGAGGTTTTAGTACCTGTGACTAAATAGTCAGGTATCCGGTTACGGAAGCAAAAATCACATGAATTTAAAAGAAATTTAATTTTTGCTTCCGTAATCAGATATTGTATGTTTAAAATATTCTTGCTAGATATTAGTATTTTGCGACCTACTGGATTAAAAATGCTGGTTTAAAGAATCAAACGTCGGAATACGAATCCATAAAGAAATATTAATCATTTTTACCTGTTAATCTCAAATCTGGATAATTTGCATTTTAGTCCAAAGCTTTAAAACTGTAGCACGGCAGGTTGCTTGATTTACACAAGAGCCCAAACATGGGTGAGAGAATAAATATCTAATTATTAATTTGTGATCCCTCATTATTTTAAACACCATAGCCTTTCGGAAATAAAATAATTTGATGATAAAATATAAATTTAAGGTACATTAAAGATTTATGCCTTCGATTTCGTTTCTAATCATGTTGATAAATTCAAGGCGTGGCTATAAATACATTGATTATTTTGGAAAATTTATGATACTCGTAAATAAACAATAACATTTCTATGCCAAGCACTTTAAATTTTAGTGGTTTCTTTTGGATAAGCAGTGTTTAAAATATCATCCAAATAAGCATGTTGCAATAAAATTATATTGCTTTGGGAATACCAAAGAAATGATGCGAAATTTGACAGCAGCATTTGAGTTAAAATCATGTTTTTTTTTAAAAAAAATACCGAATCTATTGCGGAGATTTATTCTGAGAACGACAGGTTATGGAAAACCTGACTTCCGAAAATTATTTTAAAATATTTTAAAATAAAAAATGAAATGGCTTTGGCATTTAAAATTTATTGAAAAAATTTTCTTATGCCATAAAATTTGGAATATGAGACGAAAAGGCGTATTCCTCATGAGATAAATTGCTTTAAATGTTTTTAGTCACTTTGAAATAAACAATGCATTTTATGATAGCAAAATAAGAATGCGCCTTTTTAAATCAACACTATAAATTTAGTTTTTAATTAATTAAATATTAAATGCTTTAAATAATGTTAAATTATTTGTAGAAACATTTAGAGATCAATAACCCATATAAAAATGAGTCAAAAGTTTAGATACGAAACTAATTTTTAAATATGATCAAATGCAATCAAATATGATATTGAATCTTTTATCCAAGATGAAAATATGGTTAAAATAGTATATGCCATTAAAAATTTATAAAAGTTAAAATTGTGAAACGGAAACGATGAACAATTTAAATTATGATAGCGGAAAAGCTTATACGCCTAGAAATCAGGTACTATGCAAGTTTTCAAGAATACATTAAGTCGAATGTAAGATTATCTCTTTCCTCCGGTGTAAAGAAAATGATAATCTTGAACCAAAAGTGAAATACCGAAATCGTCGCAGTTATTTAGTACGGAGGTGTCGACAATATGGCATACAAAAAAAAAGAAGGTAAATGTATATCTGAAATTGCGATTACTTGAAATCGATCGAAACAAAGAATTTATCGATTTTTTGCATGTGGTAAACGACGTGACTTAAAATTTCGTCCCGGATGGCTATGAGCGAAGATTTTATATGCCAAGACAAATTTAGAATTGGCTTAAAGACGAAACTCGTTTGTGTGTCAAATAAAAGCAAATATAAGAATATGGAAAATCATTATAAGGAAGTTCTCCATCTAAAAAAATGCAACAGAACTCGTTTACCTTTCTAAAAACTTGGACACAAACGCAAGAAAATAAGTTGGACCCACTGTCATATACCTCATGGCGATAAATAACCAAGGAGAATTTCAATTTACGGTGATGAACAAAAACATGGAGCTTAGATTACCCAGAGCCCCTAGAATTATAGGCCGATTCCTCAGCCGACATTTAGTTGTATACTTCCGGTTTCATAACACAAAGTTTACCATTGGAAAATTAATAGATATTTTCTTCTTCTAACCGTATCTGTTACAAATCTAAACATTCTATGTTTATTCCTCGAATGATTTGAATAGTTCACACCAGCATACCCATTTCGCCCTGTTTTATTGAAAATGACACATTTGTAAATCACTCAAATTTACACAGCAGTAAATGAGATCACGTGATAGGATGGCACCAAAATGGCGGATGCTCCAACTCTCCTTTCTAGGAGCCTTAAAATCACTCAATTTATTTCAGTGACGTAATTAAATTGTTGCGAAGGACTTTGGACAAGCTACAAGTCCGTTATCAGTTTTGATGTGGAGGGAGCATTAATTACTAGTCAGACCTCTCTGGCGTAATTTGATGGCAGGTCATCTTCAGAAAAATGCAAAGAAACTCTCAAAACTTACTTGTTTCCACCTAGTAAAATCTTGTGAGGATCGGATCGACCCTTTAGCAGAATTTTAATGTTCGAGCCATTTCTTCAACCTATACGAAACTCAGTGGTTTACTTTTAAAAAATATCGCAGGTCTAGCCTGGTTAGAAAAAAAATTCCAATCCAGTTCTTACCGTGGATGTATGGGAGATTCTGAGACATGAAATGGATGAGTAAATGTCAAATAATATTTTAAATGCGACTAGGTTTTGATACTCCATATTTGTGTGGCTTATATCGGAATCTACATAGGCAGAATCTACACAGGAATCTACCTAAGTAGAAAACAAAATACATGCCAAGTGCTCAGTCTGGATTTGAGACGGTGATCTTTGGGTAAATGATTCAAGGCCTTGACCGTTTTAACACTGAGCACTACAGTACATAACTAACCTCTTGTAAATATCTATGTTGCTCAACAAGAAACACTTTCAATTTGGTTGAGCAATATTTTGTGGCTGAAGAACCTAAGGCAACCGCTGAGAAATATTTGTTCGATATTAAACTAGAGATTTTACAGAACATCTCATTACGCATGGGGAAGCGTGTGTTGTTGAGGTCATGATGTAAAATAATAGGGTTATACATTCTTAAAACTACATATTGCCTTCCGGAAGGAATATCTATTTTATGTGTCTTGGCTTTTGGAGTAAGAAAATGTTGTGCTTTTGATATAAACACAGTAATTGTGCCACCTTTACTTTTACAAGTTGCAAAGTACAACTGGTATACTTATTAAAGTTAAAATACTAAACGTCTGATTGTATAGTCCATGTCTTTAACAAAACGAAATGTTGTTGTTTAGACATTTGAGTCGCACTGTATTTGTTTTTAATGAATATACTTTAAAATGATAAGTCAAATTTTCCTAACAGGCTGCATGGAATTACACGCTATGTTAGCTAGACAGAAATGCCCTTTATTTCAATAATAACGTGAATACTACCCATTCAACTTCCTGAGCGCGTTCGATAAACTTTCTCATGATTGTTGTATCAATGAATTGAAAGAGGAGGAGCAGGAAGCGTCCGATCCGAATGCATGACTAGCTATTTGCAAGAGGACAATAGATTATCGCTAAAAGGCAGATTTAATTATATTACGTAGTCAGGACTGATCATAGGCCGTTATTATTCTCTGTATCTCTTTCACACTTTCGTTTACTGGGACAACTAGCATGGATATGCGTTTACACGGGCAAATTAACTGGTGGGATGAAATTAGAACTTGCATTTTTAATGATACGAGGATTTTTGAAATCTAAGTCCGAAGGTTTGCCTTCGGGCCTGTATAGCTCGTTTCTGGGGTATTTACATACCACTAATAACATAGGTTTATCTCTGATGAAACTAGATATAACCTCAAACACCGTAGAAAATATATTTTCAAATGCGACAAAGATGTTTATTGACTTAATAAATTTTTAAAATTGTTCCAAATGGTAAATAGTAATATTCAGAAGGAATTAGTAATGTCTCTTATTAATACGCCTCCATCGAAAGCGGCAATGCACTCTAACGTAAGATATAAAAATCGACACACCAAAAATAAATTATACAATTGAGACAAAAATTGGTAGATGTGATGTACATGTACAAAAAAAGGAGTATACAATTTCAGAAAAACTGGATGATTTATTCAAGAAAATGAGCTGCATAAAATGAGTAAATCGCAATAAGCCGTTGGCTCACTTCTAGCCGGGATGCGAGTTGCTGCCTGGAGTAGCAGTGTCTCATAAATTTATGGATGATGTTCTGCGGGAATGCTTGATAAATTGTGTTCAATTGTCTAGGTAATTCGCTAACATTCTGAGATGATCGAAGGGGCCTTCCCATAAACTCTTATATGTGCTCTATTGGGAAGAAATCTGGTGGCATGGTTTGTCAAGGAGGCATTCCGAAAACACGAAGAAAATCAGCAAAAATGCCTGCCGTGTGCGGTCAGGCGTTACCCTTTGGAAAGTAAGCCCAGTGTGGCACAAAAGTTGCTAAAAGAACGGCAATACAACGGATTGCACAATTTCATCAATGTACATTTGTGCTGTAAGGGTGCCACAGATGACTAACAAAGGGGTCCACCTATTAAAAGAAATGTCCCCACGAATAATAACACCCTATTTTCGGCTTGCGTAGTGTGAAACAGTAGAGGTAGGATTCCACCCCTGTCCAGGACGTCTCTAGATATGTCTGCACTGGTTGTTGGGGCTCAGTTCGAAATGAGACCAGTCACTAAAGATAATTCGTCCTCAACTGGTGCAATTCTAGGTTGATCGAGCCCGGCATTACTGCAATCGCACTTAATGATTTGCACTAGTGAGGGTTAAGAGGCGTGTTGGGTGATGCAAGGTTAGATTCCGGTTTCTAAGTCTATCTATAGTCTTCATTTCTGTGCCAGTCACACGTGGGATGATTGATGGAGATGAATCGCATGCTGTCAGAGCCACTTTGAATCACTCTACCTTCCCGTTTTGTAGTGGCCGTACTTTGACCACAACCCTCTTGACGCTTAAATCTGCCTTTGTTTGAGCATTTCTGCCAACACCGTCTGATTGCCTCATGACTACGATCCAAATGGCGAGTTATTCCTTGATTTGTCCATCCAGCCACTTTTAGTCAGATGACACTCCCCACTTTCAAATTGTGACATAGGTTCACAATGAGAGCAAACCCGTCGCATTATTACAGTAGAGATAGCTAGCTGAAATCAAAATCTAATAGAAGTTTTGACCTCAGAAGCGAGTTTCGCTTATTATATAGAACTTCAAGGTGCTCTGCTTCGATGCGCCGGGGCTCTAGTTATTCAATTACTGGTCGCTAGATTTTAAGAGTTTGCATGTTAGTTTAAAAGGTATTTGCATACCAAATTTTATTACAATCGGTTCATTTTTTCCGGGTGTGCCATTTTTTATGTCTTAGAGTGTATTTGTCTCAAAGGAAAGAACCATGTCGAGATTATTTCGAAATCTGGTGCGGTTCTGAATCACTGTGAGGTTCATACTGTGATACTTCGTAAACAGTTAGGAATTGCTCGAATGCAGATTTGTTCACAGAATTCACATTAATTAAAATAGTTCACGGAATTCATATTAAATAATTTTGCTCACGCAATTTACGTTAATCAGTGTTGTTCACAGAATTCACGTTAACTAGTTTTGCTCACTGAATTCGTATTTACCAGTAAATACCAATTCAAAAGGTCATCATCGAAGTTTAAGAACGTCAAACTTGACTGATTTACTTTGAAGTTAATTGTGTGAACACAACTGTATAAATTTACTTTACAAACTAGGGTGGCGTATTCAATTAAGGAAGTTGTAGGAATTTCGTTTTTTTTTTTCCTTTATAAATTATTTAACTTAATCATAGAATATTATGACAGAAGTTGGATGAAGAATTGCAGAATTATTTTATTAGAATGATGGTGTTTACAATTTTTAAACAATAGAGTTATATTTATTTTATATAAATCGAACACTACGCAGATTAAATCAAACAACAATATTAATCAATCAACGTTTATTGGCGTAGTGATACCAACGCCGATGTTATGGCATTGTTTACGAACATATATACGTTCGTAAAGAGATTATATATTGTCCTTCGTAGCTCAGTGGGTAGAGCCTCCGCCCGGCAAGTGGAAGGTCGTGGGTTCAGGTCCCACCGAAGGCAGAAATATTTATTTTCTTTCGAACGTTTCACCATCTAATCACGCCCTATCATCGGCGTTGGTCTCACTACGCCAATAAACGTTGATTGATTGATATTGTTGTTTGAAATAAAGTTATATTTTAAAGTAGATCATAACTTTGGAAATGAGTAGGTTTTGTCGTTGCTAAAATACCTAACGTAATCTTAATGAGATGCACACCCACAACCGCAACAAACATCAGAAAATGATATATGATATTATATGATTACTTCAGTTTTGATGAAATGTCATGTTTTCACAATCAGAACTCATTTTGCCCATCATTAAAATATTTCGGGTGGATTGTAAAAACAAGAAATGGCATCGTTAAGTGATGGAATCGATCTGGCGATCACTTCGTTGGAACCTAAAATTTTGTTCCGAAACACACGCCAATTATACAACAGGCATAGAGGAAGCGACGTTTTCTCTTTGTCTTTATGTTTTTTATGTTGTCCTTACCCTTCTTAGGAATAGCATATCTAGCAGGTGGTTAACACACAAGACTTGGTATGATTTCACCACGTCACAATTCATTAATCCCCCTCACAATAATCGCAAAGCACTGATATGAGGGCCTTGTGTGTTAACCATTTAAAACTTTCTTTATCCCTAGGAGGGATATTAATACCATGGAAAGATTATTTTCTATCTACGCTACGGCAAACAAAGGTATAATCATCTCGAATTTCTAAATGATACCCATAATGGTGTTAAATAAACCCATATATTAGCCCATAATTTGTCAAAAATAGATGTTAAATTACTCGTAAAGAAAAGAATGATTTCCCGGCGCCTGGTGGGACCCGAACCCACCGTCTATTGATTACCGGTCAAGTGCTTTACGAAGTTACAGCCGTCAATCATTTTCTCCCTTATGAGCAAATACTTAAACTTTCTATGGACAAGTCCGCTATTTACGTGGCCGTGCTGTTACTATTCTGTAACCAAAGCAAAAAGTCAAGAATGCAAGTATATTCGACAGAACGAACTAGAATTAATATTATTAAATCAACAATTTTTCATATCAACCGATGATGTGGCAACAGTAAGTGTTAAATTAGCACTTGAGCGGCAATCAAGGAGTTGTGGGTTCGGGTCCCACCAGGCGCCGGAAAATCATTCTTTTCTTTACGAGTAATTTAACAGATATAATGTTGTTAAGAATTGTCGCATTCTTAACAGTAGTTACCTACAGTGGACCTCAAGTTTCCATCCGTACTCGATGGCGCTTCCCGGGATCAAGGAGTTTTCAGCCCTGCAGGAGAGGTGTTTTCCGTTGTCGTCACTGCCAGGAGTCATGGTAATGATGCTGGTAGTGACGTTGCCGTCCACAGATATATTGTCTTTTAACGCCTTGAGTTTGGACGTTCCTTTCCACCAGGAGATAACAGCGGGAGGCCTTGAGCCTGTGGCACGACATACGAGCTCCACAGTTTTATGGGCCGAAAGAGGCTGTCTGTCGCCCTCAATCATCACATCTAGCGGCCGAACTGCATAATAAATTCGGAATAAAAATTCTATTTTTTGTAGGACACGCTATGATATTTTATTCAAGACATAACTTTATGTAATCAGCAACAAACTAACTTGTCATTTCAGTATATAACATGCACAATGAGTAAATTGAAAGAGCTTTATAAATAACTGCTCGCGTTTCTAATAAAAATAATGTGGAACCATCAATTTGTCACGAGTTTTCCAACCCGAGTAACATTTCATCCAAATTTAAAAAAAAAAAAATTGTAAATACTTTTTCTGTGAATTGAAATATGCAAAATATAAACGTTGATTTATAGGATAATATAAACTACCATTGAAAGTAATGCATTTTACAGTAAAATCTTAGGAACTAGAATCTTCGTGAGGTATAAGTTAATTTCAAGTTTTTTTTTGTAAAAGATCAATAAAAATTGAGAGAAATAGATTTATTACTGTTAAAATTCTTTGAACCATATTCTTATCAGTGCTCATCGCGTTGCTACATAACATGCCAAGTTGATTTTTTTTGGCTAATCGAGAAATTAATACAATATTTGAACAAGGCATTTGCAAAAATAGAGGGCATCCTCAAGCTTGGCGTTATTTTCAAAACTGAAACTCCTCGTAAAGCAAATCTAATATTTTTGGACTGCGCACAAGTTATGGGGATGATTATCAATTTTAGATAATAAGAATGATAATGATTATCAATTATTTTTATTTTGAATTGTATCAAATATTGTTATGCGAATGATTATTGATTATTGTTATTGTAAATGATTATTAATTATTTATTATTGTAAAATGATTATTGATTATTGTTATTGTAAATGATTATTGATTATTGTTATTGTAAATGATTATTCGTTATTGATAATTCGAATGATTATTAAGTATACTTAATGGTTATTAATATTAAGCAATACTATAACACTACTATTAATACATTTGGAAAGATTCAGTTTTGTTCTTGGTGTCTTTTCTTCCTGTCCAAGGTTTTCAAACATACAATCAAGTATGGCATTTTAGAATTAAGTTCTTAAGTTGCAGGCATAGCGATAAATATTTCTATTTTTAATTCTTAAATTTATAGGTACAAAACAGGAGGTAATTTAACTTAAAAGGGGATTTAAAATTATTTTTCTTTTATTTCAAAAGGATATCAATTTAGTCCTTCGGTCTTTTGAATCAAATGAAAGGTTTTAATCCATAGGCTGCAATTTCTAATCATTAGTAAGTAAAAATATATATTAATTAGCAATTTTCAAACTAAATAATGAAACTGAAAATTGGAACTCAAACATTACTTTGATAAAACGAACTGTGAAGTGAAAACTAAACCGCTGTAATAGATTTATACTCAATTAAGGCCCTGGGCAATAAATAATCCGGAACATCCTAATCAAGATTAATAAATGCAAATTGGGAAGACGGGAAAAAACATTATTCAAATTAAACTTCATTTAAAATGCTATCACTTGAAACTTGTCTAATTATTGGTTTTTCCTCTCTTAGTTCATCTAAGCTCCGTGTCCACACATAAAAATGCATTTCCTTTAAAACGGCGCATGACCCGTAATTCTTTAGTCGGCATTGTAATTACCAAAATTAATATTGTTAAATGTTAAGGGTCCTAAATGATCAAAGATAATGACTTACCGTTGGCTTTGTTGCTCTAATTGGTTGAAAAGAAAATTTTCTTTTTTTTGGGAAAAAGATTAATTTTTCGTTTTTTTTCAACTAACATTCTATCACTAAAATGGCAATATATTTTAATACCAGCTGAGATCTCATTATCAAAAGTTTTTATTAATTACACGTTTAAACTTCTATTTCTAACAATTTTAGTAAATAGACATATATAAAATAAATTCTAGAACACCCGAATTAGATTATAGCTATTCTAAGTTAAGACTATTTTTGAAAAATTGTAATTTCAGCCAATTTGTTTGGAGACGGAAATGTGTAAATGCCATTAGGTAAATTAGTCACATCGTTGGATGGAAATTACAAAACGTTGAAGAATTATAATACTGCAGTAACGGTTTTTAATTTCCTGTTAGTGAAGGCTGTAATTTGAATAAAGAATTAAACTGAAAATTTCCTTGCATAATGTGCATTAGCTTTAGTTTAAACTACATGGTTTAGGGCAATTAATTCTATTATCGATAGTTTAAAAGTAATCGATATCTATAATCGATAGTTTTTAAGTAATGGAAAAGGCGACGAAATTTTAAATCTCTTATTACAATTGTGTGAATTTTATAATGCCAAAAGTATATAAGTATTTACAAGATATAAAAATAATACATGAAAGTTTAAGGGTTAAAATAGTGTTTATAATTATGAATAAATTATATATAAATATTATTTATAAATTATGTCACTAAGTATTAAATCGAACTTGGACTAGATAAAATACATTACATATTCAAATTCAAAAATTCAAATTTATTTTATCAATAAATATTGGTATAAATGTTAGAAAACGTAGAATTTTTTATTAATATGTACAGATACGTTTTATCCCAACATCAAAAACCATGTCTTACAAAAATAATACTGATATTTAACCTAATTTTACGTAGTGCTATATCCTTTTTACTCTTACTGATTTACACCATTATGATTGACAGCACCCTATTCATTCTGACATAAAATAAAAATGTAAGTTATAATGCCAAAAATGTTTTAAGTGACTTGATTGAAGGCTGGGGGAAAAACCCGGCATCAATTATATAAATGACAAGATATAAAATTGAACAATAGTGAAGGAAATAAAAATATTAATATAAATAATAAATAAAATCTAAAATATAATCTCTCTCTCTCTCTATATATATATTATTATATATATTCATTTCCTTACAATTCATGTCAATGGTAACTGACGAAGCTTCCGGAAGAGAGACATTGTTATTAGAAGCTTGACAAGTAAATACGGCCATTAAGTCATGTCTTTGTAGAGAGGATATAACAAGCTCGTTTCTAATAGTGCCACCGTTGTTGACTTGGTAAGTGTCATCTAGAAGAACAGACTCTCGCCACCATGTCACTGTAGGCATAGGTTTTCCTACGAGAAAATGAATATTATTCTATGAAGAAACCACAGTGCGATTACCAATTAATGACAAAAACGTGCATATAATGATAATAAATTGTATTTAATATAACTTTTATATAATGGAAATGACGTGTATATAATGATATTCAAATATATAAAATAATAACGTTTATATAAAGATAATAACGTGTATATAATGATAATAACCTATATATAAAACACTTATGTATATAATGGTACTAACTTTTATATATAGTAACGTATAAAGACAGAGGCGCATGCAAAATGTTCATAAGGGGGTTATAGGCTCAATGGGGGGTTACAGAGCTACAACTCATATATTCCTATGTTAAATATACAAAATTTCATTGCAATGGGAGGTTACAACCTCCAACACCCCCTGCATATGCCAGTATAGGCAAGCCTGCATTGTATTTTCAATTGTAAACAAATTGAGAACAAAGTTAAAACAGACATATTTCTGTATACAAATTTAAAAATTTCGTGCAGCATTTGGCTTGTTTAAAACTTTACTTTACTCCTTTCCTCAAGTAAATGAGAAAAGTTGTCTCCAAAATGTCCACAGCAAAATGTGTTTCGTAATTTGGGCATGACGAATTATGTTAAATTTGGTGCAGGATTTTAGGTTAATTAAATTTATGTCACGTACAATCGCGAAAAATTTCCATGCATATAACAAAACATCCCTTTTCTTATTTTGTGAAGTGGAGTTGTTGACACTTTCTGGTACTCCTTTTTTAAATATATAAAATATTCAATCCTGAAAGGGAAGAGATTTGCTTTGTACTCGACCGAGAATCTTTTTTTTAAAGCTTACATTCAGCTAATGCTATCAAAGCTGTATTTTTATTTTTCACGCTACGTTTCTTTTCCTTCTCTTGAATTTTTAAAATTGCTTTCTACCTGTCGTGCTTACTCGGAATTTATTCTTATTTTTCATTTTGGTGTCATGTCCTCCTTGTAATCTATAATGGAAAGTTTTGAAATAAAGGATATCTAACGTAGCTAAAATTAGTAAAGAACTAATAGCATACATGTGGTGATTTCGGTAAGAATATTGATTAATAATTTGATCAGAGTAAAATGTGGACCACAAAAAAGCTCTAGAATAAAAAAATCTAGAGTGTACGATAAAAATAAGGAATAAAAAGACTTAGGTGATCCGAACATTCAGAAAGAGTGAGGAATCTAGAATAGTTAAGAAGATTATGGGAACCAATTCAGGAGGAAAGGAAAAGCGGGAAGCCACAAGAAAAGGCTGCTAGACGAGGTCTAGAGAGACCTCGGAAAAATGGGAGAAGCGAAAGAAATCTCTGGAGAGAGGAGAGCATGAGATGACCTTCAAGGAAGACCGTGTCCTTCAGAAAATGTAGCGTCAGAACAAGAGCAACAGAAAATTCACAAATACGACGAAACGCGTCGAAAAGAGGGTACAGCTTACTTATTGCAAGTAGAGTAATATGGACATATTTCTACCAAATTCCATATAACTGAATTTTTTTGTTGACAGGGCTATCACATGAATTGTATTATTTATCGTATAACTATATTGATTTTCAGCCACGTTTTTCATTAAAATCAAATCAAATCTAATCTCTTCTTTTTTAGGATTGCCCATATCAGCAATTTTAGTACAAATCCGGTACAGAGTTTCTTGAAGTTTAAAAGCTCTCTCACTATTTCATGCAATACAGTCTATGATATATTAGAAACTGCATTGAGAGACAAGTTAGAAAACATAAATTCTAGTTTAAAAGGATTTGTGAATGAATTTCTGTAGAAAATCTGTGTTGATTGGCTCTTTTCATGGATACCTTCTTTCCTTTGTCAAGCATTTAAACTCATTTTCTCATTTCATTTTCATGTTTTCACTCATTATAATTTGTTCGCAAATCAAACATTAGCGGCAAACATCCTATTGGCAAGCAGTCGTAACTTTTAGAAGCTTGAGGTTTGATCTCATTTTGTAATGACTGGTAGATCGCTTGTTTTAATCATGATTGTAGACCAGGCCTGTAGCCAAGCCGGGTCGTATATATATGTCGAGTATGGGATATACCTGGGATACTGCCCAAGCACTGATGGTACCCTGCACATTCGCCATCTTCTGTTCCATAATAGCGGTTGCAACTTCTTCAACTTGTTGCTAACTTGCGGCTTTGTGTGCCAGGCCTAGTTGCCGTGATAAAGTTCCTGAAGTTTCAAATCGTTGAATCATGTTTTGTAAGTTTGTTATGCTTATCAGTCCTTTTCGTAATTTCTTCATCCATCGAAATTCATGTAGGGCAGCATTGGCATTCTCGTTCCGCTGATAATACAGCTTGACTAGTAAAGCACGGTAACGTAAGGTAAGAGGCATTGAAAGGCATATGACCTCTCTGAGTAATGAGAACTCTTCCAGCCCTTCCTTTTATCCACATGATTAGAACACGATTATGCAAATCAGTGCATTTTTCTCGTTAAACAGCGCAAAAATTTACCCTGGTGGAGACCTTTAGTACTATTTGTTTTTAATAAGATTGATGTGTGCTTGTCGTTTGACATTTATTTACTCGTTATTCATATTAACGCACTTTTGCAACGCTAAAATTACATCTGGTGGCGACTTTGGGCACTAATTTTTTTCTTAAGAAATCGAAATCTGATGGCCCACTATGTACGTCCAAAACATTTGGTTATGTTTTGTCTTACACTTTACTCGCTGGAGGACTCTGAACACCTCACGTTATTTTATAACCACACCGTATATAGAACGATCTCCGGGTGCCCTGCGCCTCATATTCCCTTTGCCTTGCCCCAGTTACCCCTTAATCCTGGATGCAGGCCTGTTACAAACTCATAGCTAATGCCAATATTAAGAGCAATAAACAAAATCAAACAACAATGTCAATCAATCAACGTTTATTGGCGTAGTGATACCAACGCCGATGGTATGGCGTGATTAGATGGTGAAACGTTCGAAAGAAAATAAATATTTCTGCCTTCGGTGGGACCTGAACCCACGACCTTCCACTGAAGGGAGGCGCGACCTTCCATTCAGGTCCCACTGAAGGCAGAAATATTTATTTTCTTTCGAAAGTTTCACCACCTAATCACGCCATATCATCGGCGTTAGTATCACTCCGTAGTGTTCGATTTATATAAAATAAATAAACAAAATGACTGAGTAAATTCGTTCTTGAATGGAAAGAAAGAAATAACTAAAAATGTACGATGCAGGTATCACCAAATGCAAAAAACATATGCACAAACTGTATATATATTCTACGGAAAAGTCTCGTACAGTAAAACACAAATGTGCACAAAATATCTAATTTGTTAACGCCAGTATTTGTTGTCATATAGAGGAAGTTTTATTATAGCTAGAAAAGTCTTTGATTTTATTTGAAGTGATTTTTGATAATAAAGATTTATTATTTATTTGAGATATTAGTATGTGAATAACGTAATTACGTTCATAATGGAAGTTATTTAACTACGAAGATATTTTATAATGTACCTTTCTTTTTGATACTAATGGCCAAAGTCGAGTTTCAAATGAACGAAGTTGAAAAATAAATAGAACACTATGAAGTCAATTGAATTCTTAATGCTTTAATAATTATTGATTCTAGGTAAATCCAACATCAATGTCTAACTGAGAATAAATATATATGCTGAAAAGCGCCAATTGGTGCAGAAACAACTACTCATTCTGTCTTAGGAGTGTATTGTTAATTTTTTCATAGATTATTTTATTCAGTGTTAAATTCTGAAACTATTATTTTAACTTTTTAAAAAAATTGATAAAAGAAATCGAGCCAAAATATGCAACATAAATTAGTAAGTATCTCAACTTTCTGATTAATGTATTCATTTTTAACTCCATGGATAAAATTCATGAAAACAACAATAAAGGATGTCTCATCAATTTTAAAACTCAATTTTTTCATAAATATTCTCCTTGTAACAGAAAAATAAGCATATTTCGAGCATTAACGAAAGATTTAGCTATAAAAGCTGCATAGTTTAGTGTGTTATTATGGATAATTTGTACCTAAATTGTTGAGGGATCAAGAAAGCAAGTATATTTAAAAGTAAGGAATTTCAGGTAAAAGAATAGTTGAAAATGTGTCAAGAATTTTTAGCAAAATAAAATAAACTCTACAAGAAATTAAATATAAATATACAATTGTCATAATTTTGTCATTGATTCAGCGTTCATCATGCGATATAAATAAGTAATTAATATCATTGATAATACCAAAATGTCGAAAGACTTTCCTTCTAAAACGTTATTTAGGTAACATCGTTATTCATTCAGATATTTCGAACACTCGGCGTGGTAACGCTTTGGTTTACGATGCAAAACTCTCGGGTTTGAATCTAGTTTCTAGTGAACGCTTCACAATTTCTTCTACTAATTCCTAATTCGGAATCCAAATCCTCAAGCAACAGCAGCTCAAATATTCAGGTATTGGAATAGCAGGCCTTAAGCTACAAAATATGAAGGAACCATATTTCAAATTATTTCTCTCTCTCTCTCTCTTTCCGTCTCTTCTCTCTAGTATATTTTGTTATGTTAGACATTTAGTGCTATTTTAATTTAGTTATATGTTCAATTAAAAATGAACCTAAATGCCTCGTATAAATTTGATCTGATGGTGAAACATTTGCATATGTTTAAAAACTCACAAATAAAACATGCAAAATTTTGCGGCCTTACAGTGAGTAAGTACATTTTATTATCCAAATTATTAAGATATTACGTTAAATTTGAGTGATTACATTCACAGATGCGCGTGAAAGTGCTTTGTTACGTTGGAGTTCAGAATATGAACCTACTTCTTTATTAATACTAGTAATGTAATTTAGGCCAGTGTGCTGTGTGGCAGTAAACGTGAATATTCCCAATGCTGGTACGCCTAGATATGATATATTAGCAGTATTTCAGTGTGGATATTATTACAACTAAATTAAGTTAACCTAAATCTGGCAAGTGGTGTCATTAAGCAACAAGAGAACGATCGTTTTACTAATTAAATCAAAAGTCACTTGGATACCAATAGCATTCAGTGAGTTTGCAAAAAGATGCCTAGTTGGCCATGTTTAGATATCTCCTATCTCCTCTGCAGTAAACTTCAATAATGTGATAAGAAATTTTTGAGGAACCTCGCTGAGTATTACTTTTCTCACATAATTTCATGGGGACGATTCTCCTGGTATAGCAACTGCCCACAAGCCAAAACCCATTGCTATGAATGCAAAGCAGTTTTGGATTAAGGCCCTACTCTTTTCACATGGGATACAAATGTATAGAACATAGTGAATTGCATAAGGTTATTCATTGTTCTGCTCCGATGATTGTATCTATTCGTAGGGAGAACCCGGAGATTGGTTCACGGAAGATTGGTTGCAACTGCCAAGTATGAGGTAGTTCTGTCAATATGCGGATTTATTTGAGTTAGATGGGTCTCAATTTGTCGGCTGTTTCAGTCGGAACCCTGAAGTTAGATTCATGCCCCGCTGTTTTGAAAATTTCTGCCCTGATTATAACGGCAATGCCCTAATTTTGCCTTTTTCAACAAAAAGAAGCGCCCTACCATAGAGCATGATTAATATATATAATTCGTTGCGAATATGGTTAAAATTTTGGATTGGCCTGCCTTGTGCTTGGAAAGCTATGCTACTTTCTCGATTATGACGACCTTTTTCAAAATCATCTTCGGAAGTTTCTTTTTCGCTTTTCAGAAAGAATAGTAGGGAGTTTTTATCATTGCCTTAGGAAAGGAAAGGGCTCAGGGGTATCAATAGGGTCTCCCAATGGATATCAAAGCTCATCGTGTTTTCATAAACCGTATCACAAAACCTCCTTCAAGAACGTTTGACACCCCCATGAGTTTTGAATTGTTACAGTACGGGTTGCTTTCGAAACTTACTGATATTTGGTGAAAAACGTTAAGGAGATGAGTTTCTGCTATAGTTATGGGCAGAAGAAATAATTTTTTGAAGGGAAAAAACTATAAAAACTATCGACTATAGTTGATGTTGTTGCTGTTTTTATATGCAAAAATAAATAAATAAATAATCTGGAAATGGTGGCCGAGCAAGCGGCACTGTGTTTCTAGGAGAGGAAGGGTCATAATCCAAGAGATGAGGTTGAATTTCCATTTGGAGATCAGAGTCCAGGGCTAAATGTAGCGCCCAACACCGGAGAGAAAACGGAAGACAGCTTGCAGAACAAAGCACATAGTCTGTGGGGAAGTGTGAATCCCATAAGGGTCCTTAAAATCCGGCGGAACAGGAAGTCCAAGTTGCGAGCAACTTTGAAAGAGGTCTCTTCTCAACAGTAGGTAGGTATTGCAGTGAAGGAAGCGATGTTCTGTAGTTTCAACCATACCTTCAGTGCGTTGAAGTCAAAGTGGCGATTGTGATTTTCCAGTACGGAATAGCAAATCGATGGTATAAAAGATTCCAAGCCTATTTCTGTAAAATCTTATATAGATATTGCGTGGAGTTGTAATTGGTAGGAAGAATGGCTTTTCAATAACAGGGAAAAGTGATCAATTATGCCCCACTATTGAATGAGAAAATGCGGAACTTTTATTTGCATCAGAGAAGACTTAACTTTGCTAATAAAGCCAGAAAGAGTGAGTCTATGAGAAGTTGGTGTTGTGCACTGATGATTGCTAAGCAGTGCGAGCAAAATAATCAGCCACATCGTTGCCAGGGTAACCTTCATGTCCTGGGATCCAGCAAAATGGTAAAGGTTTATGGGCGAGAGCGCATTTTGAGAAGATGTTCAATATGTCCAGAATAATAAAGTTGATATCCATTGAAAGTCCATTAATGAGGGTCCGAAGGGAGACCGAACAAGGCGGCTTGTGAGTCGCAGAAAATAACAGGTTCTGTTGAACCAAAATTCAGGACCAATTTAGCAGCTTCAAAAAGACCAATTAATTCTACATCAGTTGAAGAGAAGAACTGTTGGAGTTAAAATTTGAGAATAAGCTTTCTGGTTGGGACGAAGACCACGGCTCCTCCTATATTTTTAGATGCATCATATGATCCATCGGTGAAGACTTTTTGATTTGGGCGATTAAAATGCTGAATAGCATCGCAGGTTGTGGCCCGCTGACTGACTATATGTCGATTCGGCACATTTTTGATATATGATATAACTTGGGGCTAAATCAGCAGCCAATATGGTGTTGAAATCGGTATTGATTGATAGGGAATCACATATAGTTATGGAGAATTGTTGTAGAAGGTAGAAAATTCAGAGGAGTCAAGTCTGGAATGGAGACGTGCGTGGATTCTGTGATGAGGAGTGAAGTATATAAATTTTATTAGAAATAGAGTAAAGCGGTTTTTTTTGCTGATCCACAATGGGCAGAATGTCAGCTTCAGTTCTCAAAGAGTCCAGGTGCGTGAATCTGGGGACTCAGTAGCAGATTCGAAGGGCTTTTGACTGAATTGACTCCAAAGAAGCGGCGATGGTTTTTCCACAAAACGAAATGCTGATGACCCATACAGAATTTTTGAGAGAATAAGGGATCGATAGAGCAACGATAATCTCTGGGGAGATGCACCCTACGTTTTTCCTGCAAGGCATCTGAACATGATTCGGTTGATTGAGAAATTTTTGATGTTATTAATATGACTTTTTCAATAAAGACGATTATCAAATGTAATTCCTATGAAACGATGTTGTTTAACATTATTAATAATGTTATTGTCAATGGTGATAGAAATTCTATTGACAAGGATGATGTTTCTGGATATGGGTAGAACAACTGTCTTATCATGGGAAATGGGCAGCTCCCAGGTCATGCGGAAAGCGTTGAGAGCATTAGCTGCTTCTTGTAGTTTACTCTGAAGACTTTGTACGTCCCGCGATGAGCACCACACGGCAAGGTCATCCGCCAAGATAGAAACGTTGACGTCCTGAGAAAAGCATCATGGGAGATCAGCCAAAAGGACGTTGAATAACAGAGGACTCAATGCTCCTCCTTGAGGGAGCCCTGTTCTGGGGGTAACCGTAGAGGAGAAGGAATTACCAAGTTGAACCTGGCTGAGGCGGTTGGAAATGTAGGAATTAATAAATGCCAGTGCATTGCCGCTTATTCCACTAGAAGGTAGCTTTTGCAGAATGGCAGAAGGAGAAGTGGAGTTAAAAGCTGATTGTAGATCCAGAAAAAAGATTGCTGAATATAGTCCGAGATTTTTATTGCTATAAAATGAGGATGCTAGGTCGATAAGATTCCATTCCGTAGATTGATTTCGACGAAAACAAGTCATACGATCAGGAAAAATATGATTAACGTCTAAGAAGTATTGGAGTCTTTGGTTAACCATTCTTTCAAGGATCTTGAGCGTGCACGATGAGATGGGCCGATAGGCTGATGGAAAGGTAGCTAGTTTAGAAGGCTGGAGCAATAGAATAATGCGAGATCTTTTCCACTCTTCCGGAAAGACCTGATGCTCCCAGATGTAATTATAGAACGTTAGAAGTTCCGTAATTACAATTGTTGTTAAACAGGTGAAAGCGATGTAAGGTCTGCCGTCAGGCCCGGGTGCACTACTTCTATTGATATTACGAATGGCACGTGAGAGTTCCGAGAAATTGAATTTGGTGTTAATTTGCAGAGAAGATGATGAAAAAATTGATTGTTTTACACCAGGAGTGCGCTGTATATTTGGCATTAGAGTAGAGGTGTTCGAGTGTCTATTGAAGTGCTTAAGTAGTGTTTCTGAAGTTTCTTGCGTCGAGCCCAGCACACAAACTAAGTCGAACCATTGACTTTTAGGAGTAAGTGGAGTATTAATGCCGCGAATCTTTCTCCATACCAAACTATCTAGGTTATAGGCATTTATTTAGTCGCAGAAGTCAATCCAAGTCTTTTTTCAACTTGAACGAATTAAGCGTTTTAGCTTTCCATTAGTTTTCCTCAGCTTAATAGAGTCCTCAATTGAACCACCTCGAATAATGTTGTTTTCTAGTTGCCTCTGAAGAGCTAGAAGTTTATTTATGGCTGCGGGGTTCCGCTGACAACCAGGAACTATCGGCAGTGAATTTGTGGCTTTATCGAGTGAGTTAGTAAACAGTCATTTAAGTGAGGTGAATTTATCTGCATCTAGATTTTTAATATGTGTAGAAATATTGTCTTCAAAATTTTTCCAGTTGGTGAATTTCCTTGTGCATGGTGTGAAGGATGGTGTAATTCCTGAAATGGCGATGAGAAGATGGTCGCTGCCAAGGCAATCTGGTTTGGCGCACAATGAGGAAATGGCGGCCAACTGTTGAGAGACAAATGTTAGGACAAGAACCGAACTGTAGTTGGCTCTAAAGAAGGTATGTGAACCATCATTTAGTAGTACAAGTTTTTCCTCTTGACTAAATTGATGCACAGTGTTTCCATTCCTATTTGTGTGCACATTACCCCATACAGAGTGGTGTACATCAAAATTTTCCGTGATGATATTTGGAAGATTGGGAAATGGGTGTGAAACAGATCTTTGAGTTGCGAGACAGTAAAAACTGCATTTGGTCGAATATATCCAAAGAATAAGAAAAATGGTCTTTTCCATCCAATTCTATAGTTGATAATATGATAAATTTATATAAATCGAACACTACGCAGATTAAATCAAACAACAATATTAATCAACGTTTATTGGCGTAGTGATACCAACACCGATGTTATGGCGTGATTAGATGGTGAAACGTTCGAAAGAAAATAAATATTTCTGCGTTCGGTGGGACCTGAACCCACGACCTTCCACTTGACAGGCGAAGGCTCTACCATCTGAGCTACGAACGACAATATCTCAGTAATGTATCTTAATAATATATCAGTAAAGTCTTTATATACGTTCGTAAAGGATTAGATTTTGTCGTTGGGAACTCAGATGGCAGAGCCTTCCCCCGGCAAGTGGAAGGCCGTGGGTTCAGATCCTACCAAACGCAGAAATATTTATTTTCTTTCGAACGTTTCACCATCTAATCACGCCATAACATCGGCGCTGGTATCACTACGCCAATAAACGTTGATTTATATTGTTGTTTAATATAGTAATTATAAAGTAAAATATTAGAGATACAATTTTGGAGATATAAAAATAAGTTCTTAATTAAATGAATACTTGAAAACCAACTTATTATTTACGCAAATGCACATAAAAACCGACTTCTGTATATTTTACATTTCTTTTAAAATAACATTTCAGTACAATTGGAAACCGTCCAAAAAAAGAATCGTTCATTTGGTCAAAGTTTACATTTTGTTACTTGCCAAATTACATTTATAAAATCATTTCTTTGTTTATCTCATTTCCGTTACATATATACGAACAACAAAAAGCTTTAATTTACAGTTCACTGACTGAGATATGAAAGTGGATAAATGCGCAATAAGGAGAAAACACCATTTCTTTAATGAAAAGAATATAATTGGGAAACTTCTTTGGATAAAGGGAGTCCTTGGCAGTTTGTTTTAATTTCTTGATTTTTAATTATATTTTGGACATAATACTATAAACAAACTAAGATAGTACACTGTGATAGACTACAGTAAACTAGCCATTATTGCTTGCACAAATGAAAAAATATTTTTCCCTTAGGTAAATCTATTGAACGCAATAATTTTATTATCGAATTTCAGCGTTTTGAGAAGGGCTCGAGAACTCACAGCGAATGGTACCCTCCAAATAAGAACGGTAGATTCTCGATTTAATAACAGAACCTTAGAAGTTAGTAGGCAAAGAAGGTTCCCTATTCGCCAACTGCCAAAGTTAAATCTCCAATGAAGAACGAATTTATCAAACCCAAGAATTACAGTTTTTCTGAATTCTTCTGTCGTTAATGCCAAATGTGCTTGATTTTCGAACAGGTTTTGCTAAGATTTTTGTAGGGATAAGTGATGTTTCTGTTTTTAATTTTTTAATTAAATTTTAATTAAAATTTATAATTAACTTTATTTTTTAGTTTTTTAAATTGCTTAGGGCAATATAATGTTTTGATATATTATTCAATGATACTAAATACTTGTTTTGTTTTTAATCCGATATATGATCAAAATCTCTTTAGTCAACAGAGCGATTATTTTTCAGATTAGTTTGTTGATTTGTTGTCATTGCAAACTTATATAAAGCTAATTTTATATTTGAAAGCTATGAGTGAGATATATTACTTATTCTTAAACGATATCAAAACGTGAGTTTTTTCTTAAGAAAATACTTCCAATTTTGCTAAAGATAATTAATATGTTAATCAATATTGACTGATTAATTCGGTACGTGAAAACATTTGCCCAAAATAATTGTTTTGAGATCTTAAAATAAATTTACTCTCCGTCTAGCGGCCTTCCGTGGCGCAGTGTGGTAACGCGTTCTCCTATTGCGCGGCTAATCCGGGTTCGACTCCCAGCAGTGCAAAAAGAACGCTTACTCAGAGATCTCATAAAGATCGCACTGCTCACTGTAGTCCGGGGTTTGGTTCCCTAGGCCTTAAGAGGTTCGGATTCCTCGGAAAACAGTAGGTCCCGGCGCAGCATGACCACTGTAGTCTTTGAGCCGTAAAACCAAAAAACAAACAAACAAACTCTCCGTCTAAAAAATACTTCCCTTCGGTCATATTTTTCTTTCACGATTTTATACAATCCTTAATTTTCTCGTTGAATTTTCATTAATTTTCGTCAAAAAAATATAATGCAGAAGCGAAACTCATTTTCTACCTACATCGTCAATTTCATAAAGTTTTTTTTTTATTTCTGTTCTTTTATTGCAATAAAGGATGATAATAAACCTTTATGTCAAGGGTAGGAAACATAATTAACGTATTACCTGGATTTAAAAAATGCAAAAGAAAAATGAAACGTAGATGCGTGCCACTAATGCAGATTAATGCAAATTTAATTACACGTCTATGCATACATTATATGCATTGCACATATTATATATACCTCTCTATATATATATATTACATAAAATTTTGTATACATATATTACATAAAATTTTATATACATATATTACATAAAATTTTATATGAATATATTATTTGTATTATATATAAACTAGTCATTGTTTAGTTATAGTCAGTTATATATATATATACGTTGCGCTATAAAGATGTAGATCGAATGCCAGCATAAAATTTCAAAATGCACGTGAGATTAAAACTAACGGTTCGAAACAAATTTTATATAAAAAAATCCTTTTATGGTGGAGGATAAATTTGCATTTTTTATGCTGTATTATTAAAACTACATATAATTTTCTCAAACCAAACAGTCCATTTTTAGAGTTAGTTAAAGCAGGGGTTTCGGCCTTAGCCCTCCAGTGGGCGACGCCTTTATATTTAGATAAAAAATTTCCACACAGGCGATATATATATATGCATTTCGTTGGGGCAAATATTTATTATCGAAACTAAAATTTATGATAAAAGCAGGATATGATATACCACATAAGCAAAAGAATTCATTATAATATACTAAGTGTTGCAAGAGTAAGAAAATTAAATGCTGTTGCATGATAGAGTAATAATCAAATATATAATGTTTCACATTACACATTTGCTGAAATTTTTCGTTTGACTGTTTTCGAAACACAGCTGCATAATCTTCTAAAGGGCTTTAAAATCGAACGCAGTTTATTAGTGTTATTAAACTTGCAAATATATGTTGGAAATTTTGGTTAAGTTGAAGCGTTTCAATGAAACCATTATTGATTGAACGAAGAAGGTTGTAACAGGAAATTCACCGTTAATACTAATGATAGCATTCTTCACTTATGCAAATCATGTAATTTATTTGAATAGAATGTATATTTTAGTTTAAATATCAAAAATTTTGAGTTTTAAATTTCGAAAAATACAGTACTATATTATTTATACATACATATATAATCTCGTAAGAAAATATATAATTATACTACTATGTACAACGTCATTATGCAATTGAAGAAAAAACGTTGAAAATATTGCAAATGAAGATTGCATTAAAAAAATGCAACTTAATTACTGTTATTTATGGACTGGTAATAGTTAAGAAAAATACAATATATATTGGGAGATACAGACTCCCTATATCAAGCCCTTTTGATTGGAATGGTGCGCAAGTTCTTGATAAGAATGTCACTTTAAACTATTGTAGATTTTTTCTGTAGTTTTTAGGAAGACTCTTAGAGGCATTGCATTTCATAAGTTTTACCTTTCATCTTTTATTTAATAATTATATATTTTTTTAATTAAAATTCCTCCCTTTTCCCCCTTGACGCGACATTTATTTGTCTTCCTATTATTTATTCTTTTTTTTTATCGTTATATTTGTTTTCATTTTATTTGCCTATCTTTTATTAATTTTACTTTTATCCCCTTAATTTTAATTCTTTTTGTTTTTGTTATTAAATTTCTTACATTTTATTTTAATCTACTTTTCCTTTTATTTCGCATTTCAGTCAGTGACAAAATTTTTATCAGTTTTGACAATCAGATTTTACAAATGGTCAATATTTAATATCGGAAATTGTTTACACTAATTTTTCTTTGTTTTCACTATGCAATTTTTTTTATTTCATTACCTTTTCCTACAAAAATGCTCTTTTCTATTATCAGTTTTATTCTTCTCTAAATTTAACTACAGGGAAAACATTTCAGGAAATGTTCCCAAAATAATAGCATAATTTAGTTTTAATTAATTGTATTTACCTCCAATGACGTCACAAAATAATTCAAGTTGTTCTCCTTCGTTGTAAGGCCCAATCAGACTCTGCAAAACTTCACGGCTCTGATCAGTTATAACAGGCTTCCCCGGAGCGACTAAAACAGAGAAAAACCATATAGTGTTATATATATATATATATATATACATAACAGTTTACTTCATTCAAAATTAAACTTTTTTACATGAAGTTGTGTGCAAATGTAATTTATCATTTTTAATATCACTTTTTATTACATTTAATTTATTATTTGTAAAATTAAACATTTATAAACCAGAATTAACAAATGTTTGCAATGCAAACGAAAAGGTAAAAACAGATTATTATAATGAGAAATGGCAACAAGTATGACGTGGATTTCTCCATAGTAATATATATTTATTTTTAAAATGTAGCAAACCAGGATTCCATGAATATTGTCCCCAGGTTTTTATTAATTCATTGGCTAAAAGGGAAGATTTAGCATGTAGAGTTCACTAACGATTACGCAGTGTTTGAAGAAGTCACTTTTATTAAACAAAACCCATTGTTTACTATAAAATATTGTATTAGATTTCATCGTTTAGAAGCGAAACTTTATATTTTATTGATATAAAATATCTAGCTTAGTTTTTGTCTACACTCGCCAATAATAACTATGTAAACAGCAATGTTTGTGTCGATTTAAATATTTATTGTGAATTGTAAAGACGATAGAAAACGGCAGAAGCTTACAAGCTTAAAAACGACTTTCCAACAAAATCAATAGTTTCCGCTGTATTAAAAAGTTGCACTAACTCAATTTTTGAAATAATTTTATTAGTGGATTCGAGAATTGTTTTTACGTTCGTTAAGGTGAAACAAAATTCAAATGATCAGAATAATGAATGTTCATATCATAATAACTAGTTAAAAATTTGGAAATTCAACGTTGTAAAATTTGCTATTTACTTGCTCGGAAGGAAAATATTAGTTTAAAGATAGAGTTTTGTGTGTTCATATTCAATTATGTAAAATTAAAATTTAATAGGCTAAAATGCTACACTTCACACTTGTAAAAATACTTTGCGTTTATCTATATTCCTTTTGATGAAAATATTGTATTTTTATCTTTCTGTTAATTATGATTTTTCGTGCAAGTCTTCCTATCTTTTAAACGGGAATAATTAAGAATTCAATTTATATAAATCTACATAGATAGGGATAATTTTGAATATCAGCTATATTTGCTGGACTGAAAAATAAGGAAGCATAAACTATTTGAAGGAATGTGAAGATTCCATTCAATAAGAACCAAATCTTACAATCAACGTACAGGCTTGTAGTTTTCATTATTATTTACATATATGTACACACATGTTATGATAAAATAAAATCAAAATTTAATAGAGAAAAAGCAAAAGTGAAAACAATGTAAAAAATGTCGTGAGCAAATTATTTTAAAGCTCTGAATTAAAGGAAATTAAATATCTCAAAGTCAGAAGAAGAATAAATTTCCGGAAAAGACAAATCATGATTGCTTTCCGCAAGAAAATCTCAAGAGGTAAAAGGAAAGAAAAAAAGAGAAAAAAGAACAATGCTGTGAGAAAATAAGGAAGGAATTTTATATGATGTTTAATTCCATAGTCAATAAACAACAAGTAACAACTATTCCCACTTTAGTTTGTTAAAAGACTGCTAATGAGACCCATAATTATAGAAGGGAAGTTACACAGGAATTAATTAAATATATTACTTAACACTAGAACAGCCGGATTTTAGACTTCCCTAAAACAGCCGTTGGGGGTCAAATCGACCCTTGTAAGAAATGCAAGCCATTTTAAAATAAATGACTTTTTAATTAATAAATGACGTTGAAATGGCAATATGTAAGAGTTTTTAGTGTTTCTATAATATTTTTTAGTTTTTATAGATAGTTTTTTTCATGCTTATAGTTTTTTTTTGAAGTGACAATATATAATAATATAATGTAAAATACAACACAATATTCTTTCGCAGGAGTACGAGTGATAAGAAAAAACAATACAAATTACATGCATCATGTTTCAAAGTGAGATTACAAAAACATAAACTATAAATAAATATACAATGTGTTAAGTTCGTTAGACATTAGCTCAAGATGCACGCTAGAGTGACAGCAACACATTTACCACAAATTGGTTTCTGCCATCCCTCACAGCTGGTAGAAGTCTTGTTTTGTCCCTTTCAAAGTTGAAAAACACATTTCTTTCATTTTGTGGTCCGTGCTCGAACAATTGGGGGGCATGTGTTTCGCAAAGCACCAATTCTTAGTTCTTTCCACGAGCGCAAGAATAAATTCCCGACTTGAAATTTTTGAGCCCGAGGATTCTTTGAAAATTATACAAGCGTTGAAGGCAGCAATGTCATGGACGTTGTAAAAAACATGAGCAGGCCACCTGCAAGTTCTGCATCTTGTAGTATATTTCCTTAGTATCTGATCTGCTACACCTACTCCACATGTAGTATGATCGTAGTAAGTGACAGTGCTCTGTTTCTTTTTTGCACTATCATCTGAAAACTTATTCGTGTGCATGGTGCTAAGAATCACGACATTCTTCTTGCTCTTGCAGCTATATATCGTGAGAGGTTTGTTTCCATTTTTCAATGGAAAAGATAAATGTCGTGGTGACGAAGTGTCGCGTGCAATAGGGGGTAATTCTTCCTCGTTCAGACTAACTGTACCAACAATTGTGGTTTTCTTTGCAGAAAGTTCATTTGCAAGTTTCACAGAAGTAAAAAAAATTGTCAGTAGTGACATTGAGTCCGGAATTCAAATATGGTTGCAATAATTTGAGCACCACACTCTCCTCAAGTTGTAAATCAGTTGGTAGCTCTTCATCTTTGCCCAAATAAGGATAGCCATTTTAAACATTTGTGGATTTTACATCAGTTGCTAACCAGAACTTGATGCCGAACTTGCCAAGTTTATTTGCCATGTATTGGATAAATCTGCATCTTTATTTACATTGCAACAACTGTTCATCAACAGTTATTTCTTGTTCAAGATTATAGCATAAATAAGAGTTATCCATCAGCTTCTACCAGGTGTCAGAAGTGAGAGAAAATTTGTTACTGGCCATACGCTCAGCTTTGCTGCTTCGGACATTGAATCTGAGATACCGCATGATTTCACGGAACCAATTGCGCGACATTGTTTCTTTGAACACAGGTGGTCCCCAATTCTTGTTCCACAAAACATCTGCATAAAGTTTTGAATGACCTAATGTATCACGGACATACAGGAGGGTGAAAAAGACATAGAATTCCTCCAGAGTAACATTCCAGTTGCCGTCACCTCCAAGCTGACGTTGTGCTTCAGCAACTGCACATGTTTGAATGTATTTCATCATCGATTCATTCACCATCAAACGCCAGGATGAAGCATGATTTTCAGCAATATTACAACGAGCAAAAGACGTTGGTCTACTTGCAATTGTCATAATATTGAAAACTGGCGTGAGACCTGTTGTGGATTCAGTGGTGCTAAGGTTTATTAGGGTCCAAAGAATACCACTGGATGACGTGTACTTATTTTCACTGCTGCTGGCAAACTTAGTGGGTATGTTGTTACTTTGTCCTTTCCCATACTCATGAACGTCCTGGTCCGCGCATATTAGTGGAGATCATTGAAGATTGCCAGAATTTGCCACAGCATCACTGTCACCGCTTTCAGAGGACGACGCATTTTTTAAGTTTACAATAGCAACAAAATCTTCATCGTTGCTGTCGTCACCATTGCGGTCGGATTTTGCTGTATAGCATTAAATGTTGGGAATGCAATGTACTCAACACATACGTATCCGAAGGATATGTGGTGTACATTCCCATCAATTGATGCTGGTCGGAGAGAAATTAATCGCGCGTTATTATTGAACAGTGTGCATAATTCTTATGTACAAATATACATTTGATTTATGGAAATATAAACTTCATTATTATTAATTTTTATTAAGATTTATGATGGGAGCGAAGAGAACACGAGCTCACTGAGTGTGTAAAGTGTTCTGCCTATCGCATCTGTGCACATCATCTCTCAATCTCTAGTAATTACGTAGTTGACGTTTAACAACTTCATTATTTAACCTTAATTTTTATCTCTTCTAGTTTCCCAGCCAGAAGAACTAACTTCAGAACTTTAACATAGAAGGCGCTATAGTTGATTCCATTTACGTAGTAAAGCCACTTTACTATACCTAATCTATACAGCTGAGCGAGCATTCGTCCCAAAGTTGTTTAAGTGAATTGACACTTCATTTGCACCATGTACAATTTCTACGTGACGTGTGCCGCTTAAACGTAATTAAAAGGTTTTTTTTGTCTCGCTCGACTAACTACTGTAATTGGTTGATGGCTTATCTCACAGAATGCGTCATCTACATAAAGACAGTGACAATTTCATCTTCCAATTGGATAAAGCACCAACCTGCTAGAAATGGGAAGTTAAAACTTGCTACCGCAAGTCTTCTGCTAGTATGGATTTGTTATATAACAGGTAACAACATGTCATTAACGGTAATCTCATCAAAGATTTTTAATTTGCGTAAACTTTCATGATTTTCTGAAACTGTGTACCGTGTGTACCGACATATCTTAACAGTTTCAGATATTTTGCAATGATGAATCTCTGTCAAACCTCGTTTGCTATAATCCTATCTATGTACAGGATCCTGTAATCATGTTGTTCTGCACTAAATTTTATTCCTATTTTACTTCCGCATTTTGCTATTTCCTGAAGCTCATTTCTTTATAAATTCAGGCATTAGATCCACAACAATCGATACAGATATTTAAAAAGTTAAATACAAAAACTCTTACCTTTGTATAATTAATTTTATTGATACGAGATAAAGCTCATTCTAATAAAATAATTGTAAAAACTTATTTGGTTTTGGTTTTCCAGGCCGTGTGGAAGATATTTGGTAAAGGACTACCATGTCGTTATTTCTGATTCGACTCCGAACGGTGGCATAAAGTTAGAGCGCTTACCAGATACCTGTTCAGTCCGGGGGTTGGTTTTCTAGTTCTTAAAAGGTTCGGATTCTTTCGAAAAATCAAGTTTACTGATTCACAGAGGAAGGGGCGCCTAGTGGTAACGCATCTGTCTGTCGTGCCCTTAACATGGATTAGACTCGTTATGATTTTGTAGAACGCATGTCGTTGTTCTGCACACCGTAGTTCGGGGTTTGTATTCTTCTGAAACCTGTAGGCCCCGGCGCAGCATGATCTTCACTTTCTTGTACGGTAAAAAACAAATTAACTTGATTTAAAAAATTTTGAATTACAGGTACATGAAATTTAATATTATTAAATTTTTGGTCTAATGAGGTCCAGAGTGGGTTATTCTATTGCATTTGCTCGGGAACCCACACGCGGGGTGTGGTATTTTCAATTACATTACTATGTGTACTAAATGTATACTTCACATGCGTAAATATACATTTGTAAAAATTATATAAAATAGTGCAATGAATACTGTAACGAAAGAAATAAAAACAGGCGATAATTATTTCAACAATGAATTAGTTAAATTAAATAACAATTTTAATCAACGTTTTTTGGCGTAGTGATACCAGCGCCGATGTTATGGCGTGGTTAGATGTTGAAACGTTCGAAAGAAAAGAAATGTTTTTTGCGTTCGGTGAAGCCTGAACCCACGACCTTCCACTTCCGTCCTTTTGCGTTCGGTGGGTTCAGGTTTCACCGAAAGCAAAAATCATTTCTTTTCTTTACGAACGTTTCACCATCTAACCATGCCATAACATCGAGCCTGGTATTATCACTACGCCAAAAAAAAAGTTGATTAAAATTGGTATTTAATTTAATCTACATAGTGTTTGATTTATATAAATAAATTAATTAGTTACCAACTTATATCCCAAAAGAAGTAAGTAACATATTTGAATTTTATTTATTTAGGAGAAATTTAAGTGTCACTCAGTGGTCCGGAATGAATAATTAGCGCGAAAAAAGTGTGAAAATAACTCTCCGTAATTTTAAACAATTTCAATGTTTTTGGGTAGTAAACACCTCAGACGACACCTCAAGAAAAGGTCCCTGCGTGACGCACGATAGCCCCTATCTAGAGATACTGGCATATGTTTTTTGTCTGAGTCAGACAGTCGTCATTTTTCACTTCGCTTTGACGATGTTTATACAAGCTGTGCATATTATTTTTCCATGTTCTATCATGATAAACGTTGTGGAAGGTATGTTTAGAATTTTGTTAACTTATATCATGTTTTAACTACTTTTTTCTTAGATACAATGCAATGGTATATTTTTTTACCATCGACATTTTCTTCTATGACTTACAAAAAAACGCGGGAATTTGCAGGTTTTGATATTATTTTATGTCGATTATGACATTATCGAAATATATATGTAGAAAACGCAAGCTGCGTGGGGGCGCGATATCACATACTATGGTATGTTTTCTAGATGTATCCAGTTCATTAGACATTTGGAACTCTTCATTGAATAGCATAAACATAAGCAGTTGAAAAGGGATGAATTGTGTGAGCAGTTAAAACTGTTCGTGGTCAAGAAAATAGATGCTGCCGAAAGTATCGTACAAGATAAAGTACTCAAATTCTTAAAAAAACGTTGAAATTCGTTGGAAAAATTGCAGTCGCAACATGACAGCATTTAAACATAAATATATTTCATAGCTAAACTATTTATTTGTTTTACAAAGTTCAGATGATAGTATTTGTGAGCCAAGTACGTTGAAATTTAGTCGTCCAATAAAAGAATTTGAAAAATGTAGTTTGTGAGGAAAACAAATGAAAGCTGAGAAGTTACCCAGTGAGAAAATTCTCGAAGAATTGTATTTTGCAACTCAGATGCAATTGAGAAAATCAGGAAAACGTACTGCTGAATCTGTTCTTGGGAATATAACTTTAACATCACCGAAACGAGCGCACAAATATAAGAGAGCGTATAGGTCATTAGAAAATTCTTCTAACAAGCCTGTTGTCAACTTCGGAGATGAGGCCTAATCACTAGTCGTCAATAAATTAAGCAAACAGCAATACTTGCTAATAAGATCGGAAGCAAAGGTGCACAATGTATATAGTTATCCTTCATTGCACAAAATTATGGAAGCTAAAACTAAGTGCTATCCATAACCTAATTCTGTGGAAATAGACGAAAAGTCAACAAGCATTAGACTGCAAAATATAATAGATAGAACGGATATATACAATGCAATATGATTTATTTTTCAGGTATATTAAGGTGTTACAGTTTTACATATGCTGCACAGGATTTAAAACAATAGAACATACGTGAGGAATGTTTAGAAAAAAAAAGCTGGCAAATACTAGCTTGACGAGTCCCAGTCACCCCTAAAAATTAATGATATAAAATCTAAAATAAATTAAGAATAAAAAATTAAAAAAAGCTAACTCAACCACAACGAATATTTACTAAGCTTTTTCTTGAACGGACGCTCTCCTTGAATGTTTTTGAGTTCATCTGGAAGGAGATTCTACATTCTCAGAGCCACTGATTCTATGTGCTTAAATAAATAATGTGAAGTGGCCTGAAGCGGAAGATATGGTCCAGCTGCTCGAGATGGAAAGCGTATATAACAGGGGTAAAGATGAATAATATCGTTTTAAAAGCCAAAGTTAATTCTGCGAAACATTAAAATTGTGATTCTTAATTGAGAAAGTTTAGAAAAAAGGTAGGATAGAAAAAAAAGACCATAGATTATCAGAATTAGTCGTCAGTTTAGAATTAATTATCTGAAGAACGTGATATTGTATTTTTTCAATTTTATAAATATTAACTAGAGTAGTTACGGCCCAGATGTTACAACAATAGGTTAAATAAGAGTGAATAAGGGAAAAGTATATTGATCGCATGGCCTGAAATCGAAGGAAGAATTGTGTTCTTCTAAGAATATCCATTGCTCGAGCTATTCTTGACATTACTACATCACATTTCGGAGTCCAAGAAAGCTTATAGTGTACTATTATGCCTAGAAATTTATGAGTAATGGGAAATGGAACTGAATGATTGACAAGAGTGATAGAAGAAAAGGGAAGAGGCGGACATTTATTGTGGAATAGTATACAGTGTGTCTTGGAATCATTTGCTCTAAGTTTATTAGAACAGAACCAGTTAAAAACAAGAGAAATTTGTGTCTGTACGTTTTCAATTAAATAATCAAGAGAAGAGTGAGAAACAGTAAAACAATTATCATCTTCAAATATGGTAGGGATAACATTTACTATATGCACCCCTACTATATTTGCAGATGATAATTGTCTTACTGTTTCTCACTCTTCTCTTGATAATTGAATTGAAAACGTACAGACCCAAATTTCTCTTGCTTTTAACTGGTCCTGTTATCTTACTGGTCTTGGCAATAATTCAGTCCCATTTTCCACTACTCTTAAATTTCTACGCATAATAATACACTATTATATAAATAGAATAGGACTGAGTCAGTTTAAAAACCCTTTTTTTTTCATATCATTTAATTTCCATTGTGTTGTAAATTAATGCGTATTTATATTTCTTTGCAGTGTCGGTCTCAGAATTCCTTTGGGACTAATATAAAATTTTTACCTACAAATTTGTACTACCAAATGATTTTTTTTTATAATTCGGGGGAGGAGTATCCCCCTTTGGGACCGCCCCTGTTTCTGTATGAATTTGTGTTTTTACATATATTTTTTCATTTTGTTAAATCTTCTTAGAGTTAGCTGAAATTGTATTGCTTTTTATATATAGCAAGGTATTTGAAAATATTTCTCACACGTTACCTTCACTTCCTCTCCATATAAAATATTAAATCATTGTAAAATTTTCCCAAAATATATTCATTAAATAGAAAATATCCTTCCGCTATTGGTAATATTAAGCTCAATCATATATGATTTCAGCCATTAATTTCAGGTTTAATACATTTTTCGAGCTAAATTTGTATTCTGGGTCACTGTGCGTCATTTCAGCTAAAAGATTCGTTAACAAGCCAAATCTTAGTATAATTAGAATTGCATGTATAAACACAAAAAAATCACTAGTTTATTTCACTAAGGTTTAAACAGAAACACCGCTCTGAATTTAACAAATCGTTGCTTATTAATCATGTTTACTGATTCCATTAATCTTTAAATATAATTAAAAATACCTTAACGTCATTATTCGTCGGAAATTTAATACGTTCTAAATATCTGGTGGTAATTAAATTTTATCTTTATCGGAATTTTAAATTTCGGGGTGTAAAATCACTAGCGTAGAGATTACAGAGAATTAATTTTATAACAATACTTTTTTAATCTATAAAACTATCAGCATGACGTCATTTTGCATATCTAGATGTGTAATTATTTAATTTTAAAGATTTATAAAGTAAATCAAGAACTGAGAAAACACATCCCAAACAGATTTATTGAATAGCTTCGCCTTAAATGTATATATCAATTTGTTGACACATCCATTTAGAAAACAATGCGAAAATACTCACCAACAACTTTTAGAATCACAGACATGTAGCGTGTTCTCGCTTTCTTAAAATCTGCTCTACATTTATACTCTCCTTCATCCTCCATTAGAGCTGGGTCCAGTTTCAATATGGCTGGTCTCTCCGCAATACTGAGATGAGCCCTGGCATTAAGGCGGTCTTTTGCTGCGTGCCTAGCTTGGTCTAATGTTCCCTGCCGGGCATCTAGGCTATAGATAGGTGTCGTAGATTCGTCTTTGTACCATAACACCAATGCTATAGCATCATCTAAGTCGTCTTCTCCCACCGGAGTGATATTGCACGGAAGATTCACTGGCGTTCCTGCTACTCCTATCACAGTTATGGGTATCTCGGGTGTTTCTGGAAAAGTCAAGAAAAGAGTGGTTTCTGTTTAAGAACGTCCTATTCGATACTTAAATACAAATAGCTATTTTGATATTGAGCGATCAACATTCTTTAAAGAAGTACAAAAATGGTGCTTTCAGGTTATTTTAAAACATTCATTTCTTTTCGTATTAAGATGACAACTTTTATGTAAAAAAATTTAAAATGCAAAAAAATGAGTAAGCTATACACATAAGCATACGCACGCACACATGCGTATGTCTGTGGAGACAGGGAATAATTTCTTAAGAATAAAATCGCAATTTTTCAGGGCGGCAATTTTTTACTTTAGAACTTTTTTTATATACAGAGTATTTGAAAAAAATATATTTGGTTGACATCAGTGTGACTCAAATAACGTTCTAAATTTTAATAGTTTGAAGAATAATTAATTTGCTGAAACCGTGTGCACTGAAATCACAGCGCACTTATTTTTGTCATTTTTTTGACTTAACCATTTGTTCCCTGTGACCACAGATATATAGGCAGATATGCACTGAGTAAAACTAAAATTGTAAAACCAAAACGAACTACGATTAAATTGAAACTTGTGAAGGACTGATTAGATCATATGTAACTGATGATGATATTTTCGCAGGAAAATGACACATATACAGGGAGATTCAGTACCGCTTGTACGAACTTCTCGGAGGCGTAGGTTACATAGAAACAAAGAATCTTATAGGAATACAGGGTGGAAAACGCCATCTTTATGTTTTAGATGGCGTTAATATGCCGTAAACATGACATTTGGACATCAGTGGATATGGAGTGAGAGTCTCGTTTATTGGTGTGCAACATTGCCGGACAACATGCTTTAATTGCTTCTTCTGGGATTACATTAAAGGACTGATATATGACATCCCAGCTAAAAGTGAGGAAGGCCTTACAGCACGTATCTCTATAGCTACTTCGTAGTTCCAGACACGCCAGGAATTGTACAAAATATACGTAAGTCCATGCGCCGACGACGATAGACGTGTAGTGCAACTCATTATCGCAGCTTTAAACGTTTTCTGTGAAATTAGAGCATTTTGTAAATGTCTTTAGAGTTTTACATACAAAAGGTTAAACACTGGTAAAATAGCAATGAAAAAGATCACTCAAGCTTTCGGACGCATCAGCAGCAGTCCTTCATCAGGAGTAATGACGATGTTATGTTTCTGTCTCTTTTTATACTTGAAATTTCTGGAAAACCCTTCATCAGAGTAGTCCCGCAGAATGGAAAACCCCTATTAGGAATAAATGGGATGCTTCCAATAGGAACCATGCAAAAACCCAATGAGAACTAATAAGAGAACTGTATTGAGGGACACCTAATGTTGGGAAAATCCCATACATTTCAGAGTAAGAGTTGTTTATAAGTTTCTGGAAGTGGTTGTGATGTATTAATGGCTTTCCCGTGTAGTTTGTAAGTTTCCCAAGATTCTAAGAAGAGTCTACTATTCTTGTTTGTGATGTGACGGTGTAGTATTTTTGTTGAGTCCCAGTCGGGTTCGTGTCCGTGTTGTAAAGCGTGTTCTGCCAGACGTGAGGCTATGTCTCCTTTCGCGAGTGCTTGTTTGTGTTCTTTTTTTCTTGTTTTGATCATTCTTTTTGTTTGTCCTATGTAATGTTTGTTGCAGTCTTTGCATGGTATTTGGTATATGGCGCCTGTGAGATCTTCTGGTGGAACTGGGTCTTTAACTTTTGTAAGTTGTTTGCGAAGTGTTGTGACAGGGGAATAGAATGTTTGGATATTTGCCTCTTTAAGGATGCGAGAGATTGTTTCGGAAATGCCGTGAATATATGGAATAGATATGCGGGTGTGAGATGTATTGTTTAAAGATGTACTATTGGGTCTACAGTTTCTGAGAATGAATCGTTTAGGGTATCCATTATTTTTAAGTGCCGTGTGTATGTGTTTTGTTTCTGTGTTTGAAAGTGTTTCATTACTGCAGTGAGAATTCGCTCTAAGACTTAATGTTTTAACAACGGAAGCTTTGTGGCATGTTGGATGATGCGATTTAAAATCGAGATATCTGTCTGTATGTGTGGGTTTACGGTAAACTGAGGTGAAGATTGAGTTATCGTGAGATCTGTGTACAAGAACGTCTAGGAAAGGGAGTTTATTGTTCTGTTCTGTTTCGTATGTGAATTTTATATGTGAGTTTAAGTTATTAAGGTAATGGAAGAAGCTTTGGAGTGTATTAGTTTTAAGTACAACAAACGTGTCGTCGACGTATCTTTTCCAGAATTTAATGTTAAAATTCGGTGAAGACAAAGCAGTTTCCTCAAATGACTCCATGACCAAGTTAGCTACAACACTTGAGACCGGAGATCCCATGGCAGTGCCAGAAATGGAGGCAAGAGTGCTACCACCCTGAAACGGATATCAGCTGCAATGCGTTCGTCGGTGTGAGTATTTTGTAGGGCATTTTCTATGGAAGCGAGAATCTGTGGTGTAGGAATTTTAAGTGGAGCAGGTGAGAAATTTAGGCGGAGTGATAGTACGAATTGCTGTTGTGGTGTGAGATTTTTATTTGAAAGATTTAGTATCCAGTTTTTTGTAAGGAGTTTTGGGTGTTTTGAAATAGAAGATCTAAGGTTGTTAAGTTTACGTGAATGAGTAAGACGAATATGTTCTTGGATTTTAGATTCTTGTGAGCAAATAGCGGATTTAACTAGGAGCATGGTAAGAAAATCAAGTTTAGTATTTAGAAGGGAAGTAAGAAAGAATATTTCATTTTGAAGCTGAGTAAGAATGCAGTGACAGAGAAATTCTAGTGGAAATAAATTTAAGATTTGTGTTATGTGCAATGCGATGTCCAAAGGCTGAATTTACAAGAGGTTTAACTTTAAGTTTGAAAGGGATAAGAAATTCCTTTTTACAGGTGTAATTAAAGTGAAGATGTTCTTTAAAACGGATAACTTTAATGTGTGTTTTGATGTATTTTCTGCCGCAAAATACTGTCCCTGTATACTGATACGCATGCATGGGAATTACCTCGTTGAGGAAACTTTCGGTCTAATCTATAAAAACCGGGATTTTTTTGAGGTTGCCCCTATACGATACTCTACCTGTATTCCTGCATGTATACAGGAACAGTACCACTTAGGGGGCGATACTTCACCTTTATTAATTACACAAAGGCAGCAAAGCATAGAGGCGACTTTTGGTGTACATATATTTAAGGAAATTAAGTGAATCCCTTTAAGGGACGATAAACGAATGATGTGATTATACGACAAAAAATTACCATCAGTGCCTGTGATTAAGCTCAAAATACGAGCTTCTTAACTCCAATGGTTCTCCAAATATAAATTATTAATTTGAAAGAGATTATTGGAAGATCTCACCCTGTTTTTACTAACATAACTATTGTTTCTTTCAGTCTTTTTGTAGCCGAAATTCTTCCATAGCTTGTAAATGACTGAGCTGCTCCGTATAGTTGTATTGACTTTTTTTACTTTTTTACTCCCGACGACAAGCCTATCGAATGACACCGCTTTTTTAAAAATCGTCGATTCACACTTCGTTTCTAATCAGTATTGTATTCGTGACAGGGTTTCTTAATTAGAGATTTTTTAGTCCACTCTCTTCTCAATAATCGTCTAAGAGTCCAAATTTCGACAGATTCACTTTTGTATTCGGCTTTTTTTTTTTTTGTAATGTCCAGGTTTCACACCTCCACGTTTCAAACTAAACCAGATATAGCATTTAAATAACATCTATTTTATTTTTAACACAGAATCAAAATCTTATGATATAAATCTTGTGATATATTTACAATATACAAATGAACAAACCATAAAATACAATATATATATATATATAAAATAAAAATCATACTGATTAAACAACAATACATTAAACTATATACATTGCAATATGTCACATAATATAGTACAAAATATTTCAATATTGTATGCTTCCATAACAAGGATTTTCTTTTTCATGTATATTTTTTCCCAAAAATATGTTATATTTAGATTTTTGACTTTTATTATTACAAAAAATCCCTTGATTTTATGACTGCGTACTTTTTATAATTAATTTATTCTTTTATCGATTGTGATTAATTTTTGCCTAAAATTTCCATGTAAGTGATTCGTGTGACAGGGTAGAGAAACATATAATTAAAATCCCAATTTTCAAACTACTTGTAGCAATCCAATGAAATATTTCTCTTATGATACTGTCTATTACAATGAACAAGAAATAAGGGAAAATAATACATTTTTCCCGCTTTCTCGAG
>QLNU02014802.1:10611844-10627640 GCA_006491805.2 Dysdera silvatica | reverse complement strand
TGTACTGGTGGCCTAGCGGGTTACGGCACCAGTTTATACGGAAGGTCTTCGGTTATAACGGTATCTTTTTTCTTCTTTTATTTAAAAAAACAAAAAAAAACACTCTCAAGTTTGAGCTAAAACGTGGGTACCAAAAATGTGATCAATGTTATAGATGGGGGCGGGGGGGCTTAAAAAAACGCTCTTTATACAAACTTGAAGCACTAAAATCAACCAGTTTCGTTACTGAATGTACCAGTGGCGGAATTTAATGCCTCGTTTGCATTCAGCCCACTTCCGTAGCAGTGAGCATGAAAGTGAGCCAGCGCGAGCATATAAACGCGTCACTCTCACTGGCCATGCTCCTGCCGCTGCCCGCCACTCCCTTCTTAGGCGGTTTTTATGCGGAAATCAAAGGACCTCCATTGCCCGAGGTCGAATGCGAAGTAAGTATGAAGCGGCAATGTAAACACTTACTGCCTTTGATGATGCCACGAAAGTATTTTGGGGAGTAAATACAGCAGCACGAGGAGCAGTGTCAATGGCTAAAGGTAAACCTAGCTTAAAATATTGCCCCATTTAGGCACAGATTGGCTGGCTCCCTGTCTCCCTTACAAACAAGGGAATTCTTAAGTGAAATTAAAATATATATTCCCGCATATCGTACTTTAAAATCGACCAATTTATGCCTAATATTTATTGGTCGATACGAATCAAACCATTTCTTACATGTTCTGTATTATTTGAGATTTTAATTCCAGAACTCAACTGAATTGCACAATTGCATATGAATTGCTTCAATTGCTCATATGAATTGCTTCAATTGCTCATATGAATTGCTTCAAAACTCATTGAATTGCTTCTGAACACAGTGGGCAGAGCCCAATCAAGCCAAAGTGGGGCCCAGGGCTTGGTATTCATAAGGGCCCCTTACCACGCACTCGCAACAAAATTATTCAATAAGTAACAAATGCAAACTCTTGTTTTATATATTATCTGCATAATTAATGGTTTAAAGCCATTTTCAATGACGCTTAAGGAAAAATATATTATTATTAAATTACTAAGTTATGATTAAAAACTCAAAGTTGGGCCGCGGAGGCCCGTGCGTTAATCAGGCCCTGACAGTGAGACCTTTATACAATCGAAATTTAAAGGTTCCATGTAGAGCATCCCCCACACCGTTTGGTAGATTAAAAAAAAAGAGATGAAATTCGAGCGTCCACCTTAAACCATATTTATTAGAAGCTTTAAGAATTCGGAAGAATTACTCCAGTGCCAAACGATAAAATTACGAGAATAACGGCGTTTAAAGAGCATTTGCTGCATTTTCTAAGCAGTCTCCAATGATATGTCCATATAAGTTGGTGGCATTGGAAATTGGGGGAGGCTCAAGCTCCCCATTGGATAACCAAGTACGCTGTTTGTGTTTGTGGTTTTTTTTTTGTTTTTTTTTCCCGAGCGTGCATCTTTGTGTGCTGTGTATGGTGGACTCTCGAATACCCCACTTTTCCCTTTCCCCAACTGTTCCGGTAGTTGGTTGCGCTGCTTGAGCGTCCTGTCTGGGATTACAATGCCGCCTCCGGCAGCCACCCTGCCCAATACATGCATACAAACGTTGTTTTTATTACTTTTTTTCCCCTGCATTTTCCATTAAATGCAGATTCACTTGATATTTGTAAGGAGACGCAGGAGCAAAAAATGCCGAAAAAATGATTTTTTTTTTATATTAAAAAATTCTTTATTTCATTGCGCATATATCTTTTGTGTCAGTTTTAAAATTTTAAGATGCCAAATAACATTTAAAGTGACTAACTTTCATTGCTGTCCATAGGAAGTTTTATTATATAAAAACCTGTTTTCTCAGTTTCCCGTTTTTCGCCTTTTGGGTTTATGCGAAACGTTCCTTGCGATTCAATTTTTGATGAATCGTTTTAAAACTTAGTAAACACGTTTGCACTTATAATAGGAACGAACTGTAGCATGGATTTGGTTATTACATCTAATTTTTTTTGCAAAATTTTATTCATGGTGATTCACGAATGCTTAAAAAAAAAATGTTTTTTAATGAAAACTCAATAAAACAATTTTTTTTTCACTCACTATTATTTCAATTTAAAAATCCATGCTACATTTTGTTAGTTATAGAGTTTTAGACATAGCAAGCAGAATTTTAATATGAAATTAAAAATATTTGAATCGAATTTTGCTTCCCCCCCCATATTTTTTTAATTGTATGACCCTGGTATAGGTTGGTGATAATCGAAGACTGGTATTTTCCAGAATTTGGATATATCACTCTTTGATATATCAAGGTATATCACTCTTTGGATATATCAGATATATCACTCTATGGTTGCAAATACATGCTCAAAAATCGGTAGAGCTTGGAGGAAAGAAGAAAAAAAAAGGCATCGATCTGAGGCTGGAGTCTGACCAGGATAACGCTGTTTAGACGCAGCCTGCCACAACCAACTTAGGCCATCGAAGTACGGGAAGGATGCTCCTTCTTTCTCGCTGTAAAGTTTTTTGAATAGTATAGACAATTACCCCTAAATAGGCTAACACGAAAACTCATGGCAGTTGTAAAAAAGCCGGGAATTTGGCACATTGGAAACTTGATGGAAGAAACCAAGTAGCTGGAAAAAGAAGGTAGTCCGTCGACTTTCTTCCTATTGGTCATTTGGTGTCGAATGACCATAGGAAGAAAAGTGCGCAGGGACTTCCTCCTTATTCTAGCTATCTTGTTTCTATGTCAAGTTTCCATGTGCCAAATATTCCCGGATTTTTACAACTCTGCCACGGGATGTTGGCTTTTTTTTTTTTTTTTTTTTTTTTTTTTTACTGCTAAAGTGAGTAAAGGGAATTTTTCACAGTTACTTAAAATTAATATAATTTTCTAACCAATTAAAATAAAAAACAAATTGACGAAGAAATATCGAAGATCCAATCTGCAATTACAAAGACTTCCCTTGAATTTTGAATATGGTCACCTTACTTTGAATGTGGTGAACTTGTTAACGAAAAAAAAAAAAATTTTTTTTGGGCTTTCTGCTGGCGTCCCCAGGCATGTGCCTTATGCGCCCGACTTAGAAATAAACCACTGGAATGCCCACCTGTATACAGGGTGTTCATGAAATGCTTTGACGACATAAGAGGGGTGATAGTACCTATCAAGAACAATATTCGTCATAGAGCGTAGGGTCGCAAACCACTCACAGAGCTAGTTCTAAAACCTTCCAGCATACACAAATAGTGACAACCAGTGCATCAGAAGCTCAACTCGGCTAAATAAACTATAAAGCCAGGCCCGGCGCGACCTATAGCCAACCTAGGCGGCCGCCTAGGGTGGCACCACGACAGATTTCTTTAAGATGCTTAATACTGCAGGATGATTGAGATGAACTTGGCAATAAATAAATGCAACTGAATGAATTATTTTCGATTGAGTGCTTTCATCAATATTTACTATATACAGGGTGTTTCAGCATCAGTGTTAAAAACATCTACCCCTTTTAGATGATTTTAATCCTAACGAACAATATTTGTCATAGAACCTAGGGTCGCAAACCACTCACAGAGCTAGTTCTAAAACCGTCCAGCATGCACAAATATTTTCAACCACTGCGTGAAAAGCGCCAGATAAAACTCAGGTCAGCTGCTCAAGTGCATAGATGATTAGGACATCGCATTTTGCGCTTCTCATGCACTGGTTGTCACTATTTGTGCATGCTGGACGGTTTTAGAACTGGCGCTGTGAGTGGTTTGCGACCCTAGGTTCTATGACAAATATTGTTTCGCGTAGGTGTGCCTTACCCCTCCCTACGTATCTGTAACCCTGGTGCTGAGACACCCTGTATATATATACATTTTCTCTTATCCATTTTTTCCATACCAACTTCTTGCCGTGTTAATATCTTTGTTCATAATTACAAGCATTGGGAATTAAAATTTTCTCCTTCAACAGCAAAATCCCAGACTTTTTTTTTTTTGTTGATAAGCTTTGATTGTCATACTTCGTTTTAACCAGAACTATAATGAAAGGGCGGAATATGACGTATTTTTTCACTTTTCTATTGTTGCAAGATATATCAGGATGAAAATTTTTTACAGGGGGCGCACACGTTGTTTGCCTAGGGCGGAATATTTGTTTGCGCCGGCCCTGTACGCAGCTCGGCTAAATCAAGCCAATCAAGTACGTAGATGATTAGGACATCGCATGTTGAGCTTCTCATGCACTGGTTGTCACTATTTGTGCATGCTGGACGGTTTTAGAACTGGCGCTGTGAGTGGTTTGCGACCCTAGATTCTATGGCAAATATTGTTTGTGACAACAACGTACAAAGATTGACCAGGGCTTGCAATAACTAGTAAAATTTGACACTGGTCGGAATATACGAAATACAAATGAAGAAGGTAAAAGACATTTACTTGCAGATGGTAAATGTCTTTTACCTTCTTCATTTGTATTTCGTATATTCCGGCCAGTGTTAAATTTTACTAGTTATAATATTGTTCGTCTTGAGGGGTACTACCAGGGCCGTCCTTAGATAATGAAAGCCAGGGACAAAACATATTTTGACAGCTCCTACATATATGAGTAAGAAAACAAAACCAAAAATGGAATAATTTATGACCACTAGATGGCACGAAATTCGAGAACCGAAGCATAAATATTTTTGGAGAAATTTCCAATATTAAAAAAATTTTAAATTTGAGAATTCCACTTCCGGCCCTTGCTCGCCCATGCTTAGGGGCGGCTATGGGTACTACTAACCCTTTTATTTTGATTGATTGATTGATTGTTCTTTTTTATGGCGCAAGAGCATCTGGGCTATACTGCGCCAACTTTTATTTTCTCAAAACAGTTCACGAACACCCTGTATTAAAATTCATGTAGATTTTTGTCAGAATGTACAGCAGCTCTTTCGTTTTCGTTGGCAGCTCTATGTGCTAGAATCAAGTGTGCCGTCTTAGCATTCATGAAATGTGCCGCGTGTTACTAGGGGGTGTAGAAATTAAAAAATTATGTTTTTTTAAGTAACTTTATAACACGCCATACAGCTATACTATAATTTTGCCACCCACGTTTTAATTACAGCTCAAACTAGAGCTTGTGTAATTTTGGAGAAAAAGAGACGCTTTCCCCATCCTGGATTCGAACCAGGGTCCCTCCGTTTAGCCCGGAGTGTCTTGGACCGCTAGACGAATGAGGACAGGAAACAACGCTCTCTTTCTCCGTATGTAAAGGTGTTAAGGTATTATTACCCTCCGCAGGGATAACACAATTGCCAAATATGGTCAACACAAGAAAGCCTCCGGGGCGAGAATTTTGTGAGTTTTCGTGGGGGAATTTATTATACTATAATTTTTGCCACCCACGTATTAATTACAGCTCAAACTAGAGCTTATGTAATTTTGGAGAAAAAGAGACGCTTTCCCCATCCTGGATTCGAACCAGGGTCCCTCCGTTTAGCCCGGAGTGTCTTGGACCGCTAGACGAATGAGGACAGGAAACAACGCTCTCTTTCTCCGTATGTAAAGATGTTAAGGTATTATTACCCTCCGCAGGGATAACACAATTGCCAAATATGGTCAACACAAGAAAGCCTCCGGGGCGAGATTTTTGTGAGTTTTCGTGGGGGAATTTATTATACAATAATTTTTGCCACCCACGTATTAATTACAGCTCAAACTAGAGCTTTATCAGTCATTTCTAACTCACCAGGTGAAGATTCTTTTCACAACTTAAAATATTTTAAAAGTTTATCACCATCTTTGTATGGGAGAGATAGCTTGAGATGTTGCTTCTTTTATAGGTACTCTGACATTGGGAATTTCACTTTTACTTTGTTGCAAATGAAATTTTGCTTTTCAAGGGAAGATTCCAAAATTTAATTCATTAAAGTGGTCCATTTCCTCCCAAATTCTTTTTTCCATTATGTTTTAACTTTTGTGTTATTTAATTTGTGTCTCTTCCTATTGTATGGTAAAATATCACTTAAGCCTAAGAGCCTTGGCTATCGCATTAAGAAAGCATTTGCTTTATAGTTACTCCTCCTAAATAGAAATGTATGCGCATGTTTTCATACATATACATTCATTCATTCAACATAAATTTATAGTTTTGGTTCAATGGTATCTGCCTTTAAATTTTGTAAATCGGTGTGCTTTTACACGCAGGATAATATGCGAATCAATTTTAAATATATTAATCTAAATATCTTTTGTTGGTTGTTTATAATCGTTTTAGTAGTCGGATAGGAAATCCTACTATAGATAAATATTTCTTTTATCCGTACTCTATTTGACGGTAGAGAAATAAATAATAATATAAAATAACATGATATATGTACAAAACCACGTAAGCGGGTAAAAAGTTATTTTATTACATTAGCCTGGCTTTCGGCTGTTCCATTGGACAGCCATCATCAGATGCATAATGAAAATGATGTCGAACATCGAATACAAACATTTAAAATAAAGTAAATAATCGTGATGCGTGCAGGTATAAAGCTCAGTGCGTCGTTGTAAAAAACGTAGATCATTACATGATGGTAAAATGATTGTGAAAATAGAAAAATAAAATACATAGTGTATAAAAGCAAAATAGTGGTAAATAAATAATGTTGTTGGTGGAGTCAAGGCAGGGTTTTAGATTAGTATTGCCAAGAATTGCTTCTCTGTGGAGCCTATTTAAAATGTTGGTGAGTCTTCGAGTAGGTATGGCAGAGTGACTCCACAAAACAGACTCCACAGAGAAGCCTCCCAAATTTTCACCTCCAATCTGTCCACCCATTATCAACCATTTAAATACATTGGCACTTGTTATTTTTACCCTTACTATTTTCTAATCGATTAAAAATACCTTAAAAAAGCCCCGCCTTCGTATACAAACGCAATCACAACATTATTTTCACTATATAATGGTCTTTAAGTTTTTTACAGCGGCACATTGAGCTTCATATCTGCAAGCATCACGGTTGTTTACTTTATTTTAAATGTTTGTATTCGATGCTCGATATCATTTTCATCTGATGATGATATCGCTTTCATCTGATGATGGCTGTCCAGTGGAACAGCCGAAATGGCTAATGTATATAATATAATAATTTTTTACCGGCTTTACGTTGTATTTACATATATCGTGTTATTTCATCAAGCGGTGGTATTCTCTCTTTACTTAATATATAATAAGTTGAATATATAGTATTATGATATCTATCGAATAATATTAATGAATAAATAATATATTGAATACATGTATTGAATAAATAATATATTGAATAATATTGATGAATAAAATAATATATTGAATTAATATGGCTAGATAAATAATATGATGAATAATATTTTTGAATGTATAACATATATTGAATAATATTTTGGATAATAATATGATGAATAATATTATTAGATAAATAATATATTGAATAATATTATTGAATAAATAATATATTGAATAATATTTTGAATGTATAATATATTGAATAATATTTTGAATGTATAATATATTGAATAATATATTGAATATATAATATATTGAATAATATTATTGAATATATAATAAATATATATATAGTAAGTTGACTGGAAGTGTCGCGGGGAAGAGTCCATTCATATTCCCTTTCTCATAAACAGATGTAGTAGTATATTTTCTATGTTTTGATTTTTAGTACATACTGATTTTTTTTACATTTTATGTTATTACTCGTCCAGCAACTAGGTTTCTGAAAAGATTCTCTAGTGTTACCTTTCCAAAAAAACGAATATACGCAAAACACCTTTAGCTCTTAAAACACTTACATGAAAAGTTCTTTTGAAATAAAATATAAACCTTCATTAAATTTCAAAATAAACCTTACGTTTCCTGAGAGGTGTGAATCAAATAGTACAAATATGTATTCTGTGACAAAAATATTCGTTCACCTAGGCAGCACCATGTAGTAACCACGGAAATTGGCACACAACTATATATATGTATGAGTGCATTATATAAATAGAGAAGGATTTGGAAGAAACAGTTTTATCCTGAAGGGGAAATTGCCTTTGCATCTAAAAAGAAAGGTCTTCAACCCTTGTGTATTGCCGGTCCTGTCTTATGGATCAGAGACATGGAGTCTAACAGTTGGAGCAATACGAAAGTTACAGACAACGCAAAGGAGCATGGAGAGGTGCATGCTTGGAATAACTAGGAGAGATCGAAAAAGAAACACTTGGGTGAGAGAGCAAACTAGAGTAGAGGACATCATTGTTAAAGTAAAAGGGCTGAAATGGCGATGGGCTGGGCATATTGCAAGAAGAACTGATCAACGTTGGACAACGCAAATTCTCAGCTGGATTCCAAGAAACCACCGAAGACCTAGGAAGCGTCCTCAAACTAGATGGGTGGAGGAAATAAGAAAATAGGTTGGGGTGACGTGGAAGCGAATTGCTCTAGACTTGTGTGGAAAGTATTTGGAGAGACCTTTATCCAACAGTGCATAGATAATGGTTGAATATGATGATGATATTACATTATATAAAGTAAAATAAAATATTGATAACTTGACAGCGTTCCGGACAAGACCAAAAAAATAAGGCTGGTTCCTTGACTATGCAATTAGAAGGCGACTCCTCGTGGAATGTCTTTGTTGCAGTATTAATTAATGTATGTGAATGCAGCATTTATAATAATATCGTTATTTATTTTCCACACTGAAATGTTGTATTGTACGTAAGGTAGAAGGTTCGTAGAAAAAGATGTACATTGTCATAAAGATGTGTGGACCCGAAAATAAGCCCACCAAGATCATTGGCCATCAAATTTAAATAAGCAATTTGAATGTCAATATATTAGTTAGTAATTAGTATCAGGTCAATATCAATTAAATATAATATAAGTAAACCATAATTGAAAATATCAACATATATTATTAATAGCAATTGAAAAAAAAATTAATAGAAAATAACCATGTCAATACATCAGTTATAAGTTTGTATAGAGAATAATATCAATTACTTTCAAACCATCATATGATAAGTACGTCATAAATACATTAAGTCATCTTCTCAATCTCTTCAAATATTAATTTCTTTGAATTCTTTTAAGAATTTCATTATAGTTATTTTTCTTAATTCAATAAGTAGGTCTTCCATTGTTCAAGTCCTTTGTAATTAATATTGTCGCGACCTGTCTCTGTTCTAATTTTAGGCAAATAGTATTCTCTAAATTTTAGATTTATCTTACTCTCAAATAATCATTCAAATACAAAGAAGATTCCTTTAATACATCAATCTGGAATTAATATAGATAGTGTGGACTTAATATTCGTTGAAGAGATTACAGAGGCATCTCAAACAGGTTTGATTTAGTGTTTCAATGAAACTTGTTGCATAAGAATGGACTGTGGGTTTGATATGACAAATGAATGAATCTAATTTGTCAGTTTGGTAATTATTTTCAGTAGTAGTGAAATTACGAGGTTAATTCGGTACTAATATCATATGGATGTAATATAATTAAATGAATTTGACATAGTTATTCAAGCTCCATATACACTGATTGCAATTATTATTTATATACAGTCAGTACTTAATATAATGGTCACCCGCTTTTAAGGTCATCTTACTTAAATGATCATTTTTTAGAAATCCCCTCTGATTTAATAAGAAATGTGTGTCAAAACAACCCGCATATATAATGAGTTCCTAATTTCTACACCAGCATATATAATCACTTAAAATGACTCTGTCCCATAAATTCTTCAAAGCGATTCCTTTATTTCACTACCACACCCCCCTTTTCTCAAAGTAAAAGGAATGAAGCGGCCGAAACCATACCCCAGTCAACCTTTTCTACTTAAAACTAAATGAATTAGGCTGTATCCATAGCAGCAGCCAGAATTTTGTCTAGGACCCATCCCCTGGTGCTAACGTTCGTTATCAATTCTCGGGAAATTGCTACGCTAATCTACTGGACAAAGGAAAATCACGTGTTTAAGGTGGCATGTCGTTGTGCAGGGAGTCTTCATTTCATTTGTTAGTTATAACATATGATGAATATGTTTGTAAAACAGAAGAATCTATCATTTACAGAAAAGAAAAAATTTAGCGTAATATTGGAAAATCCAAATTAATCTAAAGCAACTTTCACAAAAACTCAGGGAATACGAAAGATGGTACTCATTAATATCTTAGCAACGAAAACAACTTTTGCAGAAGATTTTATTATTAAAGAGAGAAAACAGTAGCGTGTCTCAATATTGTAGAAGGTAGAAAGAAGTATCGTATGTGAATTTGACAGAAACGACCAGGTTGCGAAATGCATCGATTTCGTAGCCTATCTTAAAAGAAAAGGTTTTGCAAACTGCTGCAAAATTGGGAAAATCTAATTTAGTAGCCAGCACTGGATGGACGTAAAGATTCAATTTACGGTACTCTCTAACTTTTAAAAAAAGTATATGGTAAAGCTTCTGATGCGAATTACAGTGCTGTGAAGAAATGTAGGGAAATTGTATTGTGATGCTTTCAAGCGTTATAAAGATGGTGATATTTACAATTTTGACGAATGGGAACTTTCATTTCGCACCCGAAAAAACAGTTCGTTTGAAGAAAGAATAATGAATAAGTGGAAATAAAAGCAAAGAGAAGCTGACCATTTGGTTAGCAGCGAATATAGATGTATCGGAAAAACTGACTCCAATAGTTATTGGAAAATCAATTTCTCAAGACTCATTTCAGCGATTTTCAACTTTCTTCGTCTCGTGACAAACCGAAACGAACTGCTGAAATTCTGCGACTCACCAAAAAATGCATTTTTCACCTATATGGTAAAAAACATTCACATAGATAAATAACAATAAATAAATAAAGGATTGAAATAATTTTGATTGATGCACAAAATATTAATAATAAACCGTATATAATAATCAATATCTCTGTCTTCTTGGATGCGCCAGCGGACAACCTTTTGGACTGCTAACCCATTTGGTTTGTTAATTTATCCCATTCTTCTGAATAGTTTATACCACCGTTCCATTATACTTTGTGGCTATGATGGGTGTTTGTATTTTTTACTTGAAAATCTCAGGAAAATGAGGTTTATGCCAGTGAATAAATAATGTTACTGCATGTTTTATGAATTCTTGAGATATACCTGTGGGCTTCCCGCGTACTGCCAGATCATCGCATGGACAGACAAGATAAATGATTAGGGCCCGTTTTTTTTAATGGCCAGGCATGGGAAGACTCAACGCTATTTCAAAATCGTTTCTAATCGGACCTAATCACCAGGACAGTATTTGTATCGACTTGAATTTTCGCGACATTTTCCGAGAATTTTAGAATATTTTGGATATACGTTGCGTGTAATATGTTACTTGTACCGACTTTATTTTAAAATTTTAAAATTTAAATTTCAGAACGGATTTAGCAATCGATCGGATATAGCAACCATTTTCTTTGGTTCTCAGGCCCTCTTTATATACGTGTCCTACTGTGATTACAAAAGCTTAATTTTCTACTACAAGATGCCCGGAAAAAATTGCCTAGAGCCCCACGGAATTTTAATACCGCCCTGATTTGCGGCACGCGAAGCGTGCCGCAATACACCGGTTACAAATCGCTTCCTCGTTGCATGAAAAACGTTAAATATTTGTCCGTAACTTATAAAGTTAACACGAAAGCATGGATGAGGATAAACATAAGAAAAAAGATAATCCCGCGATTTGATAAAAAAGGTTCGTGTGAAAAAAATTGCTTTTATTGCAACGTTTTTTTAACTCATATTGCAGAGTTTCTAATTTGAATTCAATTGAACGCATTTCTTTACCTCCAAATATCACCAGCGTTACAGAAACTCTGGGTCAAGCAGGTATCCAAAACTCCAAGGTGCACATCAGAAAGCTGCTCCTCAAGGACACGACTGCTACGATTCAGCGAAAAGAGAACTTGGTTTGACTGTAGTATATACCCTTTACTATACTACAGAGATAGATCTTGGAATTTAGTGCCAAAGAAGGTTATTTCAAATTACCTCAGACATACAGGTTTTACCTATGCTTCGAGAAATGATGAATCATCGGATGCCGATGATGGTAATGACGGGCCCATTTCCGAGCTTGCAGAACGTTTACGGAATCGCGACTGTAGCATTCTTGATGAAGTGTCAATTGAGGCATATGCAGAAATTGACAGCGATGCCACTAATAACTCCAAAGCTTTCATAGCTAAAATCGTGTGCCATTCAAATGTTGTCGGAAGTGATGCGAGTGATTGCGAATTTGAAATCGAGTCCGCTGTAACTCGAGCAGAAGCCTGGTAACAATAAAGGTAGTTAGATGCTTTTCACCAATTTTGTGTCAGCTGAGAACATTTCAAGACTGTCCCTGGCCTAGGAAAAGTAGTAATAGAAAATAAGTCAAGAGAAACAAAAGTCCTGTATATCTGTATACTGTTTTATTTTAAAGAAATGCGTTTTTTAACTATTGCTTCCATTTAAAGATTTTAATTCTTTGGATTTGTCATATATACATGGTAGCAAATGGAACGCATGGAAAATTACATAGTGCATAGTTGTTTAATTGAAAATTATTCAATATACTTAAGCGTACGATTTTATAGGTTATTTATAATCATTTAAGGCAATTTTCTTATTTTATTTATTATCATATTATTTTTAAGCTGTGTTAGACATGTAAACGTAAGAATCTAAAAGAGAAATTCCATGATCGAAAACAGAACAGTAAAATTTTTCTACTTTTCCTAATTTTATCCATAAAAGTTTTAAGAGTCTTCTGATACGTAGAAGACGCAAAAACCAAGTATCATGTGTATAAAACCCTCTCTCTCTCTCTCTTTCTTTCCCTGTTATAGCCCTTAGAAAAGAGTATGTTAAAGGATTATACTAGTTGATAACATTTTATTCTCATCTTTTGTTTTTCTTTTCTTATTTTTTGCTTTTAATTTTCATTTTATTTTTAATTCCTTGAAAATTACATCATCTGAGCCCCTCGTTTAAAGCGTATTCTACAACTTTTCCGAAAGTTCTAAACATAAAATTTTAAAAATGATTTATACAACTATATATAAATAATTTATATATAGTTGTAAAGATTTTATGCTCAGGCAAAATTGTTTTACAATATATGTTTTGCTTCAATAAAACGTAGTAGAAGATTCTAGCAGCTATAAACTGTTTTATAGTATTTTTTTATCTTAAATTGTAAATAAAATTATTTTTTAGTTTGAGTGCAGGCGCTACTATAAATATTCGCGATTGTTATGTATGACGCTAATTTTTGCAATGAAAATACTATAATCCAAAGCACATTAATAAATGATTAAATATTCTAAACTTCGAGAGTTTTTGATACACATTATTCATAATAGCAGTTCTTCTGGTCAGTGGAATTTTTAGAAGCCTTCCTGTTTAATCATATACTTCCTGCAAAAATGTTGGAAAGATGCTGGCTGTGAAATGAAGATAATTATAGCTGAACCGAAAAAACATGTTTAGAAGATTATTTAACTTGACTGTTGTAAAATAAAGACTGTTTTATTACATTATTTACATGCGATAAAAATAAAGTTACGAAAAAGGAAAAACAGAAGGACGCATTTAAGCTTCTCATATTTAAATAAACTTAAATAGATTAGTAGTTGAAGGAATCTCAAGAATCAAACGGAAAACCAATAGGATGTACGATAAAATGGTAGAGGTTTTATTTTAGCGAACCTAAAGGAAAGCTAGCATAATACTGGCAAATGATGAACACGACATTATGAAATTATTGATACTAGGACACTGGTTATATGTGTCAATAGCGACTCGAATTTCTATAGATATTATGAAGTTTAACTTAACACAAAAGAAATGATTGGTGTACCTGAAGTAGGTACAAAGGGCTTACTACTAAATAACATTACAAAAATTGTTGGTAAGCAAAATAACGTGAGAGGTATTTTTTTTAACTAGACAAAATAATTTAAAGGGGCACATACATTCCTTTTCACCTTCCTTTTGGTACGCCACCTTAAGAGATACCCCTTTTGCTTGTATGGCTAAGTGCTTTATCTGATTTCCAAATGAAATATATAATGAAAAAACTGGGAAAATTTCTATATCCATTAGTATTGATGAATTTCGATTCTTAAAACACGATAATGTCAAAATTAATATTGAAATCTTACGGCACTACACTTTTTTATATAGTGTTACTTAATATAATTTTTAATATGTTGTTTGCTATAGTTCATTCTACCAGACAATTTTGACAGTTCAGATTTTAACGCAATTACTAGCGTTTATAAGTTGGAATGCCTTTGAAGGTTTTCGACTTTTTTCGAATTTTTTGCTTTTCCGTTTTTGATTCCCTTCACTTTTCAAAAAACGCTGCATGCGGTTGAAAAAAGAATAAGCATGCGGGATTGAGAAAGGTTACTTAGCTCTACGCGTTCAATCATTTTTCTTTTTCATTTTAGAAGGCTGCAAAATGGATTTGGAACCCTTATTCAACCGCAACACGTACCTTTTCAGTATTTCATTCCGTTTTCCCTTTCTTGTTTCATAAAATGTGCCAAATTTAGATGTCATTTGAACGTTGGGTCGCTGAGATTGTATAAACGTCACTTAAAAATGGAAAAGTTATGTAATTTCTTTTCATCCTAGAATATTTTACTTGGGATGGAATGATTTTCTGCAATAGGTGGTCAGACCTGAAATGCTTTGCCGTTCAAAATGTTTTATGAAACAGAATTTTAATGAAAAAATATTTTTTGGGGAAATTTATGGAATATACTTATAAGGGTATCGGCCTCTTACGTTGTTATCGTTCATGAGAATGTATCGGACGTCGAGATACCCTAAGCGATGTTTGTGTTACTAATTACCGCAGGGTTTTCGGCTGCCCATCGGAACCGTATTATCGTCCGGTTCGTACCGCTCCGTACGTGAATTCTATCTCTATCCCTTTTATTAACGGACCAAAAGATAAGGCTGCGTAGACACGTTATCAATCCACACGTGCTAAATACAATCAGACGTTTATTAGATCTCCATGATTGCACTTAGGCTATGTAATGCCTCCTAGTTCGCTGTGGAGCCAGGCCTCTCCACACAAATTTCTCAGAGACCTCCTTCACATTCTCGGTCCTGTGCTGATCTCCTTCCCCTACGCTGTCCAGACCTGATCTGCCACTCTTCGGTTTCGTTATACACCTCTCTCCCTGGCGTGATCTTAGTTGCTCAAGGTCGAGCTTCTCGATTACCAACTTCCTTCCCCACTTCTACGTATCCATACAGCATTCTACCCACATTCTCCTTTCAATACTGTTATTTCTTCCCTTTTCTATAATAACTTTTCTTACGAGGATCCTTTTAGTTTTTGTTTCATTTGCTTTTTTCCATTTCTTGAATTTCCTCTTGTTTCCAACGATACTTCTATCCAATTATGTGTGCTGTTGATCTGTTCGTAATACACACATGTCATACGATCAATTCAATGGGTGATTGGAAAAAGGATAATATTCCTGTATTTTTCAATCCTTTTTATTAATTATCTGATAAATAGTGGGCTTTCGTGCTTTTGTATTAAATAACTTTTTTCAAAATATTTTAATTTGCTAACTAATATTTTTTTTTCTTCTTAATTTAACGCTTTCGCAGTAAAACACTTTTTTTTTATTTTCCAGAAGCAAGCTTGACTGGAATGTTATCCTCTTTCCAATCACCGGTTTAGTTCTTTTATGATACATCAAAATGAAAAACAAGCAATAAATTAGAGGCGCATAATCATTAAAATATTCTATTCCAGTGACCGGCGGTTAAAACCGCTAG
>QLNU02014802.1:10600973-10609758 GCA_006491805.2 Dysdera silvatica | reverse complement strand
ATAGGAATGGAATTCGGCCTCGATAAGTGCAAAATACAGAAGAATAGCAAAGAAGATTTACCAGGCATCGAACTCGAAGACGGGAGACTACTGAAGACCTTGGACGAGGGCGAAACCTACAAATACCTAGGGATAATGCAAAAACGGCAGCAGGAGCACAAGAAAGTCAAAGTCCAGCTCACGCAAGCATTCCAAGAAAGACTTAGAAGCATTGTGAAGACGAAACTGAGCGGGAAGAACACCACGCAAGCAATTAACGCATATGCGGTACCAGTGCTCACCTACTCCTTCGGGATCATCAAATGGTCCAACACTGAACTAGAACAACTCCAGCGGAAAATGAGAACCATCCAGAGAAGAGCCGGACAACTACACCCTGCAACGGCAATTGAACGGCAAACACTACCCCGGGAAGAAGGAGGACGCGGACAAGCGGACCTCAAAGACTTACATGACAAGCAGATCCAGAGCATGAGGCAATACTTCCAGTTGAAGAGTCCCCGATCGCCACTCATCCGCTTAAAAGCAGAAGCTAAATTCTCACGCCACTTCAAACCGTGTACCCTGAATGAGCGTAGTCCTGAAACAAACTTAACAGAAATCCAGATCTTGGGCCGGAAAACCATTACATGGCAGGCACTACAATGACCTGCAACAACCACACGTTGACAAAAAGGCATCAAATTCTTGGCTGGCCAAAGGCACTCTCCAGCCAGAGACAGAAGGATTCATGCTAGCCATCCAAGACCAAGTGATCGCAACAAGGAACAATCAGAAATTCATCCAGAGAAAAGACATAGAAAGCGACAAATGCAGACACTGTCATGCGGCATCGGAGACAATCCAACACGTGATGGCAGGATGCAAGATCCTTGCGCAGTCAGACTACAAACATAGACACGATCAAGTAGCGAAAATAGTCCACCAGAAATTGGCAGCGAATGCTGGCTTTCTGACAGAAAAATGCCCGTACTACAAATATGAGCCAGAGACCGTGCATGAGAACGAAACACACAAGCTTTACTGGGATAGAGCAATCATAACAGACAAGACAGTCCCACATAACCGTCCTGACATAACCCTCGTCGATAAATCGAATAAGACCACGTACTTAATCGACATAGCAGTACCCAACACCAATAACATACAGACAACCTACACAACGAAAATCACCAAGTACCAAGATCTCAGACATGAAGTACGAGATATATGGGGTATGGAAAAGATCCTCATCATCCCGTTAGTCATCTCAGCAACAGGGATAGTACCAAAAACGCTTGCGACGAATTTGGAGATACTCAACATTGACCCAAACACCTACATTGAAATACAAAAAGCCACAATCCTAAACACGTGTCACATTGTCAGGAAGTTTCTAGACATGGCACATTAAGAAGTGATGTAAAAAGAGGCTTGGGAACATGGCGCTCTGCCCGTCCCAAAGCCTGTTTCCGCCAAGAATGGGCGAGGAAAACTTTTTTCTTTATATATATACAAGGTGGTTAGTAAAGTCCTTATACACGCAGATAACTGTCGAACGGAGAGAGCTATATGTACGAACGTGATGTATAGGTAAAGGAAAGTGACTATGCGCTACAAGATGAGACTGCGCAGCGCCATTGGTTGAAAAATTCAGAACTTGCAGCTGCTGTCTCAAAACTGTTCAAGATACGGTAAAAAGGTCAATTACAAAATTGTTAAGCACTAGCTAGTTAGTACGAAATGATTTTTTTTTTTTTCACCACCTTAATAGGGCAAAAATCATGATTTAGGAAGTTTAAGGGATACAGGACACCCCTGCGTGACAGCTTTCCCTTCGTACACCTATGCATAGCGGGGAAGTTTTGGGTAGGGGTGATACTTCCATTGCACACACAACTTTAAGGGTGGTTTAGTAAAGTCATTATACACGCTGATAACTGTCACACTGCGAGAGATAGATGTATGAACATGATATGTATGTACGTACTGTATACGTAGTGAAGTGACTATGCGCTACAAGGTGAGACTGCGTGCAGCGTACAAATACAAATTTTATTTTCATGCCATTTTTACATTTATATTTTCCATTCTAACATCATCAGTTGAAATTACATACCTAGCGGAAAAATTCAGAACGTAGATCTGCTATCTCGAAAACTATTCAAGAAACGGAAAAAAAAAAGTTAATTACAAAGTTGTCTCGTATCACTGATGCAGTACAAAATGGTACATGAATTGCGGGAATAGAACACGTCAAACGCTAATATGTGAGTATTTGGTTCGGCAAATGTGAACAGCGTACTACTGTGTGTCATTATGTGTGCTCATTACGTGTGGCCACCGTCGGCCACAATACGCGTTTGTATCCTATAGAGCATTTATTCTCGCACATTCAGTAGCATTGCAGACGTGACGCTTGTACAGGCATTGGTAATGCGACTGCCGACATTGTCCACAGTCGTCGGTTAGGTGTGATAGACATATCTTTTCAGGTAGCCCCAAAGGAACAAGTCCAATTTGGTAAGGTCCGGTGACCGTGCAGGTCAGCTCACACTACCACCCTAGCCAATGACCTGTTGGCGGAAGGTGTGGGACAAGAATAGTTGTACTTCTGTTGGATGGTGAGGAGGAGGAGGAACGCCGTTATGTTGGAACCACATGGTTCTCCGCTCACTCAATGGAACATCATGCAAAATATCCGATAGTACGCTATGTAGCAGCTGCAAATATCGACGTCCCGTTAATGTGCCCTCGTAGAACACAGGTTCAGTGAGTCTGTTGTTCAAAATACCGCACCACACATTAACAGACCACCACCACACCTGATGTCGGCCTGGTCGTCCCCCCATGAAGAATTTTCGAGCACCCAATAATGGTCGTTGTATCTATGTATCACCCCTGTGGGGGTGAATTTTGTCTCACCTGTCGAAAGAATGTTCGCTAAAAAATTCGGCTGCATATCTAAGGTGTTCATAACAAAGTTTCACCAATCAAAACGTCGCTCAGCATCCCCTGGAACTAGTGACTGCAGCAGCACTCCACGGTAGGGGTGAGCTTCCACTTGCTGCAAGATTTGCCGCACACGACGGCCTGTTAGGCCACACATCATAACAACTTCTCTTGAACTGCACCGTGGGTGGGTTAAAACGTAAGCTAAAACGTCCTCTGGTTGCACACTCTGACTTACACATGCGTGGCGACCTGAACGGGGACGAGGTGTAACGCTACCCGTCTCTTACAACCGTCGAACCACATTAACGTAGGTCATTGCAATCGGATGGGTACGGCGGGAAATCGCAGGCCATAGTGTAGTTAACATTCTCTTGCATTACGACCACATTCCCCATATAACAGCACCATCTCGCAATACTCGTTGTTGGAATAATTCGCCGTCTACTGTATAACTACAGACGTTTAACGCACGGTTTCACTTCTCACACTGTCTTACACTACTATCCTGTCCACTATTTTATGCTTACCGATAACGTATGACGTAGCGTACACATTTGCATATCATACGCTTTGTGACGAGATTGTGTATGCAATGAAAGTATCGCCCCTACCTGAAGCTTCCCCTCCACGCAGAGCTGTACGAAGGGAAAGCTGTCACGCAGGGGCGTCCTGTACCCATTAAACTTCCTAAATCACGATTTTTGCCCTATTAAGGTGGTGGAAAAAAATCGTTTCGTACTAACTAGCTGGTGCTTAACAACTTTGTAATTGACTTTTCCCCGTATCTTGAACAGTTTTCGAGATAGCAACTCTGAGTTCTGAATTTTTCAGCAAGGGGCGTTGCACGCAGCCTCATCTTGTAGCCCATAGTTATTTTACTATGCATATATATCACGTTCATACATATAGCTATCTTCATTCTACAGTTATCTGCGTGTATAAGGGCTTTACCAACCACTCTGTATATATATATATATATATATATATATATATATAAGGCCTTGTATAACCTGTATATATATATGCATCATGTGTATATATAAACACCAGCTACCCAGATAGCGCTAAAGCGTCCGACACAGACATCCCCAGCGTCCCCAGATCATTGAAAATACACCTTCGACCGTCTGTAGAACATCCTGCGGTGATCCATATTCACGCTTGAAATACGTCTTTTGGAGGCCCTGAGAATGTCCGCTAGAACACATTTCAGACGTGCTATGGAGATCCTTAGGACCAAAGGAGGATTTTATTTTGGGACTTTTTAGAGGAAACTATTAGGATATTTCCCGGGCATTTTGCGGCGGTGTTTGGGACAAAACTTGAATCTTCTTTTTAGTGCTTTTTTAGGGACATTAGTCGAATGTGTTCAGGACGTGTTACATCGGTTCTTAGAACACAAGTAGAATTTCCGTTTAGGATGTTTTAGGGACAAATTATTTTTGTCTTTTATAGCTGTGCGTAGAACAAAAATTGAATTAATCTTATTTTTATCCATATACGTTTTCTCTGATCATACTTTTCCAACTATATATGAAATCATATTTCCATTTATAATCAGGAGTAGCGTCCCTAGACTTTGCTGGGCCCTGGCTCATTTACTTTGGCTCTGCCTTAACATTTTGGAGAGGGGAGCCTTACCATGGAGCCTGGGGTTTTGTAATAGCCCCTAGAGAAAAGGGGGGTTCATAAAAATTGAAAAACTATTTAAAACAACGTTTTTAATCTAATCTGGAGCTTAAATTTCGACGATTTGGATAATTTACCTTAAGGACTTTTGATGTGCTTTGCTGATAAATTATACTCAGGTTAGTTTTATAAATTCTAAAGAAAAAATAAATGCTAACAATAAAATCACAGTGAAATCGTGTCATTATGTGAGGAAATAAAATCTTTGAAAATTTTTCTAATACAAAATTATGAAAACTCAATAGACATCGAAAGGTATTGGTCAGCACTTTAAATTACATAATAATAACAATTTGATTTTTTCTCTTCAAATTAATTTCGATATTTTTCACAGAAAAGCAGACAAACAGGGGAAATAAAAATGAGAAAAATATAGAAAAAGATTTTCATTTTTTCTGTACATAAATTCAAATTTATAAATCACATGCGAATAAGAGTAAATGTTAGAGGTAGATCGTGGCGACAAATTAGTGAGGCAGGAGTTAATTCACCAAAATACATTAAACTACGTATTTACTTCACGGACGAGGGAACCATACGAAAAATCAACGTCCAATTTTTTTAAAATTATACGCATGAAAGGGACCTTTAAATGAAAGATAATGGTGGAAAAAAAATTCCGACTCATGTTTGAGAAAAAAGATACTGTCCTTTGAATTTCCTAAATTTTTAGAAGAATTCAGTAGATTATGCTGAAATTTCACATATAATGTTTATTTACCAGATATACAATATTTCGTGATACATAGCTTGAGCAGTATAAAAGTTATAGAAATGTAAGAGAAGATCTATATTAAATTATTTTAGGCTTTGTGTTAGAAATGGAAGAGAATATAAAGCCGAAGCTTGTTACGAGATTCTCTTCCAGAATGCGGTGATGTTGACAAGAGAGAGGGTAAATTTTCATATTTCTGAATTATGCTTATTTTAAAGAGTTCAGTTGTTGTATATCTTTGGCGGAGGGAAGTAGAAATCTTGTAATAACTTAAGAACAGACTGAGCGTCGTTTTTACGAATTAATGAATAAAATTTTTAGCGTTATTTAGGACTTTTGATTGGCCTCATTTGAGAAAATTGTGATACACACATGGATAAAACTTGTGAAATTATCTGTTTATCAAAATTCTATTCAGAAGAATACCTGGTTCGCCTTTCCTATTAACAGCTGATGAAACAGGAAAGGTGGGGGGGAGGAAGGGAGGAACAGATTATGCGGGTGCAAAGACCATTTGACGGGATGAGGTAAAAGAATAGTTTTGTCTTCTTCTGATCCGTTGTTAATAACAATAATCTTAATTTGATAAAAGTATAACAAATGAATTGTAAGAACAATAAATATCATTTTAGCGTTATTGAAATTCAAATAAATTACATTTATGTTTATACTGAATAGGGGTCTACAATGTAATGACAAACATTTTACATTGCAAGTACGTCGGTAATATATGGGCCGGGACGGGGCCCCTCGACCCTCGAGTACCGTGGGCTGTTTCCCGGATTGCCCGGTTCTGGAGCCGCCTCTGATAATGAGAATAAATAGTAAGTAAAAGTTCTTTCCTATGTATTTCACCTCTATTTCATTGCTGATATTTACAACACGATGAAATTTTGGAATTATGTATTTAATAATCCATATTTTTTCAAAGGTTTTTCGTGACACTCCATATTCTATAATTATATAATAAATTGTTATACATTAACGTAAGTTGTCCAGTGTACATGAACGCCGCCTTGGTCTCAGGTTCGTTTCCCAGGGTTAATGCTTGGTTGATTTCCTTCGTACATCTTAAAACTCAAGGACAACAGGTCATGCTACAGCTGCATCAAAATATACTGATTCAAAGAGGATGATGCATCGTTCCAAAATGCCATTTCTCTTATGACACTGCAATCTCTTAATTTACTTTTGTAGTGATAAAACTGGTACTAGATAATGAATTTGGTTTAAGAAAACCATTCGGAACAGTTTCTAATTACTACAAACATTTTATTACAGTTTCTAATTATTGCAAACTTTTTTACAATTGATTAGGGATGTTAGTAATCAAATTATTTTAGATTAGATTTATAAGTAAAGACAATATTATAAGTGTAAGTGAGGTTACTTACTTTACATACGCTTATAACGTTGTCTTTACTTATAAATCTAATCTGCGTAATGCTACGTCAAATTATCTTATATACTTTAGATTAACTTGCAAGTAGATTAGATACATGAAGAATTATCAATTGTTGTTAATTTATATTATACTTTTCTTTTTGCTTGTCATGGTAAACTGAAATCACGGCAGGCCACTCGGCCTTTGCTCTTTTGTTCTGAGTAGTGTAACGAGGTTTGTCGGGTACGCAGGACGTTTTCGATTTAGCTAAAATAAAATGTTGATAAGCTAGGTGACAACGTAGTGATACTTCAGAAAGGTCGTCATCGACAATTTCCCCTAACTAGCGACAACAGCGCCAGTGTTCGGAACAACAACGCCGACGTCGAACATTAACTATGAACGAACTTAGACGTCCGTGTGATAATTATGCCAAAATTTTCCAAAAAGCGCAAGGTGACCCAGTTGAAAGAGGAAAAGCGTTGGAAAAATGAGGAAGAAACTGTTTCCGTGGAGTATGCAGATGTAAGTGGAAATACATCTTTGTTTTATTTCCAATTTTGCACATATCATGTAAATTTCATTTGAAGTACATTAACGTCCCTTGTTTTACGTCTCGGTAGGAGTGCACTGGCCAATGGCTAAACCTTTACAATTTACATACAGGACGTTCATTTCAAAAGGCCTAACAATGAATAACATTGGTTCTAAGGTAGGCAGAATTTTGAGCAAAAAAAGCCAATTTTTTGTATTTCTAAGGGAAAGGACAAAATTAATATCAAAGAGTTTTTGTTTAAACCTCTAAGCACCCCAATTTGAAATTTTCAAATGTTACCTCTTGTGATAATCATTGTAAACAGCGTAAAAAATGCAATCTTTTGAATACCCCCCAAAAAAGATTGAAAATGCTTCATGCATTCGTGAGGTAAAGCTGAAAATGAAATCGTTGTTTCGATCCTTTCAAACTATAACTATAATATAACTATAGTAGAGAGAGAGAGAGAGAGAGAGAGAGAAACGCGCTTTAATCTATCCTTGGAATGAAGAAAGGGATGAGTTCATGAATAAAGTGATAAATGAACTCACCCTGTTGTTCATTTCAAGACTAGATCAAAGCGCTCCCTCTCTCTCTCTTTCGTACTGCTTGAAAGGGGTAACGATTTCATTTTTAGCTCTATCTCACGAATACATGAAGCAATTTCAATTTTTTTGGTGCAAAAAATTGTGTTTTTTACACTGTTTACAATGATATGTCAAAAGAGAAAAGTTTCATTAGAAAATTTGAAAGTGGGAAGCATTGGAGTTGAACAAAAAAGATTCTTTGATATTAATTTTGGCCCTCCCCCTGGAAATAAAAATTTACCAGTTTTTGTTTAAACTCCTGCCTACCTTAGAATTAAAGTTACTTAATGTGCGACTTTTTAAAATGAACACCCTGTACGTGTAAGCTATGAAAAAGCTGATTATATGTAGGACCTTTCCTAATCCTTTGGCTGAACTGTTTCCTTCTTATGAAATTAGGCCTTTCGATAAAATAAGATCTTCTGATAAAGTAATAGATGACTCCTCCGGTTCGGGTAATGGGAAGTGAGCTCTGCTATTTACACTTCCAACTTTCTAGTCTGACACGTTTCTATGGGATTCTCCGATAATGTGTTCCTGTCGCCAACGTTTCTTCAAATTTCGCCAAATGGAATTGATTTGTTTTAGAAATTGTCATTACCATTGTTATGTTTTCTGCTAAGTAAAATATTATTTTCATTAGATGTTAAATTACTCGTAAAGAAAAGAATGATTTTCCGGCGCCTGGTGGGACCCGAACCCACGACCCCTTCATTGTTAGTCAAGTGCTCCACCAACTAAGTTATATGTGTAAATCTAGTTGATAAAGCACTTGACCGGTCATCAAGAGGTCATGGGTTCGGGTCTAATCAGGTGCGAGAAAAATCGTTCTTTTCTTCGCGAATAATTTAACATCTATTCTTGCCATATCCTCGGCTGATTCGAAAAATTGTTGATTTGATAATATTGTTTTTATTAGTTGTTTCATTGTTTCCATAGTC
>QLNU02014802.1:10570360-10595873 GCA_006491805.2 Dysdera silvatica | reverse complement strand
ATGATGATGATATATATATTAAATTATATTTAAACATAACCACACTAAATACATAGTACTTTTTAGATTTTAAATTAAAAAATTGTATAAAATTTTAGAGCAGATTATATGGAAAACGAATGTAATAAATAAAATCTATTCTACCTTACTAATGACTTATTGACACTGCCAGTTCAAAACTTCTATTAGCCCTAGGCTGAAAAAATAGAATAGGTCCCAAACAATATGGCCCTTGTGATATTCCAACAATAAACCACATTTTTTTTTAAGTTCATTATCTTCAATATTCAGGTTTAGCAGTAATAAAACTTTCTCGGATATTTGTAAATAAACAAGATTAAAATAACGCTTAAATTTTGATAACGCAAGTGGGATTCCAGCGTTGTCTCAAATACATGTGGTTCCGGTGAATATCTGTCAAGTCACATTTCTATACCCGATACGAATCCCTTTATTCAGAATCTACATAAATCACAAAATCGCCGTCGTTATATACGATGTCGCTATAACCGATATATTTAGTATAGGGTAGAATAGAAAACCAAACTTCTTATAAAAAGTCAGTCATTATATGAAGTTGGTCGTTATAAACGATGTCCACAATATATATATATATATACACACACACAAGACTCGCAAATTCGGCCGCTCGGGTGCCAGCGGTAATTAGATTTTTGCAGTTGGCCAGTGAAAAATTACCTTTTCTATTAGGTTTCTAAGTTTTGTCAGTAAGCAGGATTACCCGTTCTTGCACGTCGAGTACATATTCTCGGCGAAGGTTTGGCGGAATCCATTCCTAACGAAATGTTTACCTCAAAAGTTAGGAAAACCTGCATCACTCTGTGTTTGAAGAACTGATACGACGATCAAGCATATAATTGTTATGTATTATACAAGAGTCGATATGTTGGAAAATATAGCGAAAATATAGATTCAATGTGCGACTTTTAAAATGAACACCCTGTATAAGCTATGAAAAAGCTTATTATATGTAGGATCTTTCCTGATCCTTTGACTGAACTGTTGCCTTCTGATGAAATTAGGCCTTTCGATAAAATGAGATGAGATCTTCTGTTCATTTTAAAAGCATTATTATTTCTGAATAACTCCTGCTGGACCGTTCAGAAATTTCAAGTATTCTGAATATTAAACTCCTATTATTTAATATGCTTCTTTAATTCATTCATTTGATGAAGGCGTTTTGTTAACGCTTAAATCCCATTGCATAAGAAAATTCTTTAGTATGACTTTGGAAAGTAAAATATATTTAGTTCATTAGAACTCTGAAGGCACAGAAGCATTTTCCAATTTTGTATTATGATATGGCGAACGGCCTTGGCGCACACGTTTGTAATATGGTACGAGTAGTCCTTGTGGTGCATAGGTCTAAAGTATGGCAAAAATCTTTGTGCATGAGCTTCTAATATGGCGAATGGTTTTTGTGCATAGCACTGCAATATAGCAAATAGCCTTCGCTCAGAGGATACTATTAAAATGCGTATGATCTTCGTGCATAAATTACTATATGCTGAAAAATGTTCTGCATACAATTATTACTGCAATTATGTTAAATTCTAAATTGGTCTATTGCAAAGAAGCCATTCTAGTGATTATTATTATTATTATTATTGATTGATGTGATTATTGGAGATACTCCACGCAGACCTCGAGAACCAACGGCAGGTCTAGATTATTTTATCCTTTTAGACTAGTTTATTCCTTGTGAACCGCATTTTTTCCATTTGAGCATAGTCTTGGTACACACGTGCCATTGAAGTGCGAGAAATTTCCGAAAGTTTTAAAGTTTCTCTATTTCGACGACTCGCCTTTTTCACACCTGCAATTTGCCTGCTCTCGCCAAGTCACCTATATTAATGCCTTTAAACACAACGAATTTCTGAGGGCTTGGTACATGCTCCATCAGTAGCAAGTTCTATCAACTTCGCTCTATCAAATCGTAGCTTCGCTCTATCAAATCGTAACTTTACGTTGCAATTTGATGGTGTGTGCGAATGCTAAGTTTCATATTTCTACCTAAATGTGTATAATAATTTGTTCGCTTCGTTCAGTGGCGTGGCAAGTTAAACATTATGGGGGTATTAAATAGCTTCTAAGGAGATCAGATGATGCGGTTTTATGGAAAAAAATATACTTTGATGTGCAATGGGTATCACAAAGCCCCCTTTTCTTTGCCACTGGTTCGGGTTATAATAATATTCTACGATATATGTTCAAAATCTTCGACAGCATCGTATTTGAAACGAAGATTTGAAATAAATAGATTCTTATGTTATTTACAATTTGATGTTGTCGTTGTTGATTAAAGTAATTACTAGTTAGAAAATAAAATACACTTAATATCAACTGAGTATCAAAGCTTAAGTTTAAGTATTGAACACTTAGTATCAGAAAAAAGCGAACTACAGTTGGATCACAAATTTTAAGAGCAAATTGTTAATTTTCGATTAAAAAACAAATATTTAAAGAATATCAATGGCAGGGTCCTGTTCAAGGTTTTATAAAGTTTATATGTTTTCAGTAGTTTCGTTTCTTTTTGGTGACAAGTTTAAAGATTAATTGAACTTGGGCATCTCTCCAGAAATGATTTCCAATACTTTTAAAGTTTACTTTTTGCGTAATGAAGGCACACATAAATAGCTACTATATACGGAGAAAGAGAGCGTTGTTTCCTGTCCTCATTCGTCTAGCGGTCTAAGACACTCCGGGCTAAACGGAGGGACCCTGGTTCGAATCCAGGATGGGGAAAGCGTCTCTTTTTCTCCAAAATTACACAAGCTCTAGTTTGAGCTGTAATTGAAACGTGGGTGGCAAAAATTTATTGCATAATAAATAGTTACTCGGTAGCGCTTCATTAATTAACGTGCGATTGAAAATTCTGCAAAAATTTAGTTGAGTGCTTATTTTAGATAACTTTAAATATTTACTTATTTATATTTGACGTTTGTTTAAGTAACGTAATTTAAGAAACAGACGAATATTTTCAATCATGTGGATATGAATTTATTTGTCGTGTACCGGTATTCCAACTGAATTACAAATTACATATTTAATTCAGTTGGAATTCGTTTGGGATGTTGATACATGACAAATAAATTCTAACTGAATTACAAAGTGCATATATAGTTTCATGGAAATTGTTTTGTGTAAGATTGGCAAGATATGTTTACATGAACTTGTTTACCATTCAAAGAAAAACATAACAGTATACAGTAAATATACCCTACGACCTATGCTTAAAAAGCGGATGGAAAGGTGGTAGAAAAGCCGTTTGCGGAACTTCTGCAGCTTCAGCGGTTTATCGTTAATTCTTAAAGTTTTAATCTAAATTGAGCTGAACCTCATCAAATTAAGAAAGACGCACTAGTTCATTTTGTAAGCAGATAAAACTATGTATATTAAAAACTCATTCCATTCACATTATAGGCTTTAAATACAAGTCCGTATGCTGCCGTACTCTTATGGTTAAAGCATTCACCATGTTATAGTACTGGCAGAAATATGGATTCTGGTATAATCACTGGTTGACGATAGACCAAAGTAAATATGGCATTGTTGTTAAGGCCAAGGGTAGGTCACATGAAATGACTATAACTATTGAACTTCATTACCATAGAAGAAAATTTGTAGTTTTAATTATTACACGCCACATTGTTTCGGCATGTGAATTGATGTCCTTTGCTATGAAACTACAAAAAACGATGCTTTTCTTCTTGTTTCATTAGTTCAGTTTTTAGTTTTCCTTTTTTAGTGTCTTTCTTTTCGTTGGTTGCTTGTCATGGAATTTAAGGGTTCTTTGTCGTATGTATGAACCAAAATTGCATCAAACAGTTTATTTCTAATTAAAGAGTTACCAAAACTGTATACAGTCGACACTTTTTTATTGCAACATTCATGAACACAGTGTGCTGATACCAGAAACGGTCGTCCTCGCCAATAGATCTAGATAGCGACAAATTGCGCAACGGTTTGATCAAACCGAAACCGAAGCCAACCATCCAATTGCTTTAGACCCTTAAGAGCGGATTCATGCAAGTACAATAAACGATTTATTGGATTAACTATCAATCTTTCAACTATCTAAATATACTATAAAAATATTTTAACAATAGTTGCACAATTTATTCTTACAAATTCTTAATAAAACAAACAATCCATTAGAATCACAATATATCGAAACCCAATATTTAATTTAAAATCTTGGATATATCTATAATCCTTTTTATACGTGTGTATTGCATTTAGGAATGTATTTAGTAATCAATGTATTCCTCCTTATAAATAATAAATATGAATCACATTAAATAATAGAGATGTACGACTACGATTCATTGCGCGTAAACATTATATAAAATAAAACATATAATCGCAGGTTAAATTAATAAAGCGGTTGATAGCTATTTCGAAAACACTTTAGGCTTCCTTCTTCAGAACCCTAGTTACAAAAACGAGGTCCACAAGCCGAAAAGTCTATCGATGCCAACATACTAATCATAAATTAATGCGTGTACACAGATAGTGGGTCCGTAGCGGTGTCTCTTGCTACGGGACGAATGAAGTTTCTCTTAATAGAGAACATAGAATTAAACGGAAGCTGATCGGTAACAGTGACAGAGGAATTTGAAAGGATATGGAAGGCTTAAAAAAAATTGATGTCAGATGGTGGAAAAATGTTCTCTATTAGATGGGTCTTGTCGAAAGCAAATTTATGACAAGCTTCCCAGGCACGTTTTACCAAAGTGGATTTTTCCATTTCTGCTTGCTTACGTGGGCTTTATGTTATTTAAGACGAAAACGAAGGGTCCGTCGTATTTGGCCAATATAAACAACATTACATTGGCATAGGATGGAGTAAATTCCCCAAAAGTTACAGTCCGGAAAAAAATATTTGAGTTTGGAATAGCCAAGTTTATTGATTGGAGTAAAAGTGACCTAGAAATTAAATTTACGGAGGATGGAAGCGATTTTAGAAGAAATTTGTGGAACGAAAGGAATGCTGATAGTATTAAAAGGAGAGGAATCTATAGTGGTGATGCTGGATAACTTAGGCCTAGTGAGTTTTTTCAAAGCGTTGCTAATAATGATGGAATTGTAACCGCGATCTCTAGCGATGTCACGAGTCTGGTTAAGTTCAATCTTAAGTAACTCTTCAGGTGATAAAAATTTCAGAGCACGTGAAACCAACCAGCATTTCTTTCGTTCCACAATTTTTTTCTAACATTGCTTCCATCCTACGTAAATTTAATTTTCAGATCACGTTTACTCCAATCAATAAACTTGGCTATTCCAAACTCTAAGATGATATTCTGGATTGCAACTATTGAGGAATTTACTCCATCCCATGTCAATGCAATCAGGTTTGTATTGGCCAAACACGACGGACCCTTCGTTTCGTCTTAGAGAACATGAAGCCTACGTAATCAAGTAGCAACTGGAAAAATCCGCTTAGACGGAACTTGCTTGTGATGCTGGTCATAAATTTTCTTTTGACAGGTCCCATCTATTAGAGAACATTTTTTCACCATCTGACCTCAGTTTCTTTGAAGCCTTACATATTCTTCCAAATTCCTCTTTTACTGTTAACGATCAGCTCCCGTTTAATTCTATATCCTCCATTTGAAGAAACTTCATTCATCCCATAGCAAGAGACGTGGTTACGGACCCATAATTGCATTACACGAAATAATTTATAACTAGTATATTGGCATCTATAGACTTTTCGACATGTGGGCCACGTTAATGCAGTTAGAGTTCTGAAGAAAGAAGCCTAAAGTGCTTCCAAAATAGCTATTAATCGTTTTATTAATTGAAACTTCGATTATGTGCTTTATTTTATATAATGAACAACATTATTTACCATTAGTGTTTGTATAAATAATTAATAATAAGAATCAACAAGAAAACGCTGTGTTGAGAAAATCTTGAGATCATCTAATTGTGTGTTATATTTTCTTAAAAATTATTTTAATGTCTCTTAAAAAATTTCTAATACCTTGCTTCGCAAAATAATTCGATAATGATTCATATTATAGAAGTATTTATTTATTAAATAATAAATGATATAATAAATTTTTCCTGAAATTATCCGATATATAGAAATATTTTCAATAATTATTAACAGTGTTTCCATTTAATGATTACGGGGAATCATAGAAATCCCGATATACGGAAATTCGACATATCAATATTCTGTTATATTTCAGCATATTGATATTATTTTTGCAGCTTCTTTCATAGTCAATCGATAAAGTCTTAAAGAAAACATCAATTATTAAGCAGCTTTATAATCGTTACAAAATACGAAACTGTTGAATTTGGTAAAACCTTGAATTAAAATCACTATGGAAGAGAATTGAAAATGAGACGGTTAAAAGTTTTATTTGAAGTTACATAGACCTTGAAATAGTATTCTTTTATACTTAAAGTTACTACAAGAATCACAATTTATAAGGTATGGAAATTTTTCTATGACAATCCTTCTTCTCAAAATTCTAGCCTTCTTGTTCCTGAACAGAATTTTAGAAAGTCCAGTTTTACGCCGCTTCAAGAAAATTGTAGACTTCAGGTGAAATATGGTAGAAAAGAAAGTTTCTAAGAATTTCATATAAAACTACATAATGTATAAGGGTATCACATTTTGCAGGAAAATATTTTTTGCTCTTGAACTACAAACATTAACCGACAATAATAATAATAATAAAAGCCATTTACTTGCACAAACCATTTCTGTAAAAATAATTTAGGCCACACAAACAATTCTAAAAAACACTCCTGGATACATAGTGTTAAATTCATATCTAACTTCAAATCTAATTTGTTACAAAATCCAATTAGTTAAGAAACTAATAAATTAGGAATAAGGATATGAAGGAAATGAAAAATGGGGAGACAGTTGATGGAGGGAGTAAGGAAAATTATCTAGAGCGTTTGTTTGTAAAAATCTTGTAAGGCTCTGGAAGTGTATTAAATTGGTCTACGCCAAGATGGTCGATTCTATGGCTTTCGAAAGTTTCAAAAAAGAGTTTACTGTATAGATTTTTGACGCTTTGATGTAAAATCTCTAGAGAATTCCAATCAGGTTGGTTTTCTTGATGCATGTGTTCAGCGAGTTGATCTGAAAAACCGCCTTTGGAAACGACGCTTAAACATTCTGGAGGTTTTACATCAAGGCTTCAAAAATCTGTGCAACAGATCCTTTTTGGAATCATTCAAAAGCCATAGAATCGGACATTTCACTATAAACCAATCTAAGACACTTCCGGAGCCTTACAGGATCTTTACAAACAAACATTCTAATTTAATAATTTTCCTCACTCCGTTTTTAATTTTTAATTTCCTTCATAACCGTACTCCCTCGCAACTTAAAAATCATTAACAGTTTATAATTTTTTGTGTTTTGCTTTGTATTCCGTATTTTTTTTTCTATTTACCATCATTCCTGTTTTCAGCCTTCATTACTTGGTAAACGGAGGAAGTAGCTCCCGAAATGTTGTTACTATTTATTTTAATAAAAACTGTTCTAGTAATAAAAAAATCTTCGGTCTCTATAAAACTATCTGTCAAATCGTTATTGTGTTTTAATAATAAATATAATTCAACGAACTTAGAAATAAAATAACTTCTGCGGATTAGATAAAACTGACATTTTAAGCGGAATGACCATATTTAGGGTAGTAAAGAGGATTTAATTTAAAAGCACTTTTAAGAAGTGACCATATGCGTGGATTTTTCGTAAACAAAAGGTGATCTTTTATCGACGGCTGACTATATATTGTTTTTAATATAATAAAACATTCCTGTAAATAAATAATACCACGAAGTATGAAAATGCGTATTGCACATGTATAAAAACTTTGTCTGCATTTGACAATAAATTCCGAAAATTTAGGGCATGTTGTTAATACTATATATATTTCTGTGGGATATTGCGAATTTCATTTTCTGTCGTATAGTCTGCCCTTTGGCTACGGCGATAGAATAGATGTAATTATAACTGCTAAAATCCCCTTTTTCGCGTATCAAGATAATTTCAAATTATAGAAGTTTTTTCATAATCCCCGAAGACCACAAAAACTTCTACTAAAATATGCGCAATTCGTCATGTTTCTTATATCAAGAAATTATAAGTTGAAAAACGATTATTAGTAAAAAGATGTTGTACAATGTAATATCTCACAGGGTTTTCGTTCACGCCTAACAATTAGATTTGTATTATATAGAACAATGTTCTGAACCGCCGAGCCCGGCATCAATAATTATACAGGGCGGTGAGAAATTCTCCTGAATTTGTCATTTTAGTTTTCTAAGGATTTTTCATGAATAAATATTTTATAGTAGAAATAGTTGGAGAATAATATTCGCGAATGCGTCAGGAAACTCAGACTCATGACACCTAAATATGATCTGTGCAGCAAATACCTTTGACCAAGTCGTGTATTTTTAACCATGTGAGTGTTCATGAATGATTGAGAATTTTCAGACGTACAAACCTTTCAACATTCGAGAAAGAAAATATGTACCTTCAAGCCGATTACAACATCGCGCTGTGCATCCTCTGTTCTTAACACTGAACGGAACAGCGTATCTTTTGCAAATGCCAGTGACGAATAAGCAAGGAAGTGTATCAGCAAAGTTCATATGAATAGAAGGACTATACAGATACTCTTTATGATTATGTCATAATTAAAGATCCATAATTATGATATTTTAATGTATGAACTTTAAAAAATGGAAAAGGGTTGTATTCACGAATAAATTTGCTGGAATTGGGCCTTCGTCTTATAGAAATAGAACTTGCTGGGCCGTAGCCTCATGGAGGTTGAGAAACATTAGCGGAGAATTTATTTCAAAATCCAAATCACCACAGCTCCCCTTTAGAAAGGCTTCCACTAGATAAGAATGGTAACAATGATCTGCATAAACGGTTGCTGTTGTTAATTGGGCATGATAAAATGAGAAGGCTTTCACGCATAATTAACAACAACAACCGCCTGTGCGACTTATTTTTACCATTCCTTAGCAATTAGCAACTTTCTTTGTGAAGTAGAAGAGGACATAGTTTCTATTTAACTTCTGAAGATGTTCAGACGGTAAGGCAAGCTGTTCGTTGGCTCTTTACCTTATTCAATTATTATTAGAAATCATAATAATATATATACCTGGTTGTTATATTGCCTATTTACTGAAGTGACTAACTAGTCATTTAAACGTGAATGACTGACGTCGTTCTATGAGTAAATATAATCTTTAACGTTACCCTGAAAACTTAACGATAAAATAGCGCTCTTACACTAATGTATACTTGACTACTAACAATAGCAAATCGTTAAGTCGTTTTGGACGTGATCGTGCAATAAAAATTACATTAAGATAAACCAAGTTAACAATTCAAGATTTATTTATTTATATAAATCGAACACTACGCAGATTAAATCAAACAACAATATCAATCAACGTTTATTGGCGTAGTGATACCAACGCCGATGGTATGGCGTGATTAGATGGTGAAACGTTCGAAAGAAAATAAATATTTCTGCCTTCGGTGGGACCTGAACCCACTGAAGGTGGAAGGTCGTGGGTTCAGGTCCCACTGAACGCAGAAATATTTATTGTCTTTAGAACGCTTCACATCATAACATCGGCGCTGGTATCACTACGCCAATAAACGTTCATTTATATTGTTGTTTGAGTTAAAAATTTATTGGTATTAAAACTACTAAACAATAGATATACTCTGATTACAAATTTCTTGGTTATTGCAGTACTCTAACGTAGAGTTAGTAAACGTGTATTTCAAATGTGTAAATCAATTCTGATCTATTCTTTCCAGTTTTACTATGTTAAGCCCTGCTAACCTGTCAAACAGTTATACAAAACTTCTCCAAAATAAGTAACCACTAACGCAATAAGTATAACTACTAAATTTTGGCGCAGTATAGCCCAGATGCTCTTGCGCCATAAAACATCCAAACAAACAAACAATAACTATTAAAGGTGGTGGTAAGCCCTTCAGTTAGGCTTATAAACGTAAACGTTTTATTCATGTAACAGAAGAAACATATAAATACAGAAATATGGGTATTCAGCTATTTTATATGGGCAGCGCAATTTATGTAGCTATGAATTAAACTTTAGGTACACCTCGCGATTATTATTAATATGGTTAATGGTGGAAAATGACTTACATGCTAGCTGTTGGCCGTCACTGCTGCAACTGCTCATCAGTGACGTCTATATCGATGGCATTGCGTGTGGGGGTCCACCGTGTCCGAGGGGCTCCACTGGTAGGTGGTGGTACCACAACAGATGTCGTCCCTCCACGGAGTTTGAATCGGGCGTCGGTGTCGATGTAGTCAGTCGGTTTCTCCTCCGGGCAAGTAGTCGGATGAAAGGACAGGCTTGTTGGACGAAATAGGTGTTCCGGACGAAATGGTGGTCTCGACAGAAGTGCGTAGTCTCGCTGCTGGACGAAGGCGTAGGTAAGTAGTGGACGTACGTCTCTGTACGAAAGTCGATGTGGTTCAATGAGTATAGCCTTCAACCGGTCTTATTAGAAGGAAGAGCCTCTTGCGTCGGTAATAAAGTCTCTGAAAAACTTGCTGACTTTACAGTAGCACGCTAATAGCTATTTCGACGAACATTATCTTTGACGGTGTATTCAAGCTAAATAAATATGGTATGGCCAATAAATCGTAGGCTCAATAACTTCGTATTATTCTTACGTGCTATAAGTGTGGACGTGTACTTTGAAGCCAGAGTTTGTACTTTGAGAAGAGGTGGAGATGTCTTCTCCTCTCTGTGCTCTCTGGGCTCGTAATCTTCCCGAAACTTTAGGAAAAGACCAAATTATGTCCTTTTCACGCCGGATGCAAAGGCTCGTCTCTCCCGAAAGAGGGACAAGACCAAAATCACTTCCATCTCGTCCAGATGCCAAGGGCCTTCTCTCTTTATCTCTTCTTGTAATCCTTGGTTCATCGTTTTGATACCCGTGGCTGTCAATTATCTCTCCATTAACCAGTTAAAGTGCAGGAACATTATTCTACCCATTGCAAGGTGTTTTACCTAATATGGTCATCCCCCATTGCTATCTGTGGTTGTCCAAAACGTTTCCGCACTACTGCGGTTTTTGCTGTCAATATAGTGACTCCTCCTCGGATTTATACCTTGAAGACGAAATACGATGTTGTAAAGTTACGACAGGTATATAGGTGGTATATAGGTGGCATATAGGTATATATAACACAGGTATATAGGTGGTATATAGGTAGTATATAGGTATATATAACACAGGTATATAGGTGGTATATATATATATATATATAAAAGTTTTCCTCGCCCATTCTTGGCGGAAACAGGCTTTGGGACGGGCAGAGCGCCATGTTCCCAAGCCTCTTTTTACATCACTTCTTAATGTGCCATGTCTAGAAACTTCCTGACAATGTGACACGTGTTTAGGATTGTGGCTTTTTGTATTTCAATGTAGGTGTTTGGGTCAATGTTGAGTATCTCCAAATTCGTCGCAAGCGTTTTTGGTACTATCCCTGTTGCTGAGATGACTAACGGGATGATGAAGATCTTTTCCATACCCCATATATCCTGTACCTCCCGCCTGAGAGAGATCTCGACATTTGGTGATTTTGCTGTGTAGGCTGGTTCCGTATGTTGTTGGTGCTGGGTACTGCTGCGGTCGATAAAGCACGTGTGCCTATTCCGATCGGTTGACTAGGCTATGTCAGGACGGTTATGTGGGACTGTCTTGTCTGTTATGATTGCTCTATCCCAGTGAAGTTTGTATATATATATATATATATATATACAGGCCCTTTGGTGATTTCCTTGGAACTCTAGTAGCGCCAATGGGTAATACAAAAATGTCTGCGACTTTCTTTGTTCTGCCCAGCATCATGGGAAAGGATTTGATGATTAGATATTTGTCTTCACGAACGACTCGGCTATTTATTTTACAACCACGTAGAAGCTCAGACTAGATCTTTTTTTTTTTTGGTACAGAAGAAAAAGAGAACTATCCTGGTTCAGAGTCGAACAAGGGACCTCCATGTTCCATGTGATTCCATGTATCCCATGGAAGTTGCGCCATAAACCGCTTGGCCACCAACGTACAGGAGTGATGCTTCTTTTCTTGCATATAAAGTTTTGTTACAGACATTTTCACCATTCCCAGAATTAATACGGATGGCAAACGATCAAGCCACATGGGCATGTTTTTTGTAATTTCTCTTGGAGAGTTGATGACTATTCACACTTTACTCTACAGCCAGACAGTAGGTGCTTTCTCATATGCACAAATCAAGAAACACGAAATGTTCTTCATTTTATGCAAGGAAGACAGTAGTATAGTGGGAGTGACTACAGGTTAGGGGTTTAACATTTACGTTAATATTCGTACGGACTTGTAAGTTCTCAGGAAGGGTACAGCGACCAATCAGAGATATAAGGACGTCCTCCAGAAACACAATGAGATTTCTCACGTTGCGGCAATGGCGAATGCATATTCTTTCTTATGGATGATAATTTTCACCTAAACTAAATACATCCTGCAACTGTTTGTTTTGTTTGTTTGGACGTTTTATGGCATAAGAGCATCTGGGCTATACTGCGCCAGTTTGTTTTGTGAGGAGGATATTGCAGAGTAGCTGGCCTACATGCTCACCCAATATGAGTCACATTGAGCATGTTTGGGAAGACTTGTTGCATCTGGACATCTGTGTTCACTGATTGTTTAGCTGCTTGAAATTGCTCTGCAGGTTAAGTGGTAAATTATTCCCCCAAAAACTAATAAATAACCGTATTCAGTCTGTGCAGAACCACATTGCCACAGTACTGGCTAAAAAGAATTTATATGTTCTACGAGCGAATCTTCAGCAATAGATTTTCCTGCTATTGAATGCGTATTTATATATCCGGATTCAACAGATTCCATTTGTTTCTGTAAATTTAATTAAAATTAAAATATTAACTTTCTATGAGCATATATTTCACACAGATGTTTCACTTGCTGGTAGTTTTAATGTTAGTAACGCAAAAATTGATGATTTAGCATGGCAGATGTATATATACATGGAGAGATTGAGCTATTATATCTACCTTCTATGTTTTCTAGACTTGATTTTCTATGTTAGCAATAAAAAGAACGAAATTAAGAAATCATCCAAACTACGAAAATGTAAATCTATCAGCGTTTAAATCCACTTTTGCAAATATTAAGCAAGGAAAAGTGTCCAATTTCTTGAATATGTTGGTGCGAAAAGCTGCTCATTCCTTACATAAAAAGAAAACGTCCTTCAAGTGAACAAATACAGTTGCTTCCACAGTATCGAAAGGAAGCCAATTTTGTTCGCCTCTACCTGTTAAGCCCCTGGAAAACGAACCTGGCTTCAAGAAATTCCCGGGAACCTCTCAGGACCTATTGAACGGAAATATAGTCCTGAAGGTTCCTGAAATACAGAGTGGGTTCCGTAATAGACCAACGAAGGAAGCCATAGACTGGAAGCTATTTCAATGAAAAGGCCAGCAATCATCATTTGCATCGATCTTTATATTTATCTTTCGGAACTCACTACCATTTTGGGTAGCTTTTTCAGACGCTGCAAAGCTGACTTTTTGCACCCCAATAGAACATAATTTTTCCTTGCTTAAGCTTGCTACAATGGAAACGAACATATCGGCAATAAAATTACATCAAATAAAGTTAAGCCGTCAATTATTATGCCACTTAAATAGTTAATTAATGAATGTATCGACAGAAATGACGATATTTAATGCCAGATCAATAAGAGAAGCAACTTATCATAATTTTGCTTTCCAAAGGAATATTGAAATTTGATTTGCAAATAATTAGGGCAAGGATCAGTTCAATAATATTATTTAATATGTATAAAAAATAAATAAATAAACAAACAAATAAATAAATAAATAAATAAATAAATAAATAAATAAATAAAGTGATTATCCGCTGCTTTTCATATTCTGTACAAAAAATAAATATACCAAGAAATTAGCGATTGGGGAACATTAGCTACTAATTGAATAGCTTTTCATAACTGCATATTTCTCGCATTCTAATTCATTTCGCGATTGTGAAAAAATAGTTATGAAATAGCTATTTTTCCTCAATTGCTTTTGAAGTTCGTGTAAATATTATGATATTTTCATGAGAAAAGCGGGTTTTTTTCCAGAAGGGAAAAAATGTCTTAGCACAGTTCTATATTTTTATTAGTGTATGAATAATTATTTCTGTCACTTTATTAATCAGGCATTTTTATAATTCGTGGACAGCTATCAATTTTAATAATGTATTTCTGAATTTCTAATCAAATGTATTCAATAATTGTGCTACAAGATTCATTATTATTATTATACAGGCCGACACGATGTTTGTAACTTACAGCTGAGCATTTATTTTAAGGTATTTTGTTGTCCTGAAATCAAAAATCATATTAGTTTTCATGTATCATGTCAAGTTTTTTTTCTAAAGTATTTTGAATGTCCAAAAATGAGGAAAACTTAGTTATGTTGTGTCTGGTTTGAGGTATACAAATGTATATTTAGAATTGTATGATAGTGTGGCGAGACAGTTTAAACAAATATATGTGCGATATCATGCACATAAATATAGTAAAACGAATCTGAACTGTTTAAACGATTTCATCTGCCCGACATGGTGCCAAGTTCAACAAACACATGATTATTTGCAACAACGTCGCAATGCCTGATAGTAATCCAAATATGTCAATCACAAAACACAATTTTTGATACAATTTTCCTAACAAAAACATCATGCAGTGCATTAGTAATTTTTTCAGATTTTTATCAGCAAATCTCGTATAAATTGCGGGATCCAAATTTGATCCATGTAACATCATAGCAATAAACACGGAAATCGATAGTTCGAAAACTTGACATTATAAAGAAAACATAGCATCATATTTGAAATTAACATACCAAAATTAGTTAAAAACAAGTTTCACAAGTAAGTCAACAGAGATTTCATTGTTTTCTCTTCGGCCTGTGTTATCGTTTGCTCGTTCGTTGATATAAGGCTGAAAGCTTTTGCATATCCCAAGTCGTGTCAAGATCTGGATTAACTGATGATAGTAGTACTTTAGAAGCTGAAATTATGATCACTAGAATCGAAAAAAAGGGCGAAAAGATAAAATTTGACAAAAAAAGAAAGAAAAGCTTCTTTCTCTTGTGCGGAATCACACTTGCCACCTGGTGTTGAATATAAAAATCTGTGTTTTCGAGGCTGCTTCTTAAATTGTTTGCTTTTGAAGGTTTTTCCCTTTCTATACGTGTGACTACGAACATCGTAATGAATAAAAAAGAATAGAAGTGAACTGCAATAGAGGATTTATGTATTTCAGCTTTTTCAACATATCTTTAATTATTTTTCAGTCCGAGTACTAGAATAGGTTTGTTCCGACCAATGTACAAACGATTGCGTTTATAAAAAACTTTTCTCAATTACCTTAAAACAACAGTAATTATACCAATATATACATGAAATATTTATGAGCGAAATCTGCAAATGAAAGAATAAATTGAAATTTGTTGTGTTCATTACATACGATATTAAATATATGAATGCTCAACACCACCATCAATTTTATTATATAAACTCAAGTATTAACTTAACGTTAATCAAAATTCGACTCGAAAAACTACTAAACTATTCACCGAAAAGCTCCAAATAAAATTGGAAAGGTGATGTATATTCGTAATAGACTTCACCAATGAAAGTCATTTTATGAACATATATATCAATGGGCCAGAGAGGAAAGCATTTGATTTTAAGGTTGCATGCAATATAGTGTGTACGCACCGGCGACGATGAACCCAACCAAAGTATGAAAATAATTGAATGGCATTACATGAAATTGGGTGTTTCTGACCAAAATTTCTTGTAACCTTAAAAGCAGCTTTTCTGATTCTGTTCAAACTTTCCTTATTCGGCTAGAACTATTAGGTGCAAGCTAGACGAAAAGCTACAAAAATCTCTTCGTCAGTTTACTTCTCGTATGAACCGTTTGAAAACTAATAATCCTTAAAACTGTGACGCACTGTGAAATTAATCTGATTTTCCTAAATTCAACTGGATTTAAATGTTTATATCCAAATAATGAAATGAAAGCAAAGGTGGTCTTATATGGAATAGTCATAAGATTAATGTTACAGTGGTAAGATAAATTAATTCGTGTACATATAAAAAGAGAAGAAGAGGGTCATTTGATTTATAAGAGGCAGTCAACTAATACAGTTTAAGCAAATTAGATGATTTTCTGTATCATTATGAAAATGGCAAATCATTTGAAGTACTTGAAATCAGCGGCAAGTATATATAAAAATTTGCAATATTTTCAATTAAACATAAGATACTCCGATGAGGCCAATTTAATAAAATCGTGAGCTTAATTTATTTCATTAAAACCGCAATAGCATTTTAAAATAAAATGTATATTTTTTCATTTTTTCAAAATTTTAGAAAGAGAATCCTATTAATATAATCCAATTTCAACATTTGAAAGTCTAATAAAAGCAATTTTAAACCACGAAATAGTAGCTTCTATAAAATATACATAATTTAAAAATTATTAATGTAACTAAAATAATAATATATGGAAAAATGAGCAGCTCTTTTTTAAGGAATGGACCCTTTGTCACGTGTTGAAAAGCAAATGATGCTATAATATTAGCATTATAAAAATTCACAAAATAGATATTATTGTAAAATATCACTAGTTAACTTTGAGATACGCCTTCTCTTCCCATACTCTTCCTCTTTTTCGGGCATATGAAATATTGATGAATAAAAATAATTTTATTTACCCTCTGGGGAAACGTTCAAATATTTCACTTCAGAAAACGTATCGTTCAAAAACCTTAAATATGCATGCATGTGTACCTAAAATGAAAAATTATGTACAAATATTTTTTACCCTACTTGAAAAGCATATATCCTGCATTTTAGGATTAGTGGGTTAACTGCTGAGCAGAAATATAAAATACACACAAAATGATATGCTTTATACAGCACAATTTTTATTATGGCATATCACAATGCATTTCTCGATATTCCGAACAGTTGATCTTTGACTTCTATCATTTATTTTCACTTTTTGTCACTTCCATCATTTATTATCACTTTTTATCACTTTTATCATTTATAATCACTATTCGTATTTATTTTCACACACCATTTATTGTCACATTTTATTGTCACATTTTATTGGCAAAAAAAAAGTCCTTATCACAGATATAGAAGTTATTGGACTACATTTATAAGATTTTGCGGGCTTCCTATTACGATGAGTTTTATCTGTGACAGAATATAACCTATAACTATCGTTGATAAATAATGATTTAGAATTACACACAATGTAATTATTTGTTTTAATCCAGCCTCCAATCACGTGCCAGTCTAACAGAAAAGAATCAAATCTTTGGTTTGTCTAATAGGGATAATAGTTGTAATTCAGCTTTGACTGGATTTTTGGCGCACTATTTCTTCATTAAACGTATTACTTTACAAATCCTTTTGCGTTTCTGCTTAGATTAGAAAGTAAATGCCTAAGTTGCTATTGAAATGGAATTTAAAATAACTAGAAACTGAAAAAAGAAATCACATATAACGTATATGTGTTAAATTATAGTCTAGATCTTCCTTGTTTGTATAATCAAAACCTAAAATCGTCTGTACAAATGTATACTGTAATAATTGAAGGGACATGTTCAAAATCTTTGTGACTAAGGATCTTAAATTTATGCACAAGGTAACGACTACATTAGTAAGTACAGAAATATAGTATTTTCATTATCGACCAGTATGCAGTATTTTTATTATCGACCAGTATGCAGTATTTTCGTAGTTGCAAATGTACACTCATTTCGTATTAATTAATATACTATCGTTAGTAAAGCATCAGTTGCTCTGTTCTATCAGTGTTGCAACCCTTTTCCCATTTTGCTAGCCCGAGGAAGTCCATATCCCAAGGTAAAGTCAATTTAGAGCTGCGTATCGACTAATGGACCCCGCCAGTGTTTCTTAAACAAAGATTCAGCATGACTATGGAATAACAAGTAATCTACCGTCACATAGTCTCCTTTTCAAATAAAAGCTGGAAGTTTTCATCAGAAAGGGCAATATTTTTGAAGAAGTGAAGGATAAAATATTTTTGCAGGTTTATGGCTAAAAATACTCTTATCCGTATTAAAGTTTAAAACGCTTATGCAAGAAATTTAATCTTTAAGAACAGCACCCAAGAGTAAGGAATGAACAGTGTCTCGCGTGCTTTTGGATATCTACAACATAAGTTCTTGAAAAAGATGTATCGTTATATTTCAGATAACTTAAAAATTATGATTTAGGGCCATAGGAAAAAGACTAATTTTTAATGAAAATTGAGAAAATAATTGTCAAACAGTATTTAAGTGATAAGTGCGGTTTTTTGATGAAAAATTTATTTTAATAATCGAATTAGTGTATGCCATGTATAAGACTTCAAAAATTGGAGGGAATTTGAAATATAGAGAAGGATTTAAAATGATAAAACATTCTATAAAATTGACGTCTATTTGAGAGCATAAGTTGGAAATGAATTTATTTGCCATCCTTTGATTCAGATGATTCTTTTGATTCTATATAGACCAAAACTAAGTCAAATTTTCATTAAATCATCCAAATAAAGTTTTCTTTCGACTCGTGTTTTTATAAAACTAAACATAATGTTAATTAAGAAACAATTTCTATTAATCTTTTTTTTAGGCCTAGTTACACTTACTAATAAAAATGGTTATATTGCTACGCCTAAAAAAAGTTGATAAAAATTGACTCTTAATTTAATCAGCCTAGTGTTCGACTTCTATAAATAAAAAGAGTTAAGTATTTGAAGAGATTTGATAAAAAGAGGCGTGTGTTGGAAGAATTACTAAAAATAATTCCAATGCAAAGAACGGGCAGATTTGTATCTTGAACCAAACGTTGTGCTTATAAAAACAAAATTTATGAAATTATGAAAAGAGAAAAGATTTTTAAAATGTGAACAAAATGACACATTGATATTGGATAATCAGCAATCATCTTTTAAGTTAAACTAATTTTATGCTGACTTTAATAATAGACTTTGTCTTTTATTTTTGTATTTGTTTATCATTTGATATTACTAATATTTTACCTTCTATTTTATGAAATATTTTTGTCCGTTATAAGTTTTTGCAGTATTAATTTGCATATTGTTCTGTTATACTCAAGTTACACTCTGACAGTGTCATTCAGAGTAGCCTGTGATTGGAATTATATCTTTATATGAAATGTTAAGCTCCAAATAATTTGCCCAACTCAGTACGAATTTCGAAAAAATATTCAGGCTAGGCTTTTCATCTTGCCCTGGAAGAAAATGTGCCTATCTTCTATGCAATTAAAGTAGCTGTGGTTTGGGCAACAGTATTCGGCTTTCCCTAATTTATATTCCCCGTAAGTATTTGAAGTAAGGGTTACCCCAATGTGAACAAACGCGATAATGCATTTGTTTTCCTAGTAAAACGAAGACTGCAGCTTTGTGATAACGCAATTTCTTTGATATACCCAGTATTTCGGATTTCTTTGCTGTAGCTAATTTTAAAATGCTCCAAGATACGCATTTGTTGTTCATTTTGATAAAATAAGTAAAACAAACCGAACACGGTAATGGACAGATTTTTAAATCACACTCAAAACTGTTCAGCTGAACCAAGCGTGTACTGCCCCGTATGGAGATATTTTCTATAACCCCATCAAAAAACGCAATGGAATTCTAATTATTCAGCCATCAAAACAGAAAAGGTGTGGATTAAACACTTTAAATACTCCTTCACGAATAAAGCAAACATGTGAATTTATCAACGCTGTTGTTATAGTAACGGGTTCTGGAGAGCTTTTATATATGTATGTACACTGAATGGTTAAAGATTTCAGTACACCAAAGAACGAAGTTTTCGTGTAGAGCTCTTTCTCATATATGGCATGGGTTTATAAATCACACCGTTTGATTTAAATTTATAAAACAATTAAAAAATTGCAAAACACTAACCCGCATAACACATTTATAACTCATTTTTGAATGGAGTCGAACTGAAAAAGTCTGATATTTTGCTCACATTTTGACACAATTAAGCTCCGTCTTACATCATATCGTCCATCATTTAAGTGTGATTAATTTTTGTTAAGAATTTACGTTAAATATAGTGATTCACATTAATATTATAAAAGAAAATGCAGCGTTCTTTGCATGTTATTATCGTTGAATATGTTGTAATCTTCCAGAAAAATGTGAAAAAATATTCAGAAAATTTCAATTTGGCAAAAATCTGCTTTTTGTTCAAACAGATGAGTGACGGCGCGCCAATATATCTCAGTTTTAACAACAGTTTTAATAACATTCCTAACTTCAGATATTTCAGAAACTAATATTTATGCCGAGTCGACAATTACATGGTAGATGTATTAATATTAAATAATTTGACGCTGGTATGTCACAAAATGTCAAAAGATGGGGAAAATGGGATCAGAGATTGGATATATCATTGTACGTATAAAGCAACCCACTAAATCGAATTTGAACAGAATTTCGCTGAGAATTATATATATGGATATTTCGTTTTCAATAAGTCGTGTCGCTTGCATTCCAACATGATCCATCACTAAGCCAACAAGCCGTGCACATGAAAAGCAAAATGTCAGACTTTTTCCAAGTCGACTCCATTCAAAAATGAGTTATAAGTCTAGGGAAGGAAAATACGAAACGCAACTGTTGAGAGAGTAAAATTGCTTCAATATAAAGTATACTCGCTGAAAAAGAAAGATAAGTTGGTTCAATAAAGAATCAAGCGATATCATTATTAAGAAAGAGATATTGAAATGGAAATATTTTCCACATCAATACTCGTTTCATAAACTTGTTATTGAATAGACGAAGAACCTAATGAATTATATATAATCATCTTGATTGTATCCATCCATGTTTTGAAAGGTTCTATCTTTAATAGTATCAGCAATAATGTAATAATTCGCAAAGTTATATTTATGAGAAAAGTTTTTCCCTGCTTGCGAAATTGATGTGGATAGTACCCTTTTTTCTCTTTGAACTTCAGGATATCGCAAATTTATAAAATAAGATTATTATTTTCCTAAAGATTATAATGACATATAACAGAAATATAAAAGTAAGTTCTCGTAATTTTAATATCAGCCTCAGAGAGGCCAGAATTTATAAATCGGCGCGTTGAATAAGTACATTAGGCGACAATATTTTAAAGGCACCAAATTTAAAAACAAAACGGAATTTAAAAGAAAAATGCGATCTGTCATAGAATTCCATCGAACCATTCTCGACGGGAAGCACCGCTTTTTTTTTTGTTTAAATTTGAAATTCTGAAAAGTTCCGTGCAAAACTCTCTCTATCAAGTTATTGGAAAAAAAATGTCGGCGTCAAATAAAATAAACGTATTCATAAAAATATCGTTATTTTATTTATAACAGTGCGTATACGGAAGTAAACATAGATGCTTCCTCAAACAAACTCCTCGATTTTCTGTCGCATTTAAGGGGGTTGATGGACGGAATGCGGATCGGGGGCCCCGCAAAAAATCGTTGGGGCCGGGGGACCTCGCAACACAAATCCGGTCCTTATCAGCCTCACTAATAAATACAGTCGAATTCGTTTATAACGACCTCAGATGTAGCGAATACGTGACCTTTATGTCAAAATTTTGAAGTATCTTCGCTGGTTACCTATATATGATTATATATCAGTTATAGAAACAAAATTTCGGTAGCCTCTTAAATGCCGTTATAGTAGGGTTCGGTATTATAAATTAACCTATCATAAATGCATTCGGTATCACTACCGAAGTCAACATTAGATCAGTTTGTATTTCTGTCAAGCCAAGGAAATCTTTCTCTCTTTTTCCTGTTTCATATAATATTGAAAAGTGATCAATTGCAGTAATTAACATTAGTGGGATAATTTTCTATGAAACAAATACAGACTCAGTAATTCTCTTCGATCTTGATTAAATCCTATCAGGGCACAGTTTCCTCCGTTCCCCTCATAATCAATTTCACAAATTTTTATATGTATGGCTACATTCCGTTGCTTTCCATATTTTTTCAGTTTTCTCGCCTGATATAGTTGAAATATTTTGCAGTCATCGCGTTCATCCAATAGTTTTTCAAAACTTATAAATCTCTAAGCTATACGTTTCTCTGTTTCCTTTCAATAATTATGATTTATACAAATGTTCCTTTCCTGCTTTCTTTCTTCACCACATAAGGATAGCCTCTTCGTCTCTATTTCCACTTATATTTAATCATCTCTTGACTCTTCTAGTTCTGTCACCTATAAACCTACAGTTGGATTATTGATTTCTATTTTTTTCCATTGGATTTCCATACCATTATTTAAATTCTATAATTCACTATATTGTTCTTACTAACGTCGATCAACTTATATCTTCCTTCTCCATTTTGCCTCATCCAGCATATTTCCCGGATATTGCTCCTTCAGATTACCATCTTTTTCGATCGTTACAAAATACCTTGGTCCGTCAAACATTTAATGATATCAAGATGTGAAAACAGCATTACCAGATTTTTTTCTCTAAACCAGAGGAATTAGTTTACTGTAAGAAAGATGGTAACAAGTCATACTAAATGATGACAATTCCATTAATATATAGGTACTGCATTTGTTTTTATTCGTTATACTTTTACATGAAAAAACACAGGCAGAACTTGTGCACACGCTCAATATTATATAGTCCAGTTGTTCAATAAATTTCGTCCTCGTGCAACTTGTCTGCTGCCAATTTGCAGTAAAATTGCATTAACGTACACAGCAAAAAAAAAAAAATACATCCGCAAAATCACAAAACAAAACAAAAATATAACAAATGTTATCTTTACTAACCTTAACTATTCGTAGTAACCTCGCTTAGCACTTATATTTGGGAATTTGCATTTACTATTACAATCTCTCCATCATACATTATGACTCATTACTACCATCATACATGTCTTGATTGGATGCAAGATTATACGGAGTTTCCAACCTTCCTACATCAGTTACTGTTTAAAATTTAGTGAGACACCGAAACGCTCATCTGTAAACCACTCGTTATTCCGTCATTCGTACGTTCATTTCTCACATACAGGACCCCACTAACTGCTAGTTATAACTTTAGATAGGTGCATCACACAGATATGCGATCGTACAATATACCATATAAATGTGTAGCTAAAACTTGGCGCAGTATCCATTTATTTGTGTTTGCATATGGATGACCAACAATTTGGCATCGGTACCTAGGTCGAGTTTTGTCCCTAACACAAGATTAAGGTCATCAATTTGACTAGTTACTAGTAACGTCCGCCAACAAAACATTCCGCAGTAATTTCAGCAGTCCTCAGTGTGGACTGCAGCATTGAGGCACCCTCCATTTTCTAACGGTATATGCCCCGACATGATATTCCGCAATTTACATAGTATGAGCTTTCAATTAAAAATTTTACGTGGTATTTCTACACTCATAGCGAATGTATACATATCTTCAGTTTACATATTGGAGTAATTATACATTTTCAACAACACGGCTCGCTGCAAAAGTGAAGAGGATGTATGTGAATTTTAGTATACCTACTTGTAAGTTTTCTATATATATTCCATCAAATGTGGAATGCAGGCATTTCTATATACGTAATTACTCCAAATATTTGTTTCTCTGATTATCACTCTCAAGAGTACAGTAACACGGATTCTAAGTTGCATTATACTGTTTATGCATCATATAATCATCATTTTACTTTGTGATTTATCCAACTACGATATTGTAAATGATAACATAATTCTTGAGTAAAAATTAATATCCTGGACGTAAAAATTACTGTGGATACCCTACTTGACTATAAATATGTGCTCTTTTCCTCATAATAAAAACAACATATAAAGTGGGTGAAAATTTCTAAGTACCGTATCATCTGTATGTGCATTTCGAATACTGGAAAGATTTATCTTTGTTTCAATAATAGTTTTGTTTAAAAGTTAAAACAAAACTTATGAATATAAATGCAAAGATCTCATCAAAAATGATCTAAATATTATTCACTTGTGTTGCTACAGTATAATATGTAAGTAGTGTAAACACTGCAGAGACCATAGGCGAAAGGGGAAATTTGTATTTGTGCCAATTTAAATAACAGTGTTTCTTTTGCAAATGTATGAAAAGTTTTTTGCGAAAGTGAGCAAATAGGAAAAGGTTGAAGCCTTGGACAAAGGCCAATCCATCACGAATATTTCTCCATTCTTTATTGTTCATTGTTTTGTAGCTTTCTTATTTCGTTTTGAATTAAGAATATTTTTATAAGTTAAATATACCCATAAATTTAATTCGTTTCCCTTATTCATAATATCGTTTTATGATTAATATCTATTTTGTTCCTTTCTTTCTAAAAGATGATTAAAAATCTTTTGCTACAGTTGAAGTATTTTCCTTTTTGTTAAAGGCATTTCGAGTGTTCCGATGTTGTATCGATCTGTTAAATATGTTATACCCATAGATTTCGCCCACTAAACCTTAGTTACAAGCTAAAATAAATTTAAAAATGCTCAGAATAATTGAAGTAAATAAACCCCATTCTGCATACGAGGATTATTTTTAACATAATAACGAAAAAATTAAGATTATTTTCTATACCAACAAAGAAAATTTTCGTTTGAGAGTATATCCTCCTTAGAGTTTTCTTTCCTACGAAACAATACAGAGCTTCACCAGGAGATTCTATAACAAACAGTTATTTCGACACTAGTGTAAAGTTTTAACACACGACGTTTCGGGAGCCAACTGCTCCCTTTATCAAGTGAAGGTAGAATTCATTCTTCCTTCGCTTGAAAAAGGGAGCAGTTGTCTCCCAAACCGTCGTGTGCTTAAACCTTACGCCAGTGTTGAAATGACTGTTTTTTTCTTTTTGTTGTTAATAGTAGAAAGTGTGCATACACAAAGGAAATATAACAAAAAGAATGGTATAGGCATATAGATCATGTAAAACACATATATACTACATGTTATATCATTAAACAATTTTTTATGTAACATATATATAAACCTCAGAAGGTACCGCAAATAATTAACAATGATACATCTTAGTAAATGCATAAACTTAACAATAAACCTAACTTTTTTCAAGGATCTACGGAGTACCGTGTGGTGATTAAATGTTGCAATTGAAAATATGTAGAAAAATGCTTTTAGTTTAATGTTGCAGAGGAAAAAAATGCTATTTTTAAAATAATTTTACTTCAAGCAGTGCCTATAGGAAGGTGCAAGATTTCTACTATTTGTGGTTTAATACCAATCAATCAAATTTTGGATTTTACACCTGAAACAATTTTACATTCTCTCTCATGCTACTGTTTCAAATTTCAAGATCGGCATTGAGTATATAATC
>QLNU02014802.1:10539926-10570260 GCA_006491805.2 Dysdera silvatica | reverse complement strand
CCTTCCAGTGCAGAAAAGCGATTTTTTAATTCCAACTTGAATGCCTCGGTATTTACTTTCAGTTTCATTAGATCCACCCTCTTACTTACTTGTTTCCTAATGAGCTTCTGTCGTTCTAATTTAGTATTTAAGTGCACTTTACATCTCACCATTCGATGATCACTTCCAGTATTAAATCTGTTCAGTACACTGCAATCTTCAATAATTGATTTCTTGTTTGCCAGGATATAGTCAATTTCACTAGTTCCCCCATTTGGGTGTTTCCATGTCCATTTTCTTTGCGGTTTCTTCTTAAAAAATGAATTCATGATGCTAAGGTTTTCAGCTTCTGCAAATTCGATGAGTTGATCGCCACGTTCATTCCTTTCCCCATATCCGTATTTACCAACCGATGTCTCTCCTTGTTCCTGTTGTCCAATTCTTGCATTGAAATCCCCCATGATGAGCTTGATGTGTTGTTTCCCCTTGGTATGTAGCTGTTTGATTTCTTCATAGAATTCCTCAACCTCCTCGTCGGTATGGCTTGATGTTGGTGCATATGCCTGTACTATCTGAAGTTGGTATCGCTGGGTTAGTTGAACAACAAGCCTCGCTGCTCGATCTGATGTACTTTCAACTTCCAGAAGACAGTCTTTAATTCTTTTGTTGATTAAGAAGCCAACACCACTTGTTCTTCCAGTTTCCGTTCCTCTATAGTAAAACAAATGTCCGCTTTTCAGTTCCACCAACTCTTCACCTTTTCTTCTAACTTCACTGAGTCCTACAATGTCCCATTTGATCTTGTCTAGTTCCTCTTCCAATTCCTGAAGTTTTGCTTCAGAAGCAAGGGATCGTCCATTAAACGTAGCCAAGGTCAATAACAAACGGCAGCCTGGGCCATTCCAGTGATTCTTAGCACCCCCTGCTTTCATGCCACACTGACCGCTGCCTTGATCAGGAGCACTCCAGCACCTGGAGACTAGGGGCCATGGTTTCTGGTGTGTCAACATAATGGAGGAATTAGCCATAATTTCACCACGCTGGCTAGACGGGTTGGTGAATTAGCCCTCCCCTTCCGCCTTTCTATCCGTGTAGCAAATATTAATTTGCCACATAAATAGAAAGCTCAGCCTGCACCACTTGAAGGCGGGGTAGGACACTAGGTTACTGGCCTGGCCGGTTCCACACATCGTCACATACGTTCAGCGTGTGGGTCTCCTTCCAGTTAGATACCAGCAACCCTTTTGCAGGCCCATCACACTCATATATATATATACAGAGAGAGAGAAATGAAATTTCATAGCAATGGGAGTTACAAACCCCATCAATCCCTCCGCTGCATACGCTCCTGCTCTGATGACTATTTTGTAATCTTCATAAAGCCGAATATGATAATGAAAGTTGTTTGTTTCTCACCACAAATAAGGATCTAGCTGCGGCAATCAACTTTCCCAACACCTTACCTTCACAGTAGAAGGCGGGACAGTGATAATGTGCAGTCAATAAAGAAGAAATATAGTTTTAATATCCATCTGAAATTCTGGTCTGCAGGCCTTTAAATTGAATAGCGGGCATGAAATAAAAAAATTACTTTTAATCTAGAAAGAACTTGTCAAAATCTTTTTCGAACGGACAATCCATGTTGCTAATTAATAACTCAACATATCAATTTTATCTCATGTATCGAGTAACTGTAATCCATACCGTGTATACAGAGTGCGTGACTATCACTGAGGTTTATAAATGGATTTTTCGAATTAATTTCTTTCATTTGATAAATGTGAAGGCGTCGTCATTTTAATGTACCTATCATTTTTAGAAATTCCTGATTTATGACTGTTAAAATATGCCATTCTTTAGCAAAGCACATAGCATGTCTAAATGAGGAATAGAAAACTTAGTAGGAGCAACAGCAGTTCTGTCTGCTTGAAAGTAGAGTCGAATTCGTTTATAACTTCACTCAAAAGGCCACAAACATTTTGACGTTATAACTAAATATCTTTATAAGCGATATAAAAATTATACACAAATATTCCGCAAAAGGAGATAAAACTTCAAATTTGAATTCCTCAGAATCAGAAATAAAAATATTCAGAAATGTCGTAACAGCCGCTTTGTTTGTTGTTTATCGTTAAAACCGAGTCTGATTTTATTTTGCAAACATTCTTGAAATATGTTCGTTGGCAATGATTTTCATTTACATATATATATATATATATATATATATTACTCGTATATTTTCTAATGTTGGTTATTTGCAGCTGTCAGCACATTGTCACATATAGAATTGATGTTAAAACTTTTTTATTAATTACATACAGAGTTTATCTGTGAACCCCTTTTCAATGCTTTTACCATTCTAATTAAAATGTTTACCTATTATATATATATATGTATTGTATGTATATATATATATATATAAAATTAACGTAATAATAATCTAAATAACTAATCTGTTTTTCTACCCATTCCCTTCAAATCAACAAAACGTAATAAATGGGACACCACAATGGCTATATATAATAACAAATTTTCTCTAATGTTTATTCATTTACTTTTAGTTACATTTATATGCAATTATTTTATACAAAAACTTAAATACGTATAGGTTTTTCTATAAACTCTTTTTCAATGCTTTTACCATTCTAATTAGAATGTTTACCTATTATATATATATATATATATATATATAAAATAAAAGAAGTACGAGAATGAATCCTCAGTTTATATTATTATAGTACAATTTAATAGAAATATATATATATATAATTCAATTCAGAGAAAAGGAATAAAAATAATACAAATTTACTAACGGCATGAAAAGGAAATTCTTAACGTTTCTTCATTGAATAATATTCATCTGCACCTATACTTATACACTCGAATTAGAGCTGTAATTTATAGGGAATAAAAAATGACACCGTCCTGACCCAGAGTCGAACCGGATACTCTTCGTACCAACCAGATACCCTTCGTACGAACCGGACACCCTTCGTACGAACCGGAGGGCCATAACGGACTAGGCCGCTGGAACACGGGAGAACGATGATTCTTTTCTTCATATGTAAATATTCGTAAGGTAATATAACCCCATTCGCAGTGAAAATATACTTTCCAAATTTGTTCAACGCTTAAAACTACTGGATCATATTTTTATGATTTGCTTGTTGACAGTTGGTTATTATTTTTAAAGGACAAATTAGACATATTTATTGCTTGCAATGAGAAATAACGAACACATTCACAAAAGTTGTTTATCGTTGCAATTTATTGGTGATTTTCATAGTGATCATGAAAGCTTTGTTCATTTTTTGAAATATTTATTTTTGTGAGTATTTGATAACAGTAAATTGAAAGTTAGATTTGCCGTTGCATTTAAATATCATAAATCGACACTAGATAATTAGATATGAGAGAAAAAGAGAAGAGAAAAGGAGAACAGGGAAATTGATGGGATTTTTAACTCTTTCACTTATTTGGACCTTTAATTCTGTAGCTGTTTTTGTAATTGATGGTTTCTTTAATTTTATTGATCTCTCTACGCAAACTACCAAAGAACGCCTTGGAGGTCCTAGGGATCATCCAATTCCCTCGTTAATTACGCCATCATTGAGAAGAGTAACGGTAATTATTTGTAGTTTAAATTAATACGTAATTTGGAGTATTACTTTTTGCAACGCTTCCGTAGCCATAAAACATATTATTTGGGTATAACAAAAGAGAAACAGTTCCGAGTCCCTAGATAAAAATTTAGATTCCGTGTTAGTACATTTCTTCTAACAAATTTACCCTTTATTATCACAATTATATTGGTAGTTTAGCCTTATGACGATGAAAACGAAATAATATAAATTGCGAAATGTCGAATTTTAAAATGAATATGAAATAGTCAAATAGTCAATTTAGTGCGATGAATCGTAAGCAGCTTCTCCAAAATTTTAAACGAACCAAAAGCGCCCTTTAGAGTGTTTTGTTAAATAAAAAAAAAGTGACGAAAATCATTTTTCGAAATCAAACTAGCATCTAAACTATTTCTATCAGAGAACGGGTGTTTAATAAAAGCCATCACTTGAGGATCCAAAGAAAGATTATTTTTTTCACTGCTGTGCTTCACAAAAAGGACTTTAACGCACAATAGGGCTGTCTCCGTCAAGTGCTGCCTTATAACAACGCCAAAAGCGACTGAAATGCCCTTTCGCTCCGTTTTTCTAAGCCCAATTCCCCTATAATTACTGACTGTCTGGGATTACCTTTAGTTCAACTTATTTTTTGCGGAAATTTCAGGTTTTCCTATTTAACAGAAGTCTTCAACGAGGAGGACAAGTATGGCAGAAGAGACGGTTGGTTGAGGTTGGAAAATTGGGGAAGAATTTTTTTTTTCCCATTCTTCCGGTCTTTTGGTAGAAGGGAATTTCGGAGGGAAGTGCCCTTTCACTCCATTTCTATGACGTTTAGCTCTTCAGATATGATAACAAGGAACTTGCTCTTCCCTAAGCATTTCTTCCGGAAAAAAGAAGTTATAATAAACGGCCCCTCGTTTTGGGAGATTTCAACAAGTAAAGAACATGGATGTGAAGGAAACGATTTTGTTACGCCCTACATTCTATCTACTTATCAGTTTTAACAGACTATGTGAAGTGGTGGGATTTTCACCCTAATGTTTAATGTTAAGGTTAATTCTATTTTCGCGAAAGAACACAATAAATAAAATAAGCTACAGGAAAAAGATACGTTCGGCACATTCTTTAGGACCAATAAAAGAAAATATTCTTTCCTGTACAATGAAATTATTAATGTGGAAGCGTATTAAAATAGACTGGTATAGAAAAAAGAGTACAACAAGTCATAAATAAAAATATTAGGTCTTGTGAATGCTATCATATGAATTTGAGATATCTAAAAATGTTTAGATTTGTTTTAAGTCAAAAGTAAAGAAAATTACAACTAGTTGTAATACAAAATATTCTAAGATAACACTAAATCTAAATTATTTCTAGAATATTATTTTTGAAAAATCTCTTCAAAAATGATTTTTTGCCCAAGATATAAAATCCATTTAAATGATGTGCTAAAACTAGAAAAGCTTGGAGATAACAATGCTAACATTTGCGTTAATTTTATGTATATAGATCCTTTAAATTGGCATATTTAGCATGAACTAAGCACCCGTTTACTGAATTAATTTTAAAAAAATCATTGTCTTTTTATCGACGACACATAGAAAAATATCTATTATCCATATATATATTCAAATACACTCAATTAATGACATGAACAAATGTATTTACATATACAAAGAACTCTGTTCAGTGAATTACTGTGATATTTAATTAATCACATGAGATATTTTTCCTTTATTACATGACTGTTTTTATAGTTAAAAAAAGGATTGCATGTGTCTGCCATGTAGTCTCCAAATGAAATTTCTGAGGAACTTGTGATTGGTTAGAATCGTGTAAGACTGAAACTTGTAAATTCGCTTTGACTCGGAAGACAAATCCAGACTTCCATCTTATCTTAAGACACGACTTATTAAGTAATATTGTGACGTAAAATATAATTCTTACTGTCGGCTCTTGTTCTTGAAGAAGTGTACGTAGGCAGTTCACACATTTACCAATCAATTCTTCCGGAGCTTACATTTATAAAGCAAGAACTGATAGAATATCTCATAGACGCGATGCCATTAGCCCATTTTCTTTCTTGGTAATTTATTTTTCCCATTGAAAACTTTCTCAAAATAAACTAAAGGATAATAAACAAATTCTGGCTTAAAAGTGGATCTCGAATAACTGTGAAAGACAATTAATAAGCAATACATTAATAACACGACAGGCACAATTGAAAAATATAAATCAACTGGAGAAAGATGCTTGAAGAATACTTTGATCTAGTTAAATTTGTGGTTTTAAGACCAGCAATGAACCTCTATGGATGATTTGGATAAATTCTATTTTTAAGGTAGTTTTTAACATACGTCTGGTGTTTCTGATTCCGGAACCGGAATGCACGAACAGTTTGGCCGGTGTATGATTTAGGACACGAACAAGAACTTTTATGATTAACCTATGAATTATCATTCGAAATCGAGTGTTTAATTTTTAAATACCAATTTTATTGATAAAATATTTATATATAATAGTGATAATTTTTTTTGCAGAATTTCCCATTCATCAACACGCTGAACACTTAGACAGTAATACGGCTGCTACGACCAATATCCATCTCGGGTAATCAGGATATCTCTACACCAATTTTCTTCCTTAATTTCCTCCTTAATTTATTTCTCTATTTCTTATTCTCAATTTTCGCCCATTTTTCCTTAAGCTACCTACTTTCGACTTTTTTCTGTCACCGGCCAGTAAAGGGCAATGATACACGCATAGCATACCATATTCTTACCCCTTGTATTAGCTTCCACGCTTACTGTTACGAACGCCTCCCCGAAGATGGATGAAAGACATCGAAAAACCTTTAAAACTAAATTAAATTGTTAAAGTTTTTGCTATCGTGTTTATTAATGCAATATTTATTAGATATCAAAAGTATAAGCAATGCTTTTATACTGATATGACATATGTTACAAATAAAGGAATTCAAAACGTTAAAACCTGCTTAATATACATCCTTAATATCTAAATATGATGCATCCATTAAATGTTTCACCGTGAATATCCCCGTACTTCTTGAGGATTAAGTCGTTTTTTGTTCGTTGGTGATTAGCCACAGCACTGCGACTACTTCTGTAGAAAAATTCTAAAAGTAGTTTGCTCGAATATTTTTTTCCCCTCTATAAATTTCTCGGTAAAAAGCATAAGCATTTTTTGAACTTTTGTCAATATATGTAATCCACTCAAAGTTTGAATCTTGTAATTTGTAATTACCTTCTCGATATGCCAAAATAATCAAGGCCTTTAAGGACGAAAGAACGAACGAAAGTTTCAGTTGAAGTAATTTTGGTTGATGTTATTTTAATAATCAGAATGGAGTTTTTATATAGCACTTAAAAACAATTCGTAAAGTGAGAGTTCGTTAAGCCAGAGTTTGTAAAGCTAGAGTTCATAAACAAGTGTTCGTGTGGTAAGAACTATTTTTGTGGTCTTAAATACAAAATTTCCTTTAAAAATTTAGAAACTCTCTCCTGTGATAGAAATTCATATGAATCTCGTAATTGATTTTCATATGCAAGTTCCAGTTTTAAATTTTATTGATAAAAACCTTATTGATCTCTATGAATCCATTATATCTTATTGATCATTGTCATCAAATACCATCAGATAATAAGGAGTTTGTTATTGTCATCGAATGATGTTTTCTACAAAAGAATATGACAATTCCTTTGATAAACAATCAGGTCTTTTCGTACCATGTCAAAACTCCGTCGACTGATTTCAGCTTTTCGACTTCCTTTGTCGATTGAGAGTCATTATACCTTCATTCAACCTTCGAAAACAATATTAGGGAGTCAGCTCGTTCTGCGGAAAAATAGTTTAGCAAACAATTCTAAAAAGAACGGAACAACAGGTTTCTATGTTTGCGTGATGGGATTTTATCCCATTCCATGTTTAGTATTCTAAAAGCAAGAGAAGAAAGTTGAACAAACATGAAAACAATATTACAGGAGAGATGCACGCAATTCTTTTTTGTGTCAGCGGTAATTTTATAACGATTTTTATTTGCTGTCGTAACATACGTTCTTAACAAGATGTCGATTTGATTAAGCCGCAACTAAAAATAATTGAATTTGATTCTTTATCAAATTCCACAATCACCGCAAATTTTTCAGATTATACTTTAATCCCTAATTAAATTTCAGCTTTTGTCGTCAGTTTTAGAGGACAAAAACTATTTTGTTTTCAGGGAGATGTTTTTCCAAATTAAATTCTCTATTTTTTTTTATCATTTCTCTTTAATTATTTTTTAAAATTGATTTTATAAAACCTAATGGCTTTTAGTTTCAAGGATTATTTTAAGTACCACTTAACGTTGTTTAAAGCATTGTTTTGTGGTCGAAGATATTACACGACTAATCTGCCTTATTTTTTGACGTTACTTGGTTTATATCCTTCAAGATTATTCTCTTTTTTATGGTTAGGAATTAAGCATTTGGTTATTTTTAACATTTGAGTACAACGCCATTTAAAGGACGTTAAAATTCATTAGCAGCAGTTCATTCATTAGCAGACTGCCGACATGACAACATATTCAGTCCCGAGTAAAGATTTAATCTTTTAGTAATATACTAAATAAATTAGTGCAGATTAATTAATAAAATTTAATTAATATAATTCTATTTATTTTCAAACATTATTACCATTCTCACGGATAAAATAGTTACTAAAGTTGTCAAGGCACAAAGCCACGGTTGCAGCATTCTTTCGTGGGGTAATTTGACGAAATTTTGATGTTTTGTCAATTACGTTACGTGACTCAGACTACACATTATGGTAGGTCGTAAAGAAAAGAAAAGTGGCATCGACCCGGATTGGGATCAAGCCAGCAGGATCTTGGTTGGAACTCAAATCAGCCGGACTGTCCATGCCAGGTAGACCACCGAAATTCAGCAGGAGTTGCCTTATCATCGAATTATTTATATATTAATAAAACATAAACTCTGCCTTTCTCTTTCATACACGCACACGCAATTTCACTCTCTCCATCTTTTCCATCTTCCTTTCTCTCTACATACACGCATATCATCATCATCAACCATTTTCAATCCACTGCAGGATGAAGGTCTCTCTGTTATCACACATACACGTAGTATGGTGAGAAAAATACAGAAGAAGCGGCCTGAAGCTTACCACGTTGTCCAGACGGGTTGGCAAGCTGGACCTAAAGTGTAACGAAGATTCAAAACTTTGGTCCCTATATATATGATGATAAAAAATACTGTTAAGAATTTAGTCAGTATTATATATTTTTCTCACCTTCGGTTTGAGCAGCTTTAGTAGCGTATTTACAAAACAAAATTAAAGTCTACGAATAGTGTGCTTACGTGCATATGTGAACATTGGAAAAGTTGGCAAAGTGAGGGGCACTGTATTTCCGGATAAGGTTCGATTTGTGGCGGTCTTACGTAACATCCACTATGAAAGAAACCAAGACGTTGCATTAGAGCGGAACTGTGCTAGGTCACTTAGCACAGTTCCAATGCAACAGGCAATGCTAATTACCCTAGGCGACATTGCCAAATTCTTTAAAAAGCGCGGTTAGCATGCTGAATCGGCGCATTATGGTTTAGCAACTTGCAGCGAAGCTAGCTGAAATAATTGTTTCGAGCTAGTCGCTCACTCAAATTATGTTATTCTTCTAGTCATTTGGTAAGCTAATTTTTAAATCAATTTTAATTTCGTTATGAAATAAAGTTAGTTACGTTTTGAAGTTATGTCGATCTTAATGTAGCTTAACCTTTCCCAAACACCGTGGCCGACCACATATACTGGATAAGGTCATGTCATTTTGAGCACGCAAGTGTATTGAGGCGTTAGGAGTCAACGCCTCACTACATCCTTCAGAGGCCAGAGTCTAATCAACCTCTGTCACTTTGGCGCGCTACATGTTGATATTGTTCCTGCCCTTCTACAGATCGATCCGCAATGATCGAGAGCAAAGGTCTAATATTCTAAAGAAGGTCCCCTCTCTTAGAGAAGCGGTTGTTGAATCTGGTCTGTGTTCAGTTTTAGAGAATCTTCTTAGAACTGCAAATCTGTGAAGCGGTTTGACAGTAAATTTGCACAGGAGGTTGGTGAATGGTGATTAAGTTCTGTCGTACAATGATAACGTTTGACTAGGAGCCAAGATGAGCCAACAGCTGTGTAAGGATGGAATGTCCAATGTTAAGAAGCAAGGAGCAAAGTTTACGAATATCCAAAATGATTTAATTTAAAACTGCTAGATTACTGGGTCATTTAATCACTCATTAATGGGTAAATATTCACAGCTGTGTCTGACAGGTGTGTAAAAGGTGTCCCCACACCTGGGCAGTCAAAGTTACTGGCGGCTGTAGGTAGTTTATTAGATATATTATTATATTGTATTTGAGACTTTTGAATTGAAGATAATATCGGAAATATTTGCCCCATCTTATGAGAAAAATTGCACATTTTTTATATGGTGACTGCTCAAAACCATGTATATCTAGCTCTAATTCAAATATTGCGTATGAAATACTTAAATAATATTAAATAAATAAGCACGCCTATATTATTTTTAAACCTGGACGGCAGCAGTCCATGAATGTCCCAATAAATATGTGTACGAATAATTTAATGAATGTAAAAATAAATTTTTGGGGTAACGTGATGATCAAGTGGTATGACACATAAGCTCGTACGTGTGAAAGCACACGGGAATTTGTATATTTGCATGTGTCATTGCGTAGACGTTTTATGAAGTGAGACATATGTCATCTATAGGTATTTCATCCATTTCATCGATATAAGGATGCTTTTCTTAAAATTTTAGTCAAAGTAAACGATAAGTTTCGCACGGGCTGCTTATTAAATAGGAAATCGAGAAAGAAGCTACGCAGTTGCAATTGATGAAACCGACATCTCGATCAGCTGCTACTAATTTGTGGCTGTCTTATGGTATGGCCTTTTATTTATATAATTGTATGGCCCTTTATTTATATAAAGGGGAAAAAAGCCATTTCAATTGCCAGAGTTTGGGAATTCAAATCACAGATGGTGTGAAACTACATATTTTTTGGCATTTCTCTAATTCAGCGAATTTTTAAAATGAACTTATGGTGAAATTCTAAAATGAAAATGATTACTCAGCAAATCTTACTTGAATGACATCGTTTCCACCTCGGAAAGGAGAAAAATATAACATGTTTGATGAAGACTACTTCGTGGCCTTCATATTCTGTTATCTAAAGCTTTTTTATTCCTCTTCTCTAATGAATAAGGGCTTTGCGATGAGTAAAGCATTAGCTTAACATCTGCTAATCCTGACGCAGTTAATCTGACACATACAAGGAACGCTTACCTACTAACTGCTTACGGTAGTCAGGTGGTTAATTTCATATGCCTTAAAGCGGTTGTTCTCAATTAGTTTACATCGCAGGCCACTTTCCATTTTTTTCGGTCGGCGGGCAAGAAGATATTAAAATGTACCTATCTTATACACTATACAGATATTGGTGTAATTAAGGGAGAAGAGGGCGTATCTTTCCCTAAAAATTTTCTTAGTCAATGAAATACATTGAGGTAAGAGATTTAGTACCATTTAGAGAAAAAATTAGCAACTAGAAAAAATAGCGCTCTAGAATATGATGCTAGTTATGCCTATTTATATAGATGAGTACTGGAATATTTGTAAATCTGTGCTGTATGAAAGGGGGATTACACTACCCCATTGCATATAAAGCATTGCAAGCGATTTTTGGAGAAAAAAGTGAATTTGGAAAGAAAAAAGTCGAGAAATCGATATATTCACAAGCAGAGAGTTACAGATTCGACTTATCAAAAATATTTTACATTACTTTTTATTATATCTTGATTTTCATTTCCTATACTTCGACTGTATTTGAGCCTCCATCCAAAATTTTTAAATTGATAATTCGCATGTTTGTTTTAAAATTACATTTTAAAATTTAATTTTAAATTACACACGTGTAAAATCTCTGCTCATAAGATCGTCATTTTACTGTTAATTTTATTTTTTACGCAGCTAGAGTTTTCTCCTTTTTTTTCAGTTTTTTTATCATTAATAGCCGGGCAAGATTTTACTGTTGGCAGGCCGCATCTTCCCCGCGGGCCACTTATTGAAACCAATGCCATGGAGGGTTTCAATTTCCCTTAAAACTGTAGGTTCCGGCTCAACTTGACCTATGCTCTCATAGAGCCATAAACCACAAACATGCAAACCTAATGAAAACTCTCAGGAAAATCTTTAGGATGAAGACGAGATGCAAAAAATTTAATTAATATTATCACGATGCTTTAAATGCTGCAATTTATCAACGCGTCATAACATCGGCGCTGGTATCACTACGCCAATAAACGTTGATTTATATTGTTGTTTGATTTAATCTGCGTAGTGTTCGATTTATTTAAATACTATACCTGCTATTTTCATCCTGGAGGCTTCCATGTGGTTGACTAGGTTTAGCTGTGATAAGATTATTAGCTAACTGATTTTTCCATCTTGTGATTTTTTTCAGGTTACTGATAAAGAAAACAGTCGCCATTTTTCGTCTGTGTTTGCACTTTTACTAACGTATTTTACCACACTAAAATAAATGCGATTAAATGGATTCTAGATAAGGTTAGTTTTCGCCGGGGCATTAATTTGGATTTTCCTAAATAAACTGGCAATCTAATTACAACTGTAAACGAAACAAGAGGAAACCGCCTAATTATTCACAGGCGTTTATCAGTTGTACGCAAATTATTTAAGCCATTCCGATGACTTGGCTGAGCCGTGAGATTTATAATTTCAAGTCTGCTTTCTACACTTTCCAAAAATATCATAAACAGACCTTTCAAGTGTAAACTATACATAAATGAACGTTATCATTCCATAATTAATCAAGAATACTTTGCATCACTGATTTAATAAACTAATGGCATTATAATTTCTAATTTGCACGACCGAATAGGTTGCCAGATTTGAAAATCTATAACCTATTTAAGGTGAAAAGACAGCATATGTCATGCTGTGCCGGGGCCGACATTTTTTCGGGGAATTTGAAATTCTGCTCCTAGGGGAACTAAATCCTGGTTTACGGTGGATTGAAAATCGGCATGCGTTCTGCGATACAGAGTCGAGCAAGAGTTAATAATGCGATAGCTGAATGTCTTGCCACTTCGAGTCCTAGGGTAGGAGGCCTGCATTTTAATTACTTGATTTCCATGGGGAGATCGTTCCACAATCTAGGACAGGTAGAGTTACTATTATTGTGAAATATAAGGTGCGCTCGGGAGTGGCTGAATAAAAGAAAATTTCTAAAACGTGTGTTATACATATGGGAGACAGAGTTCAAAATTATTATACCAGTATAACTTTTTGCATAGATTCTGTCGTGCATTGCTACAACCAAATTAAAATTATAAATATTGGGAATTGACAGGATGTTATTAGTCATTAATGAAGGAAGAGATGAATCTCCAGTAGTAAAAGAGCTAAACCTGAAGAATCTTTTTCTAGAATCCCGAGTTTATTAACATTACGCTGTGCAATATGTCCCCAGACCATATTACAATAGTTAATATGTGAAAAAAAAATGTGTTCAACTTCAGTGTTTAATAGGGTGCTAAATATTGTAAAATTTTCCAACGTCATAACAATGTAAAACATGCACAATCCAACAATGAAAAACATGCACAGTGCAACAATGTAAAACGTCACCGTGCAGCAATATAAAACGTGCACAATGAAATAATGTAAAATGTGCACAGGGCAAGAATGTAAAACGTAAATAATGCAGCAATGGAAAACGTACACAATGCAACAATGTAAAACGCTCACAATACAGTAATATGAAACGTGCATATTACGAGAACATAAAATGTGCAAAATACACCAATTTAAAACGTAAGAGGTAAAATGGACATCACATTATGGTCCCTATATTATATGTATATACGTAGTCCGAGGTTTTCTTTCCTTGGCATCAGAGGTTCAGTTCCTCAGAAATCTGTATATCTTAGAACAGCACGACCTTTCATGTCCTTGTGCCTTAAAAATACAAATAATTCAATATTTGAAGTTAATTAACAGATAATTCTTGTTTAAATCAGAAAGCTCTATAGAAAAAAAAAACAAGCATGTGAAAGAAAATTGCCTAAGGTCGATATTTAAATTTAGTAGATTTCTTGTTGGTTTGTTTGTTTTTTTTGCCTTACGGCTCAAAGACTACAATGGTCATGCTGCGCCGGGACCTACTGTTTTCCGAGGAATCCGAACCTCTGGACCTACAGTTTTCCGAGGAATCCGAACCTCTTAAGGCCTAGGGAACCAAACCCCGGACTACAGTGAGCAGTGCGATCTTTATGAGATCTCTGAGTAAGCGTTCTTTGCACTGCTGGGAGTCGAACCCGGATTAACGGCGCACTAGGAGAACGCGTTACCACACTGCGCCACCACAAGACTTTAGCGGGTTTCAATTAACATTAATTCGCAACTCTCTAATCCGCAACTTGCTAATACGAAACTTTATAATCCGAAACTCTCTAATTCACAATTCTAATTTGCAACTCTATAATTCACAACTCTCTTATCCACAACTCTAATCCGTAACTCTCTAATCCGCAGCTCTCTAATTCACAACTCTCTAATTCTCAAGTAACTCGGTAGGTTTCCTACGTTAACAATAGCCATCATTATTGCATTTACGGAAGACTTGGACCTCACCCTTTTTATTACGCACGCACAGACAGACATACAGGACAAAAGCAATAGCTGGTTCAATATCTATTGAAACTGGATGATTGACGCGATTTTTATAATCTTTTACTATTTAAAGTAGAACCCCTAGAATTATAATCCGACGTATTAGGAGCCATTTTGTTGTACACTTCCGGTTTCATAACACAACGTTTACCATTGGAAAATTAATAATCCATTTTCTTCTTGCAGGATCTGTTCTATATCTAAACGGTCTATGTTTTGATGAGTGATGTAGTGATTTGAAAAATTCACCCTATTTTATTGAAAATAACATACTTATAAATCACTCAACTTTACACAGCGGTGAATGTAATCACGTGATACGATGGCAACAAAATGGCTGATGAGCCAACCCCCTTTTTTTAGTAGCCTTAGTGTAAACAGGTAATCTTTGACATGAAGAACACTTGCCGAGTGAAGTAACTGACTAGTACAGTGTGATAATAGTCTAGTAGGAGTGTATAAAATGCAGAAAAGACTTCTAATCAACTGGTAATTATACAAAACTGATACATATCCAAAGTAACTTTTAATGTTATGACAATATCATAAAGTGATTATTGGAAATTTACTTTAGTTTTCTATCAATGTTGTCGCCGAGCAAAAGTAAATAACTTGGGCATTGAAATGCGCAATTCTGGTTTTCGATAACAGTTTTACGACAAGGAGAACTTAACAGCATAATGATACGTGTAAATGTGTTAGGTACTGGAAAAAAAAGTACCCCTTACCCTAGTTTAGTTCTTGCAACTTATTATTAGTCTACTGATGTTAGCTCCGCTAGGTGCAAATAATAGGGACAGGAACCTGTCCAACCACTACATGATGACTATACAGGCTATTTGTCCTGGCATCATAACTATATGTTTAACAATAACAGTGTGTCAGAGTGCTCTGAAGTTTATCCTATGTATTTACAAAACTTTTTGCAAATTGAATTGAAAAAGACAACGATTTAAGCGTACTTTTAAATTTTTTAATAACAAAATTCGATGTATGTTTTGGACGGGCGTTGGCCGTCTCTCGTCAGAAACTCAAGTTTTCACAAAACTGTTATTAAAAAATTTATAACTACACCTACAACGTTGTTCTATTTCAACTCATTTTACTGCATAGTGTTACGTCACTTTACTAATCTTTGCAAATATTTAAAAAACAATATTTTTTATGTATTTTTAAAGTGTTCTAACACTGAGGTCGGTGACTCGTCGATCGCGACCCCAGTTCCGGTTACTCGCGGAAATATCTTTTCCCTAAAATATTTTGTGAAGTTTTTTATATCCATGGATCAACTATTTTGTAAGTTATTAGAAACGTCGTCATAAAACTGTAACGCAAATATAAGAGTTTCAGCATTTTTAATCAAAAATATATTAAATATTAGTTATTTTTAATATGCAAATTTGAAAGTAGATCTTTGGTAAATAATAAACATGTATTAAGCAGTTTGTTGACATATATATATTGTCAGGCTTGGTTCAAAATGGGAATTTCTCTAATTTTTATTAAATTTTTTGTTGAATTTTTTAAAGCTTTGGTTAATCACGGTATTTTTTTTCTTCGTGTATAGTATCCTAATTGTACTACTGCATTTCTAATACAATATTTGGTTTGCTTAGTTCCCCTATGTTTCAATAAAAAGACTTAAGTACTAGTATTATGACTTATTTATGTATTTATTTTATTGACAAATATATTATCTTTATATGGAAAAAATAATACAACTAAGTCTCCATTAAAATTTCTTTTTAAGATACTGAAAACAGATTCTATGCATATATAAAAAATAATGTCACTAGGCAGAAAACAATTTTAATTAAATTATAAAAATTGCAGAAATTGAATATTATGTGAATATATTTAATCTTTATTTGACGGCTATTTTTCCAAAATTTTCATAAGATACTTAATTGTATAACCATTTCAAATTATTTTTTAAATAATCTTTTCTATGAAGACATTCAATTCTTTTTCTCTATCGTCATAAAGTTTCTGTTTATAAATTTGAGTACGTATATTCCTTCTGTTCTTAATTTTCTCTTTCTTGTGAAAGACGAATTCCCTCTGTTTACGAAGGAATTTGAATTATCTTTATAATTATATTCTGATGTTTTTGTTTACAAATGTAGACCACTCTTCAAAATCGTCTTTCCGACTTGATATAAATAATGCTCTGAGCCTAATGCGATTGCCTTCAAACAGTTCTAGAATACCTTAAGAAATACTGGTATGAAGCCCATTAAATATATATATATATATATATAGGGTGATTCATCATAGATCTTACCGTAATTAACATAGTAAATGGTAGACGTAGAAAAACTTTCCGTGGAAAAGAAATTTTCAAATTATGTTAGAATATTAAATTCATTGACGGACAATGGAAGTTGCGTACTAAGAAGGAAGCATAGTAAAAACTTTAAATTTTATTGGTGGATGGATACAGATGAACGATAGCCATGATCAAAAACCAGTGAAACAGAACAATTATAGAGGGAGCTGTGGTCAACAGTCCAGTCAGTCTTAATAGCAAGTCCCACCGTCTAGTACTGTGATACAAGCAAAACTGCAAAAAGCAATACGGTCCGGCATGGTGTGAAACGGACGCCAGATGTTTTCCTGCGTTAGACTGGTCCAAACTTGTTGGACGTTACGTGCCGAATCCCGGAGATTGCGGCAATCACGTAACTGGCGTTTCAACTGGTTCCAAACATGCTCGATGGGAGAAAGGTCTGGGTAGCGGGAAGGCCATAGGAATGTCTGAATATGACATAGGCAGGCCTAGACGACCCGAGCCTTGTGCGGCCGAGCATTGTCCGGCTGAAATATTGCACCTGGAGTACCAGCCACGAATGGGAGTACATGGGTCCGTAGAATCTCATCAACGTACCGCTGGTATGTCAATGTTCGAGTTCAATGTTACCACTACTGGAGCGAATCTGCTGTCGTATACTATGGCTACCTAGACCATGATGCCTACAACGAGGCTTCTATGTCGCTCGATACCGAGGTTGGGGTTGTGGCGTTGTCCAGGAGCCCTCCAAACCTGGACACGATAACCACCTATCCTCAAAACTAAGTGGCGCTCATCGCTAAACACCATACGAGGATAATCTGTGGCGCTTGACGTTGCTCTGACCTGGCGTCACCGCAAACGGAGACGTCGATATTCCCGTGTTAATAGCAGCACACATAAAGGGCGCTGGGATCGCAAGTTCGTTTCCTTGAGGCGTTTGGATATGGATACACATGAGCCCCTCCTTATGCCTGTATCGTGGATCGCGTCGCCCTGGTCTTTCCCCGTTCGGTCCTTCCTGTCAGAGCAGTGTCACGTGAGCCGTGCTCAAAACACAGTCAAAATATAATAAGTAATAATATAGACCTAGTGGTATAGTCTGAACGATCCACATGACGGGCTAAAGGGCGCTATGACCACTTTGCGGTTTTAGTCCGATGATCAGGCCTCCCTCGAAATCCAGCAGTTACGGATGTAGACATTTCTGGCATCTACCCACAATCCTTTTCACTGCGTACTCGTGCGTGCGTTTGCCGAAGCTTCTCGAATTGATGGGATTGACTACACTCTGGTTGATAAGGCTTCTGGCTCATACTTGCAGAACTACTCACAGATACACGGTCATGCGCAATCACACCAAACTAAGGTCATTTACATATCCACCTACCCTCTAGCTATTTACATAATTTCGTAATTACATAAAATGTTTTCTTCTTGGCGCGCAACTTCCATTGTCCGTGAGTGTGTGTTATTTATTTTGCAGAGGTGGTATATGTGTAAAAATACAAATTTACATTTTTACATGAACCCTTTACCACAATTTCCCAAATAGAAAAGCATTACCCTACATTAGCTAGTCAAATAAAAGAAAACTCTTATATATAAGTAGAGCACTTACGCAGTTATTAAGAGTTAAATTCCAATACGTTAAGACATAAACGGACCTTTGTTTTGCACGGTGATTTTCTTTTGACGAAATAATGCAACCTTAGGGAACTATTCTTAGAAAAAATGAAGATCATTTGTGAACTTGTTTTGAACGACACGAAAAACTCAGAATTTACTAAAGGTGTTATTCCAATATTTAAATTGTGGATAGTCCCTATGTATTGCAATTTCTAATTACATTCCGGATATATTTTTAAATGTTATCTTTTAACATGATCGGCATCTATTTCCATTTCTGACTTCTTTATCAATATATAATAGTCAATATTAACTGCTAGTATATATTCTTATAAGATATTATTACCCTTCTCAGGACTAACACAAATGCCAAGTAACTTTCACAAACAATAACAGGAAGCCACCGGGGCGAATTTTTTTCTGATGATTCATGGGTAATTTATTATACATGATGACCTATGACAAGCATAATACTATCTTAAAACCTTAAATGCGAAGAAAAGGAGCTTAGTTCCTGTGCTTGATGGCCTAGTAGTTAACACGCTCCTGGCTTAATGGAGGGACCCTAGATCGACTTTAAGTTGGGGACTGCGTATTTTTTTCTCCTAAACTTAAAAAGCTGTAGCTTGAGCTTAAACGCGGGGGTTAAAAATTATTACGTATACTATATATTGTAAACGTTAATATTGTGAAAGCAGGCTACCTACCTACATACCTATCTATCTTTTTTTCTTTCTTTCTTTACGAAATTTTCTTGCTGTTATAGATCAAAAACTATCTTCTCTCAGATAGCAAAGGTTGTCCTCGGGACGTCCTGAGGATGTCCAGAACGTTCTTAGGACATCCCAAGAACGATCTTTTCTATCTGGGTTATATCATCAGAGAAGCATAAAAGTATAACTAAAACTAAAAAAGTATAAAACTAAAAAGTATAACTAAAGAAACATATATGACTAAAAAATGCTTATATGAAATACGGAAAAGATACCCTTTATAATAAATATTGACAAAGAAAAAAATAATTAACCGTTGAATCTAGAAAGTGTTTGTGGAAATGTAGTAAAAAGAAAAATTGTAATATGCAAACGCATAAACAATATTAATAAATGTATGGTTAAAATAATAATAGCTTTCCTATTTATGTTGTAGTGGGAAAAAGTAGATCAAGTGAACGAACAGCTTCAAAATATAAAAACAAAAAAAGAGATATACTGAGTGGTTATAATTAAATTTGGCCTATTTAGAGCATCCTAGAGATTAAACGGTTGAGCTTATTGGCACCAAAATTAGTACAGAGACAATCCAAAGAATGCAGAAAAGAAATTTACAAAAAAAAATACTTCAAAAACATTTCACTGTACGCCTTCTGGGCCAGCCTACTCTTACTGCCCACATAACGTTCATTTGAAATATGTTGATACAATGAATGATACTAAATTATGAAAATGTCATTTGTGTTGCGTGTTGGTCATTTTATATGGTTCTTTTCGTATTGTGCTACAAAGCACCCCTAGAGGACGGTTTTGATGTAATTCTTTTTTTGCAGATTCATTTTCTGCATCCTTTGGACAGTCTATGTACCAATTTTGGTGTCAATCCGCTCTTTCCAGCTCCAGGGTGCTCTAAACAGGCCAAGTTCAATTATGAACACCCTGTATATGAAGTAAGAACACACGATTACTGTGATGTACATAAAAATTTAGGATAGATGTTAACAAAGGAATTTTGGCAAGACCTTCGTCCAGTGATGAATTGATTGATAACAACTGAAAGTGATAAGGTATAGAATTTTTTACTGGCGCCTTGTTTGTAATTTAATGTATTTTAAAGTATTCTATATTACTTTAAGTAGCTACTGTTCATTTACCATTCACAAATTGTTGCATGTAAATTTTCCATTTATTTTACTGGGTTTACTAAAGCACTGAACTATAATCGATAACTTCAAATAGATCTACGTCAATGCCTTCTGTGACGAATAGGCATAATCGCTGGCGTGGCCGCTAGCCATTGCTCACAGCGTTTGCTATGACTTATCACGTGACGTAACTATACCAATCACTTGGCAAATCAACGTCGGTTTCAGAACGCGCAGTCTTGTATCTGTATAGCAGCATTGATGACGCGATATATCCCCCATCCATCCATTTTATCCTACAATTATCCATATTGTATATATATTATATATATCCTTCCCGTCCACAGCATATGCATAATCCGAAATTTATACTGTGTTTAATAAAATAATGCAAATATAATGATAAGTTTCACCGTAGAATACTCTCAAGATATAAATAGTTCAGATTTTTTTATCAACAACCAACCTTTTGGTGAAAACTGTTGTTGTATGTGTATGTGTGGTTTTGACTATTTTAACTATTTTTTGCTCAATTTGACAATTTGAAATATATTTTTTTGTAAATTTAAAAATTTTAACTATACTTTTGTGCAAATTTTCTAGTTTAACAATAGTTTTTGTAATTTTTTTGACTCTAAAATTATGTAAAATTTTAGAAAAGTTTTGAAAATAAAGTTCAAGTAAAAGTCTGTACAAGCTAGTAGGTTCTTTTCACCTGAGTAGTAGTCAAACTGAAAATGAAAAGGATGCGTCTAAGTTGGAATTTTACTTATAAATTTATCCATTAGGAGTTCGAGATGATGGTTATACTGTAATTTATATTAAATTTAATAAATATTTAATTTAATAAAAAAGAAGTTCTGATGTTGAATGTAATGCAATATACATTGATGGCGAAAACCCTGAAATTAAATAAAAAATTAATAATTGAGGATACATATATAAATGGAAAAATTTGTGCGGCATTAGCATTTAAAGTAAAGAATTAATAGATATAATTTGGTGATTTGCAATTTTAATCGAAAACTCTCAAATTTTCACTATTTGAAAAAAGGAATAAATGGCAATTTGTTTTGATATTAGAATTTTTTCTGTTATGATTTTTCTTTCATAACAGTTTTGAAGTATATCAAATAAATGAAGCATTTTATTGTCTTCAACAGATTCTGTTTCTTCAATTATTATACCACTTCCTTGAACCTTTCTTGAAATCAGAAGGCAGGGAAATTTTTCTATGAGATTTCAGATGATGGCTTATCATCGAAATTGGACCGAGAGTTTGAAAGAAAAAGAAAACTTCTAAAACTTAAAGTGGATTTTACATTCAAATAAGGATTTTAGAATGATGAAATCTTGAAGGGGGGTAGGTTGTGGCGCCAAATTGTACACTCCGTACGTCAGCAGGTAATCTGGAAATTAAATTTTCCCCCCTTTAATATTTAAAATGAAGGCGGTTCTTCAGAGGAAATGGTTTTCTGATGGTAGGCAAATGGACGTATATGAAGCATTAAATCTATGAGGAAAAATCCAGTTTGAAAACAAAACGGTCAATAAAAATGGCGAGTGTTCAGAGAGGTTTCACCCTATGTCTATATAATTTTGAATAATAAAGAATTTTTCATATTTCAAAGATATTTCGAATTGTGCTTTCAACAGTTTAAAAAATAATTAAACTTCATAGAAAATTGAAAATACAATAAAATACCCATAATGAGTTTCGCGCGTTTTACTCTTGTCCTTTGTGTTTAAAATGTCCTTGGCTCATACCTACGGAAACGATCGATGAGACTTTATTGCCGTCTAACTCTATTACGCTTAAGTATGAAACTGATGACAAAAATACGTAGGGGTTATGACTTATGACATGTAACAACTACCGTAAAGGAAGAGCTACTACCCGATCATGAATTGACGAAATTCTTTATTCAATATCTCTATTTTTTATCGGGATAAGAGATTAAAATATTAAATAAAAAACCTCATTGATTTACGTGAATTTTATTAAATTTCCAATATATATTAATTTTACCATTTTCTAATTTTTTTAACCCCAGAATGATTTAATTTCTTAACGCAAATCATCAAATAATGGAAATCTTACATTTGCATACATTTTTTTTTTTGAAGTTTGTTCAAATTCTAAATATGTTTGATTATACGCTTACTTATCTATCCAAGAATAGCTTTAATCACATTTCCAAATAAAACTGCACTGCTTTTAACGATATTGCAAATAACTCTATCAATTTTTAAAAACCTTCCTCCCACAACTCGCCTACATCAAAAGATTTATAAACTTGATGGAATAGCAAATAAGGTTTAATGCTTGCGCTGTTAGGAATAGTGCAGTATATTTATCTTGACAACATTAATGTGATGACTCAGTAAAGGAAAATTTACGGCATCGGGGAACCTCTCGGAATTCTTTTAATTAAATTAAGAATTCTCGTGTCTACAAATATTAACATTTGGTAGTTCATCGGTTCTTTACTTAATGTGTGTGTGAGAGGTATGAAAGCCACACAAACGTTCTCCTTTTACTTATTTTAATTGACAAATACAGTTTATTTTCAAGTGATATTTGAACCAATTTTTTTACTTCCAGTCATTTTTAATCATAAATATCTTCTTATTAAAATGATGTTTTGAAAAAATAAACGCGCTTAGAGAATAAACTCTTTCGCATATGGCATAAAAATTATATAGGTATAGAAAATCGATACGAAATTATAAATTTGTTTTCTGGGTAATCTAGAAGTTCCTTTTACGATGCTAAAAGGTAGCAATGTCAAAAACAAATCCAGTTTAAACAAAAAAAAAATTAGAGAAGGAAACAGAAAATTTTAAAAAGAAAAATTAGAGGAGGGAAAAGAAAATTCCTAAAATGTGGCGATTATTTTACGCGCCATGTTCCAGGTCGTTTATAAAACAGACAGATGCATAAATCACAGAGAGGAGAAAGGAAATGGCGAGCATTTTTTCTCCCAGAATTTTAAAGAACCCGGGAGTAAAGAAGAGACTTTGATTTACAGCAAGCATCTGAAAGTGCATGGGAATCTGTTCGATTCGCAAATCTTTCCCCCATTGTTCGAAATAAAGTCAAAAGCACTCAGAAAATTTGAAAGTCGTTTGAGTTTGCTAAGAATACCTTATTTGTGTTCGATTTTCGAAAGGGAATAGTAAAAACTAATTCCGAGGTACTGCGATGTAGCGGATTATTTTTATTCGCTAGTGATTTTGAAGCTTTTTTATCTCACAGCGCACCAAAACTAATTACTAAAATTCGGCCGCAGATCAAAACATCATATCAAATAGTCATTAATTGCGTGTTTTAATAATTTGGTGGCACTCCATACGCTCCGAGAAGTCATCTGTTGAAAATTACTGTTCTTCGTTAATTATAAAAATTCTTATATCGGCAACCATTTCCTAATTTATAAACCGTTTGCTTTAAAAAAATTTATTAAACTAATTATCTTAAAATAGTATTAAAATAATCATTAATGGTTTATAAAAAAGAATGGGAACTAATTAAAAGATAATTAGTTTAAAAACTAAAAGCGTCTTGAAGAAATTTAAAACGGTGTTTGAAAATAATTGTAAAACATAATTATTCTCAAGTTTTGTTAAATTAATTAATTAAAGCAAAAATGTTTAACTGCCGTTGCACGTGAAAATTACATTACATTTTAACTAAATGTTTTGTACAAATACTTAATTTTATAATGAAAAACAAAATCCCACAAATTACTTTCAATATTTCGGGAAAATATTACTAAAACTTAAGAAAATATCACCTTCAATAAAATTCATGATTTTAATTTTTTTAAAGTAGATTATTTTCTTTTATGTTAAATCTTAATTACTTGTAATTATATGAAATATTGCCTTTTGGTTACTGACTTTTATTCTAGAAGAAAAAAAGGGGAAGGTAGGCCATTTTGTCAATGAAAGTAAGGCAGTGAAATAAATTTATTGTAGTCAGTATTAAGCGAATCAGTTTTATACATATTTTAAAAATCAAAGCCTGTCGATTTTACTTTTTGGCGATAAGGAACATTTTCACAGCTCAGAAAGCTAATTATTAAATTGTTAATAACTCACTGCTAGTTATAATTAATTAAATGAAATACAAATTAAAGACCTATCTGTATGATGAAAAATAGTTAAATAAATTTATATGAAAATAAATTTTGAAACCAGACGCTCATTATGGGTGGCTATGAGCACTATTAAGATCCTGACTCTCAGCTAATGGCGAAATATTGTTGTCTTTTCTTCATAGGGCGACCACACAGACCACTAATGTCAGCCCACGATATATATACATACGCCGAAGCTAACCCTATATTATATGCCTGATAATATACTAATCTGATAATATAAGTCGAAGCTAAGGGATCGAACCCAAGGAGAGCGTGTCAGAAGGTGATAATTATGCCAACTGAACTACACAGATGCATATGAAGAACAGAAAATATATATAACGCTGTTAAAAAATACGTTTTCGTACTGTAATCAACCTTTCCAAACATTAGAGATAGAACATTCGAGAAGTTAATCCTTTATTCCTATATATGGGCACAGTAAATTCTTTCAATAATATCTTCCTTACTAACGATTACTACTGTTTATTAACCGATAATTAGAACGATAATTAACGATTATTATTGTTTAATAACTGTTAATTAGAACGATTATTAACGATTGTTATTGTTTAATGACTGTTAATTAGAATGATAATTAACGATTATTATTTTTAATAACCTTAATTAGAACGATAATAACGGTTATTATTATTACTATTATTATTGTTTAATAATGTTATTATGCGGTTCCAGCAAATGCTTGATGCAATTACATGCTACAGGTGTGATAAACCGCTCAGTGAACTAAGGAGTGAACGATTTTGCACATAAACAAGAAGATTCGTCTAGCGATTCAGTCTTCACTATTGGCTTCTATTTATGCCAGTAACAATGATCAATAATACTTAGCCTAAAAATTGTAGTCATATTCCGACGAAGAGAGCGCATAACCTTGAAACAGCTGTAAGCAACACGTTTCTTCCATATAAAATCAAAATATTTTGTGAAAACATTTCTTTTATTAAATGATAGTGCAGTGCTTTACCAATGAATTGGTACAGAAGGTCGATTGGCTCCAATTATGCAAATGATTAAAATGTCATCTTCAACAAACGCTACAGGCGTTTCCGCGCGTATGATACTAAGAATTAATTAATTTCCTTAAAAGAGTTTATGTCCATATCGTAGATACATAGAATCATAATATACAATTACTAATACAATACATCATCAAAACCTTACCGATTTCTCAGCTATTCTTTGGCTTTCAGAATGCCCTGAAAAATACTTCAGATTACGGGCCAGCTGTGACATATACAATCATTTTTCGGGGTCGTAAAATCTTCCTTCCTAGATAAAGAGCTCTTCAAGATTCGTTTACTTGGCTGGGCTCTGCTTTATCAGTTTTCTCTTATTCTTTTTACTCCAATGTCAGTTTTTCATATTATATAATTAATGTAACGGTAACATGCCGAATTCCAATGCCAATATTATTAACACGTATGTGAGGAATTTAACAGCAAAACTTTATTTCTTTTCTAGCCGCTTTCAAGATGCCCAGTGAAATCCGAATACGGTTCGAGAGTTTTCTTTCTGCAAATTCTTTTCCTGCATAAGCTATTCCTTTCTGGATTGTAAGAGTTTCTTTTCAATTCCTCAAGTATATTTTCAACACAATTCGTTTTTTCTTATACCGCATTTGTAGTGAAACTTTTACACTCTGTTCGAAATTTTATCCCACTTTTTGTTCATTTCTGTTTCTTTCTAGAATATGGCTTTTTTAAAAATTAATGTTATTTAATCTTCTTAGTGTACGTACATATATACCAACTAATAATTTTAATATTTTAGAAGTAAACGCTGTTATATTTTTAATATCTTTGTGCCACGTTAAACCTTAAATGGTTGATACTTGGCATAATATTTTTTTACCACTTTTATTTCTGTAATTTTTTATGAATTGCCGTATTTGTCATCAATTTTTTTTACAGTTTATTCAGAGAAAACTTACGTTATTTATATAATAGGATTTATTATTTTATTAATTATATAGAGTAAATTAGATTATTTTCATAATAGTTCCCCTTTTTTCATGAATAGTGTTGTTCTAACAGACTTACTAGAGTTTTTAAAAATAACAGCTTCTATTTTCATAATACGAGCGGCTGTTGAAGATTTCTTCTAATATATAAAGTAAAGTATAGAAGTTTGATATTAAAAATTAAAAACGCATTTATGAAAAGCATTCAACGTCAAATTTTATTAATCAAGTAATTTTTATATACATCATAGAGCTTTGCGGGGTATTCCGTCTCGTTTTTTTTATTTAACACACTTAACGTTTCACTCCGTGCTATTCGGAGCATCCTCAGAAGTAATTGCCGACCAAGTTTCCCTCTGCAAAATGGAGTTGCTCGGCAGAAAGTTTTTCTGCCGAACAACTAAGTGACATTCTTGCATTTTGCAGAGAGAAACCTGGCCTTCAACTACTTCTGGGGATGCTCAGCATAACACGGAGTGAAACGTTAAGTGTTTTTAATAAACAGACGCGGCGGAATATCCCGCAAAGCTCTATAATGTATATTAATAGACGCCGTGAAAGTCTTCGTGAATGTACAAAAAATTGTTATCTCTCACTCATCTATTATAAGTTGTATTGATAGTTTTGGAACGTAAACATAAAATTAAAGAAAAGATCTTTCGATTTCTTAAACGTAAACCTACAATAAACCATAATGTCTTTGAAGCATACGAATATACGGAAAATTTTACAACGATGATCAAATGTGAAATACGACATGCAGTATATTTTAAGGCCTATAGTTCTATACGGAACCCAGACGCGGATATTAACAGCTAGAGACAAAGAATTGCTGAGAGTATGAAAAGGTAAAGAGCTTCGAAAAATATATGTGTCAATTAATGAAAACGGATCATATATAATTAGAAAAAAAGAAAGAAAATATGGCTTCTACATGAAATTCTAGAACTAGCGACAGAAATAAATAAAAGAAGACTGAAATATGTAACACTGAAAGGAGAAAATAGAACAGTTCTGAAGATTACGGAACCTAACTCACGTAGTTAGAAGAAGTGAAAAAGTAGGAAAACCATGGTCGGATGTATTGAAGTAAAACATAAAGAGAATGGATGTAAGACAATAGTAGAACGAATGCTATCGACAGATGACAGTGGATAATGATTGCTGAGGAGGAACAGGTCCTTCAGGTACAATAGTGCCAGAAAAAATGAATATATATCTGGAGTTTGCAATATATAATTTAGTACCAAAGTAATTGTACATTTGTTCCTAAAGGCTAAAAGTCATTGGATACAATGATTAAATCTCTAGAAATATACATAAAATGTAATGAAGTCTATAATTTAAATAACTATGAAAATCTTGCATAACAATATGAATTATCTAGGAATTATGCTTATATTCATTGAAATCATATATCTAGTACGTTTCTTCTAACACCAGAACAAATAAAAAAAATAATTTTGGTCCATTTTCAATAACAATTTTTGGATAAAACTATAACGGCATATGAAAACTATGAAAGGACAAAAAATATCTTTTAAAAGTAACTTCCGTATAAGTTAATATTATTATAAAAACTGCTATGTCGGTAATTAAAAATATGATGAAATCGTCATGCATTCAAATTCTCTTGGGTGCATTGGGTTTTATAAAATGGGCCAACAATGAGTATGGGATCAATACTATTTAAGTTGTAAGCGTAATGGATTTTCCTTTCTTTATTGCTAAGTAAATTACATGCAAAAGCCCTAATTTGGTTTTCATAAAATCTGGGAGACCTCCATTTTACGCTAAGCTTCAGATCTAAAGATAACAATTACGTGAGACTTAAATCTCTCAAAAGGCGTGAAATATAATGCACTCTTTAGTTAACGCTCACTTTATTGCAGAAAATTCGTAGACAAGGTAGTTAACTTAGCTTTGATTTCAAGTGAAACTAAGGCAATGTCAAAGAAGTTGTTTTAAGTTTTAGGACTAAAAAAAAAGTACGTATATTATAAAAATACGTTAAATACGTTTTAGTGTACTTGTGATATTAAATGGTATTTTCAAATATTCTAATTCTTTTATACAAGGCCAAACAAATTTTTAGAAAACTGATTTGGAATAACAAATTTGTTTATATAAATAGGAAAAATTCTTAAAAAATATTTATTAATGTTTATATAAGTAAATGTGAAGTTGTAAATCAGTTTTCTAAGAATTTTTGTTATCTATCTTCGATTTTTATGCAAATTTGGATCGTGGATTCTTCTTCATGACATTCCTGAAAAAATTTAATTTGTTATGATTCTAATTAATAAGTATGTGTTTACATCTCATTAATTGTCTACAAAAATATTTTTGTAAAGAAAGCATATCAACTGTTAAAAAGAAGATACATACCTCGCATAAAAAGTATATAATAAAAAGTATATAATTTTGTTTGTTTATTTATTTATGAAAATTACGTAATTATTCCATTTGAATTAATAATTGGATTTTGCCTTTATATGTCATATTAATGCCAGTTATTAATTTTTGAAATTAAAATATTCTTCCTGAAATAAAGTTGCTACTAATAGTGTATAATTGAATCATATGTAATAATATCAATAAATAAATAAATAAAATGGTTTTGTTGATTATTCGCAAGATTGCTATCTTCTCAGTACACCATTTTATTTTAAAGCTTTTCAAAATGCAAATGAGGCAGGTATGAACTTCGAAGACCGTTTTTGAATTTAGCTCTCGAAAACGTTGATACGTTCGTTGTGAGTTTTGAAAAGAGGAGCGAATTCTTGAAAGAAGACGCTATGATGAATAGGGATCTGGAAATGACAGTCGTATTTTGTGGGCTTCTGAAGAGGGGAAAATGGCTTCAACGAGAAAAAAACTCAGTGTAGAAGAAATAAAAAAGTCGGTCGTAGAAACTAATCTTGGAAATTCAAATATTGAGCTGGGGAAGCGGTTTATCTCCTAATTCAAGTCGTCCATATTTTTTTAAACAAAAGAAATTTACGTAATAGTAAATCAACTCACTGTACTAAACACTCGATGAGTAACATAACACACAATAGGCACAGATTTTGAAACAAAAATACAAAATAATAAACGAAAATAAACGTGCGATACACGCTTAGAGTTTCTTGCTTCTTCAATGAGAGCTCAAGGCTTTCGAAAAACGTTTAAAGCCGAATAAATTTTCGTTTCGAAAACTATTCCCACTCACCGAAAAGAAATCTAAAAGCATAATCTTGGGAAAAATATTCCAATGAAGGAATAAAAGAAACCAATATTAGACTCATCTTTCAAAATTTTGGGCAAGACAAGTTTCACTTTCTCCTTTTTTTGACAAATAATAAGTTGTAATAGAAACCGTCTCACAACTAACCTGCTAAAAACATCTATAAACTTGGCAGAGGTGAATTTATGATGCACTCATCCCATAGTGCTGTAGAAATCAAAACAAAAGAACACTGGACAACTAATTGCTATCTGCGGACGTAACGTTGGTTCTATAGGTCTTTAGAGACTCGGATTCATGGAAAAAATGAAGGTCCACTGTTTTACAGTGGAGTTGTGGCGTTATGCGTCCATCTAGTCTATCGCCATTAACCAGGGGTTTCTCTCAATGGTATAGCAGGACACGTGCCGTTTTGTGCTATCCACTGTCCGGGGTTTAGTACTCTCTATATCAGAGACCCTAATACATTTTTCGGAAAATATAAGATCTGGGTCTAACATGACCGATACTGACCAAACAAACAAACAAACAACCATGCAGTTTTTCCCCCCTAGTAGACAGATATGTCTTGCGACATACATCGGATTTTCTTTGTATACAAAGCACTCTTGCAGGAGCGTAAATATTAGATATAGATGTGGGGGAAAGCTTTACGATTTCTTTTAAGTTTTAGAATTTCTGATTTCTGCAGCTATTCCTTCAACCTCTGCTTCAGTAAAGATTATTTTTTGAGGCTTATCTGAATATGTCGTATGGATGTATGAGTCCTATGCCTAGTTGATAATTTAATTACTTATTATAACTGATAAGTTAATTA
>QLNU02014802.1:10512485-10524629 GCA_006491805.2 Dysdera silvatica | reverse complement strand
GAGGGACCACTGTAATTGAAGCATGAACAGCACAGAAGCTTCTTCATGAAGAAAGGATGGGACGGACACTGGCCTTACCATGCTACAGTGGTGACGGGTTCATCTTGCATGCCGGTAACCTGGGTTTAAATCCTAATAGTGCCAAAAAATGAACGCTTATTGGTTAAAACAGCTCACTTTCATTCGGTGGTTGATACGATTTAAAGTCCTCACAAAAATGTTTACCCACTGCTCAGAGTACGCGTAGTAGTGACACTGTTCTATCGCGCAATTTCCCCGGGTTTTGCACCTAATAGTCTCGTAGAACGCGGGATTTCTTTCACCCACGGCAGTCTGGGGTTTGTTTCCCTTATTTCCTGAGAGCTGCAGAGTGCGGCGTAGCATAATCTTTGCTGTTTTTTCGACGTTAGAGCACCAATAAACGAAAAGGTAATTCATTAGTTGACGAGGAAGATGATCACACACAATTGTACATATTTTATTACAGTATGAAACCCGCGCTACTTTTAGCCCAAATTGGTAAACCTAAATATATATAAATAGAAATTCACATAAAAACAGGAGAGAAAAGAATACGGGACCGCTAAGACACTTACCCGGGACCTTTACATTACATGCAGAATTTTGTGCTTTCTGAGTTAAGGTTTACATTCAGAAAGGTCGCGGATTCGTGACTTTGTAGTCCTGTACTTTACTCCTTCACGTGTGAAAGTAATTTTTTCTTGGCGCTGTTTTACAATGCGGTACGGGCTTCCGGTTTGGCGAGTATATTTCCTTCCATACATTTTTTCTTACTTGGATTCCGGTTTTCTCCTGTTTTTAATGTTTTCTTTTTTCTAATTTAAATTTAGAACTTTTTTTTGTTCTAATTTAAATATAAGTTAAACAATAATTATTTTAATGATTTTTTATTAAAAGAAAACCCACAGAGCAGTCGAGCGCTTGCAAGACCCTGTCCCCCTTAATTTGAATAAAACTTCATTTTTTTTCCTAATTTAAATTTAACTTCGTTTTTTTATGTAATTTAAGTTCAACATCGTTTTTTTTTTCTCTACTTCAAATTCAACTTCGTATGACTTTTCTGAACTCAACGTCATAACGAACGTTGGCGCAGTATAGCCCAGATGCTCTTGCGCCATAAAAAAGCCAAACAATCAATCAATCAATCAATCAATCACAACGAACGCATAAGCCCATTGTAATCCCCCGTTTTGAAAAAAGTAATTTTCGTTAATCCACAAATTTTTTGAAACTGTAATAACTACAAAAAATTCACCACTAGTTTACAATACCCATTAAAACATACCATTTTTTTTTGAGTTAGCTCACATTCATTTTTTTATCTTTACTTTGAGGAAGGAAAATCAGGATTAGTATAGGAGAAAATATAGGTAAGGACACGCTCTCCATTGTAAAAGAGCACCTTTTTCTTTATATGTACATTTGAATTTCTGCAACACCTGCGTAGAAATTAATTATAGAGTAATTGCAACAAATTACCGTTATTAACTTTTTCATTCTGCCACCGAAATGGCTATTAACAAATCAAACATTTTCTAATTGCGATAACATTTTATGATTCACCTATATATTTAATATATACGCCACATCTTAATAACACCACAATTATTGCCGTCGTATGTCGGGCATCCTTTTTTAATTTTTTTATTCACGTTAATTATTTAATTAAACATAAAGAAAGACTTTCAGGCATCATTGCAACATATTTTATAAAAATTTCCTAATTTTAACCATTGTCCTATGTTTAAGATTATAATATACGTTTTAGTGTAACTTTAAACTTAAGAAGGTTTCAGAGTTAATAGCTGTTGCAGTTAAGAAATAATAATACAATTGGCACAGTTCAACGACCTCTTATAGTCTTAAAGCTTTTCGACGGTTATTCGCCAAAATATTTTTAAGTCTTAAGGTTTTAATAAATCATTTTAATTGCGCCAATTATACTGCAATTTTATTATTTCATTAGTGCATCAGTAGTGGGCTTCCAGTACCTTTTCTGGCCTCAGCTATTATTGAATAAAATTTTATTCACCAACTTTGAGGCCTTTAAGTATTTCGTAAGCATCTTCGGAGAAGAGGGGGGGTATGAGATTTGATTTTGCTGACAATGGGAAGGGGAAGTTTGAACTATGCTTACGTCAGAAGCGGAAAATAATAAACCCAGCATATAGTCAGGGAGTGATAACCGCCTTGGTAGAATTACAATACTGGGATGCACGACACACTATGAGTAAAAGATATAAAATACACGTAATCACAGTTAAATATTTAATTATTTAAACCAGTGGCTGGCTGTCAACCTTTTTCTGCTCAGTGGGGGGGGGGGGCACATTTTAGACTTTCTGTGGCCCCTTCGATGTTTTTAGATTATAATGAATGTATTACTTTTAATAAAATCATTTGATAAAATGCACTTTTTATTTATCTACTATTTGCTTACAACATAAGAAATATTAATACGTAATAAAATGTAAAATATTCTATAATAAAATATTATATTATTGTTGTCCCTTATAGTTTAATAATAATATATATACATGTATAAAAAAGTTTTCCTCGCTCGTTCTTGGCTGCAACAGGCTTTGAGACGGGCACAGAGAGCCATGTCCCCAAGCCTCTCACATCACTTCTTAATATGCCAAATCTAGAAACTTCCTGACAATGTGAGACGTGTTTAGGGTTGTGGCTTTTTGCAGTTCTATGCAGGTGTTTGGGTCAATGTTGAGTATCTCCAAATTCGTCGCAAGCGTTTTTGGTACTATCCCTGTTGCTGAGATGACTAACGGGATGATGAGGATCTTTTCCATACCCCATATATCTCGTACTTCATGTCTGAGATCTTGGTACTTGGTGATTTTCGTTGTGTAGGTTGTCTGTATGTTATTGGTGTTGGGTACTGCTATGTCGATTAAGTACGTGGTCTTATTCGATTTATCGACGAGGGTTATGTCAGGACGGTTATGTGGGACTGTCTTGTCTGTTATGATTGCTCTATCCCAGTAAAGCTTGTGTGTTTCGTTCTCATGCACGGTCTCTGGCTCATATTTGTAGTACGGGCATTTTTCTGTCAGAAAGCCAGCATTCGCTGCCAATTTCTGGTGGACTATTTTCGCTACTTGATCGTGTCTATGTTTGTAGTCTGACTGCGCAAGGATCTTGCATCCTGCCATCACGTGTTGGATTGTCTCCGATGCCGCATGACAGTGTCTGCATTTGTCGCTTTCTATGTCTTTTCTCTGGATGAATTTCTGATTGTTCCTTGTTGCGATCACTTGGTCTTGGATGGCTAGCATGAATCCTTCTGTCTCTGGCTGGAGAGTGCCTTTGGCCAGCCAAGAATTTGATGCCTTTTTGTCAACGTGTGGTTGTTGCAGGTCATTGTAGTGCCTGCCATGTAATGGTTTTCCGGCCCAAGTTCTCAGTTTCTGTTCGTTGGCTGTTTCCAGGACACGCTCTTCGGTACTACACAGGTTTAGTGGCGTGTAATTTGCATCTGCTTGTATTATGGCTTGGATGAGTGGCGATCGGGGACTCTTCAACTGGAAGTATTGCCTCATGCTCTGGATCTGCTTGTCATGTAAGTCTTTGAGGTCCGCTTGTCCGCGTCCTCCTTCTTCCCGGGGTAGTGTTTGCCGTTCAATTGCCGTTGCAGGGTGTAGTTGTCCGGCTCTTCTCTGGATGGTTCTCATTTTCCGCTGGAGTTGTTCTAGTTCAGTGTTGGACCATTTGATGATCCCGAAGGAGTAGGTGAGCACTGGTACCGCATATGCGTTAATTGCTTGCGTGGTGTTCTTCCCGCTCAGTTTCGTCTTCACAATGCTTCTAAGTCTTTCTTGGAATGCTTGCGTGAGCTGGACTTTGACTTTCTTGTGCTCCTGCTGCCGTTTTTGCATTATCCCTAGGTATTTGTAGGTTTCGCCCTCGTCCAAGGTCTTCAGTAGTCTCCCGTCTTCGAGTTCGATGCCTGGTAAATCTTCTTTGCTATTCTTCTGTATTTTGCACTTATCGAGGCCGAATTCCATTCCTATGTCCTTGGAGAATGTCTCTGTTATACTGATGAGTTGTCGGAGTTGGGTGATGGTTGGCGCGTATAGCTTGATGTCATCTACGTACATGAGGTGGGAGACTTTATGTAGGTTTCTCTTGTCTTTCTTCAGCATGTATCCGTATTTACTTGTGTTCAGCATCCTTGACAAGGGGTTTAACGCCAAGCAGAACCACTGGGGGCTTAGTGCGTCTCCTTGAAAGATTCCGCGGCGGATGGGGATCTCGGCCGTTTCTATTTTACTGTCTGGCGTGTTTAGCTGTAACCGGGTTCTCCATTGTTTCATGCTGCTCTGTAGGAATCGGATGATTGAGGGATGCACTTTGTATATGCTGAGTATTTCAAGGAGCCACGAGTGCGGAACAGAGTCGAAAGCCTTCTTGTAGTCTATGTATGCGGTGTTGAGTTTTCGCTTTTGTTTTCTTGCTTGTTCCAGGATAACTGAGTCGATGGTAAGCTGCTCTTTACATCCCAGAGTCCCTTTCTGGCATCCCTTTTGTTCTTCCGTCATTAAGTTGTTGCTTTCGCTGTGCCGGCTTATTTTTTCAGAGATGCACCCCGTGAGTATCTTGTACAGGGTGTTAAGGCACGTAATGGGTCGGTATTTCGCTGGGTCACTGGTATCCTTGACTTATGCTACTTTAACCTTATTTAGTACATATATTTATTACATATATTACATTATTATTATAAAATTATCTATATTATGTATATTATTAATATATATATATACATATATATATATATATATATTAAGAATATACATATAATATAGTTCATTTTATAATAATAATGACCCAAAATCTTACGTAAGCATGAAGGGGCAGGGTACGGCATATGCTTATTTTTCTTACAATGGGGAGGGGGAAGTGCAAAATGGCCAGAAATGTGCTTACGTAATACTCGAACTTTAAAAGAAAAGTAAACTTTTAAAAATAACAATACTTTGTGAATGAATGAATGAATGAATGAATGAATATGTCGCTACTGTTGACTAACATTTCGTGTGTGCAGCTCATAAAATATTATTCACCGTACAATACTTTGAAATTATGTTTGTTTCTTGAAATTACTAGTAACATCGGTGGTTGTCCGGCCGCGTCTATCAATTTTTAGCATTTCAAATATCGCCATTACATATTGCCCTTCTTCCTTAAGTCAAGGACACACACGCGCGAAAAAAAAATATACGTTAATCACGAAAATCTCTAATTGGCCGACAGTTCGCGCCAAATCTGTATGTAGCCGTTGGATGTGACGTAACGAGCATATTCGCGGGAAAAAGTGTGAAGAAGCGTCGGAGCTTTCAGGGAGGCCAGACGTCAAAATGGCCAACCTCTAAATTAATATTCCTCTCACTATTACGTTGCCATTGTAACCAAGATTCGTATCAAGTTAGCAGTACGCTAATATTGAAGCAAAATGCTTTTAATAAATATATTAAATAAGATGAGAAGTAATTATTTCTATACGAATAATTTCCATTGGCGACATACTGGCAAGCCGCTATTCGGTCTTGAACTGCCTAATATAACAGCCAAGAAAGCCCACAGAGCCTTGCCGCCGTACATCATTTTTGGTGACAGAAAGTGAGATTCGACCCGCATCAAACCTCGGAGAAGTTACAAAAGGAGAAAAGTACAGTGCCAGCCTAAAAGAAGGAGCCACAACACGACCGAGAAACAAAGCCAGTCCGTTGCCTCACCCTACTCCTACAACACCGCCGAGTCAACGGGTTACGTAATAGTGGATGTGCCGCAAAGAAGAAACGTGCCGCGTTGTGTTAGTGATATCGCGCTTCCGTGAAAGAAGAAAAAAAGTGGAAGCTATCAAGATATCTCCAGTAATCTATGTGCGTGTACGGTAGCGAAAAACATAATAAAAAACCGCGCGCGATAATTCGTGTGGAAATAAAATAAATAAATAAATCGAAAATAATTCGTGTGCCGCAAGGGGGAAAAAAAAAGAAAGAAAAACCTGGAGTCAATAAACGGTAAGTGAGTGTATATTAAAGAAAAAGAAGAGTTCAAACTTAGAACGAAAGCTCCAATTCTAATAAGTATATAGGTTTAAGCTTCATGGCTACGGGATATTAAATGCTAATTAAGTATCTGTTTATGGTAATAATAATTTCATGAAAATTTATTGTGATCATATATATATTCAGGAAAAGAAGAGGTGGTGTATGTATGTGTGTGTTATAAAGGTATAATTGTCTGTGTACCTAATTCAAACTCGATAATATATAGTAAATATTAGCTTAAGATATAAAATATTACTGAAATATTAAATATCATTTAAAAATAAACATTGCTATATATATGTATAAAAATAGTAAACCACATCGATAGAGGTCCCCCATAAAGATACATTTGGAGAATGGCGCCGAAAAGAGGAATCAAGTCTGTCGTCCCCTCACGACTAAGGAATAAAAGGTCTACTCGTCCCCCTCACTCATTGCGAAATATAGAACGTACTATAGAAAACGTTGTAAGGAACGAAGCACTGGGATCGTTTGATGATGATTATTTATCGCCACCACCGGAACCAAACTCGGGCCGATCCACACCCGCCGGAGGTAATGACACAAGGGATAAGCCGGAGAAAGAGGTCAGGTTGGCCGAACTAGAAATCCAAAGGTTAAAAATACAAATGGAAAATAAAAAGATAGAATTAGAACACGAATTTAGAATGAAACAATTAGAGAGTCAGGGAACGAGAACCCCAACTGTTGATGTGGGAAACAACCCTTCGGAGAAAAAGGCAGAATTGTTTAGGAAAGCAGCAATAAAAATACCAGAAACTGCTGACCAGTTGCCCTTGTATTTAATCAGCATTGAAAAATTATTCACGTCTTTCGCTATAAATGATGATGAAAAGGGAGCATTGATCTTACCACTCTTAGGTCCATGGGGTCCCGACGTTATAACACAACTTTCCTCTGAGGATCTACAGAACTATGGGAAAATAAAGGCAAAGTTACTTCAATGCGCTAATTTATCCCCCGCAGAATATTTAAACAAATTCAAAACCCTTACTAAACAACCCCGTGAAACCTACGGCGAATTTCTAAGCCATTTACAATCATTATTCCGATATTATGAGCGATCCAAACAGGTCTCTATGTTAGGCGAATTGCGTGACCTAATGGTAAGCGACCAGCTAAAATCGTGCCTCAGCCCTCAGTGTCTACAATACATAAATCTTAAGGAAAGTGAGAGCCCTTTAAACTCCGACTAGGTGGCAGCTTTAGCACAATCTTACGAGGCTAGCCGTGGTGCTAACACCCAACACAAAGCCCCGATTCCAAGAGAAAATTTTAGATATGCAAAGCCTATCTACGTACAGGGGAAGGACATAAGGCCAAGTGGAAAGTTATGGAATACCGCGCCCCGACAGAAGGCCAACGTGGACGGGAAAAGACAGGATCGCCCTCCAGTATTTAAAGCTACAGACAAAGCAAATAAGAAACCTGTTAGATGGTGTCACGAATGTAAAAACAACACGCATGATACTCAGTATTGTTGGTTCGTGAAGAGACAAACGGTAGGAGGTCAGGTACGACAAGTTTCCACCAAAGGGGACCATGCAGAAATAGGCCCCACTGAACACAGAAGAAATGTAATGGAAGAGCCGATCGTAGCGAAGGTAACTGCACTACATCTTGAAAAAACAGAAATGCCGCAGACGAAGCGTGAAGAAATCACAATTGAAGGAAAAACATGCATGGAAGTAATAGTTGACAGTGGATGTTCCTGCTCACTTGTATGTAGAGAGGACATGTTGCCAGAAAGGGTAGCACAGCCAGCTATCCCCATTCAACTCCAAGGAGCATTTGGAGAACCGATTAACGCCAAATTGGTTAAAGTCAGGATCAGTTTGGGAGAAGCATATAGCCCAGACGTAGAGCCAGCCATTGAAATTTTGGCTGCTTTATCGAATCAACTCAGATGTGGTCCTTTAATAAACCCATCTGTCATACAGGAATTGCAGGACCAGAGACTGAAACATGACCAGGCAAACAGGCATGAACTGAAAGAGGTGGGAAGAACAGATGCGAGTGATGACGAACAGGAAGGAGTATGCAATAAAGTCGCCGTTCCGAGCGTTAATGACATACCCGCAATACCTAAAAACGTCATAGCTCAAACGACACAGACAGTGCCACGGGCTACGAGCATCCCAGATAAAGAGGCCGATGACGTCTCAGCAAAAGGACAGTTTCTATTATCACAGCGGAGTTGCTCGACATTATTAAATGCATTCGATGATAGCAAACGTAAAAAAATGGATATTTTATTCAGGGTGATTTGTTGCATCATAAAGATGTAATAATGGGAGTTAACGTCGAACAATTAGTACTACCTTTAAAAGAAAGAGATAAAGTGATGAATATGACCCACTCAACGAGTTTTGGATCACATTTCGGTTTTAAAAAAACGGTCGAAAGAGTAAAACTGTCATTTTATTGGCCAGGCATTAGGAAGGACATAGAACACTATTGCACTTTGTGCAAACCATGCCAATTAAAAAGAGTCAAAACCTTTCGTGACCGAACACCAATTTCTTCCATTCGCAGGCCAGAAGTTCCGTTCTCCACCGTACACTTAGATTGTCTCGGACCTATCCAACCGAAGTCAGGTCGAGGACATCAATATATTCTTTGTTTAATAGATCAGCATAGCCGATGGCCAGAGGCCATACCGCTAAAATCATTGACAGCCAAAAGTACTTGCGAAGCGTTGATGTCTATCTTCACGAGATCTGGCTTACCACGATACATCATATCGGATCAGGCTACAAATTTCACTTTTAAGTTAGCCAAGGAATTCTTAGCATTAATGGGCGCATCACCAAAATTTGTAACGCCGTCTCACCCAGAGGCTAATGGATTAACAGAGAGATTAGTGGGAGTATGCAAGAAAGCACTCCACCACGTCATTAATGAAAAGGGAAACCAATGGGACCGTCATTTACAATATGTTATGTTCGCCATTCGGGAGGTTACAAACAGCACGACAGGAATGAGTCCGTTTATGTTAATGTATGGAAGACATATAGCAGGACCGTTAGCGATTATGAAGGAGCATTGGACCGAAGAAAATGGAGATCCGGTAAAATTAGCAAACCCTATACACTCATATCTCGCTGACTTAAAACAAAAAATTGAATTCGCCGCCAGAGAAGCAAAAATTCATTCAGAATTTGAACAAGATAAGTATACACACCGATATAATACCCGAGCTAAGACAAAAACTTTCAATGTGGGAGATTCGGTAATATTGTTGTTACCCGATAGTGCAAATCGACTTCTAGCGAAATGGACTGGTCCAGCCACAATATTTAAGAAACGAAGCGATCACAGTTATATTGTGGAGATGGAGGATGGTGCAAAAAGGCATGTCCATGTGAATAAGATCCGACCGTTCTTACGACAGATCCATAGAATAGGAGTCATTTACGAAGAACATGAAACATTTGGCCAGATTGAGACAGTGCCTATAACAGGAGGAAATCAAACTACTGAGCCGAATAATATTGACGACTTAACATTTGAAGGCCTAAGCCGAGCCCAAGAAATGGAAATAAGGGAAATGATTCAGAGGACGAAGTCCTTCTTTACGAACAAACAAGGTCGAACTAAAGTTATTAAACACGAGATCAAGCTCATTCCAGTATATCAACAAAGGTACAGCTTTACAAGATACCTGAGACAATAAGACCGCAGATAGAGGCTCAGATCGAAGAACTCTTAAGGGATGGACTGATTGAAAAATCTGATGCCCCAGTGGTATATCCTTTAGTGGCAGTTGCGAAAAAGGATGGAACAATAAGAATCTGCGTTGATTACAGAAATTTGAATAAGGGTACAGAAGCAAGTTCTTTCCCATTAATAGACTGCGAGGAGGCATTACAAAGGATAGCCAATGCAAGGTACATAACTTCAGTTGACTTGCTAAAAGGTTATTGGTCCATACCTATGAGCGAATCCCCAAAGAAATTAACAGCTTTCACTGCTCATAGTGGAACATATATCTTCAATGTTCAATGTTATGCCGTTTGGACTGAAAAATGCAGGCCACACTATGGCAAAAGCCATCAACAAAGTATTGGAACCACAAACAATATGCCGTCGCCTACGTAGACGATGTCGGAATATTTTCCAGTACGTGGAAGAAACACCTAGTTCATGTAGAACGAGTTTTAAATGCCCTAAAGAATGCTGGTTTCACAGGAAATTTGAAAAGACACAATTTGCAAAATCACAGGTTCTATTCCTAGGACATCTAGTGGGGAATGGCAAGATACTCCCCGACCCGCAAAAAATAGCTGTAATAGAGAAGATGTCGCTGCCAGACACAAAGAAAAGGTTGAAGAGCATCCTTGGATTTTTCGGAGATTATCGGAAATTTATCAAAGACTTTTCGGACATTGCAAATCCATTGTATGAACTGGTAAAGCAAAAGAAACCAACAAAAGTAAATTGGGGACCAAGGGAAGCAAAGGCTTTCGAAGAATTAAAAGCCTAGCTCGCCGCTGTCCCAGCACTGCATCCGCCTGACTATAGACAGCCTTTCTACATCGACACAGATGCATCAGGCACAGGAATCGGAAGTTGTCTTTTCCAGATAAAGGATGAAATCGAACATCCAATTGCCTTTGCAAGCACGAAATTTACGGAAACTCAAAACGATGGTCCGTTATAGTCCGTCAGTTCTATATGCATTAAGAAAGTTTGGACATTATTTGTTTAACGCCAAAGTAATTGTTAGATCAGATCACAATCCCCTGAGGTTTCTGACTACGTCATACCCTAATTCAGCAAAGTTGACCCGCTGGGCGCTTACGCTACAACAATTCGATCTAACTATTCATCATAGAAGTGGGAAGGAGAGTACCAATTGTGACAGTTTATCACGCTTGTATCAAACGGATTAGCAGAAAAACGCGTATGGACGTACATAATAAATATGTTGAATTATATTAACATTCTCTAGGTATTTCAAGCAACATTAATTGATTAAAAGTAAGAAATATAAAGTGTTGTATAAAATATAATGATTGTCGTTGTAACCACGTACTAACCAAATTTGTGAAAGAGGAATATTGATTTCAAAATTGGATATGGAAACATATGCAATTTTCTTGATGGTGGGGAATGTGTCCGGCCGCGTCTATCAATTTTTAGCATTTCAAATATCGCCATTACGGATTGCCCTTCTTCCTTAAGTCAAGGATACACACGCGCAGGGAAAAAAAATGGTACATTAATCACGAAAATCTCTAATTGGCCGATAGTTCGCGCCAAATCTGTATGTAGCCGTTGGATGTGACGTAACGAGCATATTCGCGGGAAAAAGTGCGAAGAAGCGTCGGAGCTTTCAGGGAGGCCAGACGTCAAAATGGCCAACCTCTAAATTAATGTTCCTCTTATTATTATGTTACCATTGTAACCAAGATTCGTATTAAGTTAGCAGTGCGCTAATATTGAAGCAAAGTGCTTTAAATAAATATATTAAATGGAATCAGGAGCAATTATTTCTGTAGGAATAATTTCCATTAACGACATACTGGCAAGCCGCTATTCGAAGTCTTCAATTGCCTAATATAACAGACAAGAAAGCCCACAGAGCCTTGCCGTCGTACAATGTGTATTCTCAAAGCGCTGATGGTATGTACCTCACGAAAATGTATACAAAATTGGGTTAAATAAACATTATTATTTTTATTTTTATTGCATTGTGTGCGTTAATTCAATTCTTGGTGTGTGTTTGTTTTTGTAAGAAGCGTTCGAGCTCTGACCCTTTTCTAGTTAGGAGAGAATAAACAAGTTCTTCTTGCATACGCAACACTAGAGCTCAGGTCAAAAACTAATAATAAGATTTTCTAAAAGATTTTTTGTAAAAACGCTGTTAGTGTCATTTTCCAGAAGCTTGCCTTCCACGTAGAAAATGCGATTCCTGCATATCTTATTTGATAAAACTTCACAAACAACTCCAAATCTACGTCTAGACTTCAGCTCTGTCATATTAAAATCAGAAACTTGGACGCGAAAATAACTTCAATGAAGAACTGTA
>QLNU02014802.1:10488856-10503832 GCA_006491805.2 Dysdera silvatica | reverse complement strand
ATGTATAGTACGTCTAAAAGTTTTATTTCGTAATTGACGGGGAAATTCGATTCTCAGTTTAAAGTAACAACGTGTTAAATGCAAAATATATGAAAACATAAATTGAATAGACTCACTATGGTGAACTCTCTCTGAACTGTCTGCGAGTGTGAAACACGTTGGTGGTCTGGAATGAGTTTTTATTGCATTCGAACCATTCCGGTTGTCGAAGACTTAAAAGTTTGTTACTCCACTATATTACTAATATTGCTAAGTAATAATAAGTATAACTAATATTGCTAACTATAAGTGCTTTTTCATTAGTGAAGAGTAACGGATGTTAGGTTTTAACCGCCTTCTGACGTTAAGGTATCTACGAAGTATTCTCAAACATGGTACTGCCCAACTTGCATTTATTTGTCGAGTGTAAATCTAGTTTACAATTATGATACAGTGAAATTCTGTTGAAACTTACATAACGAATTCATGAATATAATAAATAATTTCAGTTAGATTTAATGTGTAATAGATAATCTAAAGTGGAATATCACGAATAAGATGAACCAATTTTCACATTTGTAATCAAAGATTGAGATTTTTAACTTCTTTCACTTTGCTATTTTCCCATATTTATATAGGGTTAGCGTTATGTTCTTTTAATCTCCCTTTCCACACCCTTCTATCCAAGGGCACTTACAACTGCTCTTAGGCTGAGGTAGAAAGTTCACAGCGGGTTAGAGACTTACAAATGGGATTACAGAGCTACAACGACGCCATCCATATACAAAGTTTTATTGCAGGGAATTATAACCCTATCATCCCCCTTCCTTACATGCCAATGGGTCTCAAACAGCTGTTTTAAAATGAAATTCGCAAAATCAAAAGTTCGATCAAAATAACTGACGTCCACCTTAGAAACACTCTTAGGGTTGCAATATCAAAAATAAGACCTGATATTGATAGGATTGTTAAAAATAAGCAGTGGCAAAAATCTCGCTAAAAGGTTTGATTTCGCTGTACATATTAATAACTAAAAGTATTGTAAATGTTTTTTGCTTCCATACATATTTTACATTGTAATATATATATATATATTATGGCTAATTCCTCCATTATGTTGACACACCAGAAACCATGGCCCCTAGTCTCCAGGTGCTGGAGTGCTCCTGATCAAGGCAGCGGTCAGTGTGGCATGAAAGCAGGGGGTGCTAAGAATCACTGGAATGGCCCAGGCTGCCGTTTGTTATTGACCTTGGCAACGTATAATGGACGATCCTTTGCTTCTGAAGCAAAACTTCAGGAATTGGAAGAAGAACTTGACAAGATCAAATGGGACATTGTAGGACTCAGTGAAGTTAGAAGAAAAGGTGAAGAGTTGGTGGAACTTAAAAGCGGACATTTGTTTTATTATAGAGGAACGGAAACTGGAAGAACAAGTGGTGTTGGCTTCTTAATCAACAAAAGAATTAAAGACTGTCTTCTGGAAGTTGAAAGTACATCAGATCGAGCAGCGAGGCTCGTTGTTCAACTAACCCAGCGATACCAACTTCAAATAGTACAGGTATATGCACCAACATCAAGCCATACCGACGAAGAGGTTGAAGAATTTTATGAAGAAATCAAAGAGTTACACACCAAAGGGAAACAACATATCAAGCTCATCATGGGGGATTTCAATGCAAGAATTGGACAACAGGAACAAGGAGAGACATCGGTTGGTAAATACGGATATGGGGAAAGGAATGAACGTGGCGATCAACTCATCGAATTTGCAGAAGCTGAAAACCTTAGCATCATGAATTCATTTTTTAAGAAGAAACCGCAAAGAAAATGGACATGGAAACACCCAAATGGGGGAACTAGTGAAATTGACTATATCCTGGCAAACAAGAAATCAATTATTGAAGATTGCAGTGTACTGAACAGATTTAATACTGGAAGTGATCATCGAATGGTGAGATGTAAAGTGCACTTAAATACTAAATTAGAACGACAGAAGCTCATTAGGAAACAAGTAAGTAAGAGGGTGGATTTAAAGAAATTAAAAGAAAATACCGAGGCATTCAAGTTGGAATTAAAAAATCGCTTTTCTGCACTGGAAGGACTTATTGATGAAAGTGATATCTCAGAAGCAAATGAAAACATTGTTAAGACAATAGTTGAAACTGCTGGGGAAATTGGTGGTGTAACCTGTAAAAAGCACAATAGCAAATTATCTGAGAAGACGAAACAGCTCATGAAAAGGCGAAGAGATATGAAGGTGGACAATCGAAATACCAGTTCCAGGATTGAGTACATAGAACTTTGTAAAACTCTGCGCAAAAGCATGAAAGAAGACATAAGAAAATTCAATTGTGAGTTAGTAAGGAAGGCCATTGAAAATAACAAGAGCCTTAGGGTTGTTAAAGGAAGTTTATCTGTTGGGAAGAAACACATCATTGCATTAAAAGGAGAGGATGGCACCGTAACAAGAAATAGGGAAGAAATACTTAGAAGAGTTGAAGAATTCTACAAAAAACTATATGAAAGTAACAGTGGATTAAACGAAGACACTGAAATAGTCGAAGGAACAGCTCCTAAAATCTTAAAAGAAGAAGTTTCATTTGCAATAAAAAGTATGAAGAAAGGAAGAGCCCCTGGCGATGATGGTATTACATTAGATATCCTAAAAGAAGCTGGAGAATATGTAGAAGACATACTTGCAAAATTCTTTACCAAATGTCTTAACAGCGGTAACATACCAAACCAATGGGATTCTGCAACAGTAATTCTTTTGCATAAAAAAGGTGATAAAGAGGATTTGAAAAATTACCGACCAATTAGCTTGTTACCTGCTATTTATAAAATCTTCACAAAAGTGCTAACACATCGCCTGCAGAAAAAATTAGATGCAGCTCAACCAAGAGAACAAGCTGGATTTCGAAGTGGATTCAGTACAGTGGACCATATTCAAGTATTAAGAGAATTAATTGAAAGAACACATGAATATGAACTTCCATTGTGTGTTGCATTTATTGACTATGAGAAGGCCTTTGACTCTATTAAAACATCAGCAGTCATCAACTCTTTAAGATCAACAGACATTGAGGATGTGTACATTGACATGGTGAAACGTGTGTATAAAAATGCAAGTGCAAAATTTCGGTTACATAAAGATACCAAAACTATCAAAATTGGTAAAGGTGTGAGGCAGGGAGATACCATTTCTCCAAAACTTTTTACTTCAGCTTTACAGATGATTTTTCAGCTGATAAATTGGAATAACAAGGGAATAAAAATAAATGGTGAATATTTAAATCATTTGCGGTTTGCTGATGACATTGTTATTTTTTCAACGAACCCATCAGAACTCCAAGACATGGTACAGGAGCTCTCAACTAGAAGTAAAGAAGTTGGACTCAAGATGAACCTACAAAAAACTAAGATCATGTTCAATAATTTTGTAGAGGAAACAAAAATACAAGTTGACAACATTGAGCTAGAAATTGCTGATTCATATATTTACCTTGGCCAGCTGATTTCAATGGATGGCAACATTATGAAAGAACTCAACAGACGTATTAAACTTGGCTGGAGTGCATTTGGAAGAAACAGTTTTATCCTGAAGGGGAAATTGCCTTTGTGTCTAAAAAGAAAGGTCTTCAACCAGTGTGTATTGCCAGTCCTCTCTTATGGATCAGAGACATGGAGTCTAACAGTTGGAGCAATACGAAAGTTACAGACAACGCAAAGGAGCATGGAGAGGTGCATGCTTGGAATAACTAGGAGAGATCGAAAAAGAAACACTTGGGTGAGAGAGCAAACTAGAGTAGAGGACATCATTGTTAAAGTAAAAGGGCTGAAATGGCGATGGGCTGGGCATATTGCAAGAAGAACTGATCAACGATGGACAACAGAAATTCTGAACTGGATTCCAAGAGACCACCGAAGACCTAGAAAACGTCCTCAAACTAGATGGGTGGATGAAATAAGAAAACAGGTTGGGGTGACGTGGAAGCGAATTGCTCAGGATAGACTTGTGTGGAAAGCATTTGGAGAGACCTTCATCCAGCAGTGGATAGATAATGGTTGAATATGATGATGATATATATATGGAGGGAGAGAGAGAGAGAGATCAACAGTAGTCTTCTGTCCAGAATACAAGCAGCTGGCAAAGGGCCGCTTCGAAGGAGCTGTGCTACTTCCTTCACCGTACTACGTGTATGTGTTATAACACAGAGACCCCTATTCTGGAGTGAATTGGAAATGTTTAATGATCTAAATATACATTTTTTTACACTGAAGTGCCAGAAAAACTGGTACACCTACGTAATATTGTGTAGCCCCCAACCCCACGCATGCACACAGAAGTGCCACAACACGACGTGGCATGGACTCGACTAATGTCTGAAGGTATTTTGGAGACAATTCACACCAGGAATCCTGCAGGGCAGTCCACAAATCCATAGGAGTGCGAGGTGGTGGAGATCTCTTCTGAACAGCACGTTGCAAGGCATCCCAGATATGCTCGATAATGTTCATGTCTGGCGATTTAGGTTGCCAATGGAAGTGTCTAAAGTCAGAAGAGTGTTCCTGGAGCCACTCGGTAGCAACTCTCGATGTGTGGGGTGTCGCATTATCATGCTGAAATTGTCCAAGTCCGTCGGAATGCACAATGGACATGAATGGGTGTAGGTGATCGGACATGATGCTTACGTACCTGTCAAGAGTTGTCTCTAGACGTATCAGGGGTCCCATATCACGCCAACTGCACACGCCCCATACCATCACAGAAGCTCCACCAGCTTGAACAGTCCCCTGTTGACATGTAGGGTCCATGGATTCATGAGGTTGTCTCCATACCCGTACACGTCCATCCGCCTGATGCAATTGGAAACGAGACTCGTCAGACCAGGCAACGTGTTTCCAGTCATCAACAGTCCAATGGCGGTGTTGGCGGGAGCAGACGTGACTTAAGTATTTGTGTCATGCAGTCAACAATGGTACAAGAGTGAGCCTTCGGCTCCGAAAGCCCATATCAATGATGGTTCGTTGAACAGTTCGCACGCTGACACTTGTTGATGCCCCAGCATTGAAATCCGCGGCAATTTGAGGAAGTGTTGCACGTCTATCTCGTTTAACGATTCTCGTCAGTCGTCGAAGGTCCCGTTCTTTCAAGGTCTTTTTCCGGCCGCACCGCTGTCGGAGATTTGATGTTTTACCGGATTCCTGATATTCACGGTATACCCGTGAAATGGTCGTACGCGAAAATCCAAATTTTGTCGCTATCTCGGAGATGCTATGTCCCATCTCTCTTGTGCCGACTATAACGCCACGTTCAAAATCACTTAAATCTTGATAAACTGCCATTGTAGCAGAAAGAACCGATCTAACAGCTTTGCCAGACATCTCTGGTCTTATATACGCGCTGCCGACCGCATCGCGTTACGCTGATTGGTTGCAAAGCTCCGTTATTTGCATACGCACGCCTGTGCCAGTTTTTCTGGCACTTCAATGTATAAAAACAATAAAAATAAAGACGGCCACGGAAAAGATTAAAGGCCAAAACATAAAAAGCCATCTATTTCCATAGGTTCTAAATATTTTGAACATCTGCACACTTGCCGTCAAAACTTGCGTAATTACTATTTCCTATTAAAACTTTGGTTGTTTCATTTTCTCGGATTTCTTTCGCGAGAAAACGAATTCGATTAATTTTGTCTCCGTTTTCTCGATCTCGTTTTGCCAGTTGCAATTTCGGCATTGGCCAGAATGTGGTAACTTAATTTACGGAAAAAGAAAGATCGGATTATTTTTTCCACCACGTTTGATTTTGCCTACGTTATTCCCCACTTCAACTCCGGATATTTGTCTTTTTCTTCACTTCGCAATTTCCTTTTAGCGCTGAAGTGCAATCATAGATTGAATTTAGTCTTCGGCAAGCATATTATAGTAGTCTTCGTGGCATGTTGGAATTGCGCTTTTTCCTTATTCGACTTTTCGCTTCAAATAGTTCTGCGTCCCTTTTTCACAGTTTCTACACTTTCTGCCTGGTCATCACTTTCAAAATTTCGCTACCATTTAAGGTTTCGAAGCTGAAACGAAACTTGAATGATACAGTGAAGAGGTGAAACTGACAAACGATTAATGGCCATAAAAAAAATACTACTTCCTGTATCAGCATTTCCGGTTCTTTAATTTCAAGGAAACAAATTCTAGCTCAGTGGATTTCTGCAGTTTATTCCCCTGCACACTTTTCAACATAGTTCAGAATGTCATTTCACTTCCTTCTGAGAATTTTTGTCTAGCAGCACCAGTGTCGCTGAAGTTTGCTTACCAATTTGAGTCAGCAATTTTTCCCTCTCCTCCCTTCTCTTCCTCCACCGAAGCTGTAAAATCCTCCCGATGGAGGATCCGTAGCATTTTAGATATATCATAGACTTCGTGAAAAATATTTAAATTAGTTCGTTCGGTAATTCTAAGGTAAAAATATTTATTGTAAAGAAATATAATTAAAAGATTAGGGACGCGACTTGTTTGTTAGGTTTAGTTATTTCGGCTGTATGGCGTACAGCATGAAACAGCGTGAACTCACTAGGACCAGATGAGGATGCTTAAATTGATAACTACCTAAGTACCTATTAGAACCTAAAATGCGCAAGCCACTTTTAGGTTTTCAAACGAAGATTATTCAATAACATTTCAAACGATTCAAAAAATTTGTCATACGTTTTTCCAAATTTAAAAAACAAAACACAACATCCGCTGTTTCAGATTCCGCTAAAAAAATGCGTGCAATTCGAAAAATCTATTCATGGCATTTTACAAGGCTTATTTGAGGAAATATTTGATATAATTCTATAAAAAAATTTACTTATTCAAAATATAATAATGGAATGTGTTGGACATTGTATACCAAGTGAAGAAATAATCAAAAAATGAATGAACCCGAAAGATTGTTCTTTCAACTCTTTCTAAAAAAATCGCAGATGCTTAAAATACGTTATTACATAGATTTTTTTACTAATTAAAACGTGTTCTTTTTTCTTCCCGTGTAAAATTAATAAGTAAAAAAAAAAGTCACAAGGTTTTAATAACTGTCCCGCGTATCAAACATTAATCTTCATAAGAAAATGACATTAATTTTTTATATCGCAAAGTACAAGTGTATCAAGATAAGTTAATTAGAATAAGTAATAACTTACAACCTCGGGATATCCTTGGTTTGCGGTGATTAAGAAGATTCCCCGTACTTAAATTAAAAAGACATAAATTATAGAAGGGCTACTTATATTACGAAAAATTTTGCACTGCTATGAACATTGCCGGTTCAAGAAATATATTGCTGGGAAAACGTTGTATAATGCAAACAGATCTTTACATCTATATATGCTCATTGTGATTTGATTAAGCATATTTTATATATGCTTACGCTCACTATATAGTGTTACACGGCAGAAAAATATTTGTGTAATCTGCATGTTACAATGAAAATTAATAAAGCGCTTTTTATATGACCAAACCATGGAGACACCCCGAAACAATTACCTTATCGGTATAAGACATTTTATGTGTAATGAAAATGAAAAGGTAAGGAAATTATGACATTTTCGACGATTTTTTTTTTTTTATTTCGGAAGATTATGACGAGTTGTACGAAGTATAAAATATAATTTTGGCAGCAGTGCTGCATTCCGATATAGACGTGATATACAGTTAAATAATTGTCAGATAATATCTGGTGACAGACTATGGAAATCGTTCGGTAATTGCTGAACTAGTTTGCTGATGAATCTATAGTGGTTTCAACTGACAATCAAATATGTGCCGAACGTGTTAAGTGACGTGGAGTCTATAGACATTGCAGAGCTGTGAGAGGTCTTAATAATGTTCAGGATCTCCTATAAGAAGTGAATCTGCGGTCATGCATCATCGTCCTAGAAAATGGCACCCTAAAAACTTGATGCTAAAGGTAATCATTGCTCATCCAGAATGGTTTAACATACTGATTTGTTTCTAGGATAAAACATGACACTACCTGAAGTATTGGATGTTATAGAAGATAGGTGCCCTAGACTGAAGTAGTACTCAGCGTGATAATTGAATGCTGTCTTGCAATTAAATTCGGTTGGAGTTGCTTCAACATCTTCGACATGAAATTTTTGTTTGTCTGAGTTTTATGGCGCAAGGGTAGTAAGGTGCACGCTGCTCCGGAACCTACAGTTTTCCTAAGAATCCAGATCTCTTAGGGCCTAGGGAACTAACCGACGGACTACAACATAAAACTGTTTGATGACTGCCCCAAGGCAAATAAAGAATACACTACTGAATACCATACGCCTCCTTCTATGCTATAATACACTACTGAATACTTTACGACTCCTACTATATTATAATACACTACTGAATACTTTACGACTCCTACTATATTATAATACATTACTGAATACTGTACGACTCCTACTACACTATACTACACTACTGAATATTATACGGCTCCTATTATATTATAATTCACTACTGAATATTATACGGCTCCTATTATATTATAATACACTACTGAATACTATACGATTCCTACTATACTATAATACACTACTGAATACTATACGACCCTTACTACACTATAATACGCTACTGAATACTGTATGACTTCTACTATACTATAATACACTCATACATACTATATATACTACACTACTGAATACTGTACGACTCCTCTATATTATAATACACTACGGAATATTATACTATTCCTATTATACTATAATACCCTACTGAATGCTATACGACTCTTAATAATACACTACTGAATACTATACGACTCTTACTATACTATAATACATTACTGAATACTATACTATAATACACTACTCTGAATACTATACGACTCCTACTTTACTATAATACTTTCCAACTACACTATACTATAATACTCTCCAACTACACTATACTATATTATACTACACTACTGAATACTATACGACATTTCTGTGTATGTATAGATATATACCGTCCATAATTATGACTCTATAATACACCAGACGGCGCCCCTAATACAGAACAGTTAGCAGTAGCTATCTTGAGGGTTATCAAAGAAAGAACTGATTCTACCAATCGTTTTAAGTTCTTATTTATAAATGATAAATTGTAGTTTTGATTATTTGAAATAATTTGAAGAACAGACAATAGATTTTATAGTAAGTCATCTTTTTTAGTCGCTGCGTAGTTTAAAGTGCGACTAGATACAAACGGCGGAAAACTTGGTCATAATTAACATGTGTATAATTAATTAACGGTTACTTCTAACGAAGTCTTTCGGTACGTTTAATTTAACGAATGATATATATGGTATACTATGGGTAAAATGAATTAACTTTTTCTCACTAATTGGAATTTTACCTTCGTAATAAAAATTTTATAGATCCTTTTGTTATGAATTACAAAGTAAACTTCATACTTCGATAACATTCAGAATGCACTGGCACTGGAAACGGAAGGTTTTCTTATCGCTGTTCTGCTACCTTGAGAATTAATCTCTAACTTTCAAATATTCAAGAAATGCTAATTTCTTTTAAAATCTTAACAATAATAATGGTTGGTTAAGTTCATTGGTTTATAAATTGTGCATGTTAACAAGAGTATAGGAAAGTACGATCTTTGACAAATGGTTGTAGTGAATAACTGTTATACCCAATAACTGCTATAGTGAATAACTGTTATACCCAATAACTGCTATAGTGAATAACTGTTATACCCAATAACTGCTATAGTGAATAACTGTTATACCCACTAACTGTTATAGTGAATAATTGTTATACCCAATAACTGATACGGTGAGTAACGGCTGTTAATGCGAAGAAATTCTTCCAGCCCTTTGACGTTCTCTGATTTCGACTGTACATGGAATTTTATTGCCACAAATAATTACTTCAATATAAACCATTTATTTTGTATGATAGCTATAATTCCGGTGGCGTAGCCATTGCAATGCGGGGAGTAGGGATCGGACGAACGAAATTTGGGTTTTAATGACCTTCCGCCAGAAGCAGACGAGATTCAATCGAGTAAAACATATTTTCTTATTCGTGTACAAGATACAATTGATTTTATTTACTGACAACGGTCCTTTTTACTCGAAGCATATTTATTATTAACTAGCTACACAGAAGATGTGGAATCAGAAGGCGAATTGGGATGAATTGTATTGACATAGCTATGACTCACAGTAGTATGACTGATGAATGGTTGGTTGGTTCGTTGGCGGGGTTTTAATGGCACAAGAAAGACAGCTATCTTGCGCCAAACAAGGTTAAATTTTACAGATGGTTTTTATGACTGATAAAGATTTGGGACTTGGGCCTTGATATTGAATTAGCAACGTATGTCGTTGGCATAGCCTATACGGAGTTGTTTCGATCAGGGGCGGGTTGATGCAATTAACTTTGTACTGGATGCCACTTTTTGTAGTTACTCAGCGCACCTTGCAAATTCTTCTTTTTTTTTTTTTTATCCAACATCATTTTCTAGCGACCTAATATCGATTTTATAGGTTGAAAAAGATAATAAGGATTTTCTATAGAATTATCGTTTACAGTATTTTGTAGACTTGGGCATGAAAGGTGGTGTTTACATGTCATCAGGTCAGGTTCACACGAGGGTAGGTAGGTAAATTGGGCAGCTTAATTCGATAGAGATGCTGTTGTAGGTCGTAAGTCTGAAGCAGGTTACTCCGACCTTCCTTGGGAGATCTTTTTGTATTGCGCATTTCATGAGACAGTCTTAACTTTTCCAGTTATTTTATTAGTGTATTGTAATCGTCTCTGTTGTTTTATTAAGGACTGACGTTATCGCCACTAGCATGCTACGCTCTATTTTATTTATTTTAATATCACTTTTTATATTATTGTTCTAAATTGTAAAAGCAATGTTTTTGTTGTTTTGGTTAGACAGCTCTTGAAATGAAAAGCTTTAAAATTGGGAGTCATATATATATATATATATGTGTGTGTGTGTGTATATGTGCATGTATAGATGGATGGATGGATGGACGGATCGGTGGGCGGGTAGACAGACAGACAGACAGAAAGAAAGAAAGAAAGAAAGAAAGAAAGAAAGAAAAGCAATAATAATAATATTCTGTTTTGTCTCGTCCGCTGAAGTATGATGTAACATATCTGAAGAAATACTAAATTAAATCTGCAATAAATTTTGAAAAACAACAACACATTTATTGCACGTAATGAGAATTAGATCGTCGCTGTTCCATAGAGATAATATTTCCCGAATGTGCTTTTACCACTGTTGTCCCACATCATGTTTTCAGGAATTGCTGGACAATGCGTCTGTACATCGATAAGTATTAGAAAAGTGCATGCTCGCCATCGCTGACGTTGTGAAGTGAGCATGTCGTCGTATTTTGACATGATTCCCCGACTACTAATAAACCTTGTTTGAAGTTGCCATGACTGAATGAGCATTGATTTGAACAATTCCTTTTTCCTCTAGGTCCGCGTTTCGGTTGATTTAATGAAGAACTAACAGAATTGAGAAGCCCGCCTTTGTTTAAGTACTGAAACAATAAAAGGAATTGGATTTGGTATTATTTTAAAAACATCGGCAATAATTGCATTAACGATTGCTTAGTTACATCATCATTAATAAGCCCAACGTTAAACGTACGATATCTTAAAATTAGGTGTTATTTTAAAATATTATCAATGAGAAGAATTAACTATTTCCTTGATAGCTCATTTAATCAAGATCACATTACCTAATATTTTAATAATATATAATTTTTTCCAACTCAAGGTATCTATGTGAAATGGTACATACAGTGAGCAATATATTATTTACATATAATAGTGGCGATATTGAACACATTATATTAAAATGAATAGGTCAGAAATGAAAGTGAAAAAAATAGAAAGCAATAACTTTTTATTTGTTGCAATTTATCTCCCGGAAATTGGAAAGAAAATAGCTTGAAATATTTTCTTTCTAATCGCTGGATAATATTAAACGTTTAGCGGTACTCATCTCTTTACTATAAAGTTTTTTTCAATTGCATTTTCAAATTTACATTTTTGTGATTGCTTTTAATTACCTGAGTAGAAGCTGTCCAAATATATATATGTTTGTAAAAGTACTAAAACTATTTTAACTAAAGAAATTCTACAAATAGTTTAACTAAACAATTTCTACAATTATTTGAACTAAACAAGTACTACAATTATTTGAACTAAACGAGTACTACAATTATTTGAACTATACAAGTTCTATTACTGTTTGAGCTAAACAAGTTCTGCAATTACTTTAACTAATCAAGTTTACCACATACAACAAATTCCGCAGAAAGTTAATAAACTAGACTAAATAGGTTCAACTACTCTTATATCCCAGTTCTCTATAAAAGATATTCGCGAAAAAGAAGGAAACTTTAACTGCTTTCATAAACTAATATTTATCTTCTTTATCCAAGTAAATTAATCTTTCGCAATTGAATAGGACGGAATGCTGGATTTATGAGAACCACGCTGCACATAAAAAATGATCAAAGGAAATGATAGGTAATAAACTTCTGCATTTTGTTATAGAAAGGCTATCTCAACCTTTTTACCTCCGATCATAGTGGAGTTCCTTCCCTTCCGGAGTAGCATATGTGCTGAGTAAATAAAATCCTGTTAAGACGAGGAAATTCTTTTCGTGGGGTTGAAATTGATCAATAACTGGACACTCAACATATACGATCATTCTATAACTTTATACGTAAATACACATACAGAAATATATGCGTTTACACACGCGCTATGTATACATATTCTTATCGTGGATATCAATATTTTCGAATATAAATTTCAACATCAGACAAAAAATAATAGCCACATTTATTATAAAATGATATTTTATTTTTTGTTGAAAACAGAATGGAAGTTCGTGGAAACTTTTATAATAATTTGGTATAAATTTTATATTAAAAAAGAATTCTAACACGTTGTTTGGACACAGTTATTGCTTAATGAGTCAGGTAACTCCAAATTGTCATTTATTCGTGGCTAAAAAATAATAATAATATATATTTATTGAGCCAAGTTACATATACATTTGTAGATACCATGAATTAGCCTCGTATGTAATGTCTTGACAGGAGACCGAGAAAAAAGCAGATAAAAGTACGGCTTAACAAGTTTCGGTCCCCTTTGTTTTCCATTTAACAGACTTCGATATTCAGCATTTTGCTATATATAAAACAAACACAGTAATGGTCATTGGCAAAATCACATGACATCCGAACAAAAATATGATCCAACTATTTTAAAATCAAAAAAGGTCACTATATAATACATTATTATACACAAACGTAAATTTATCAATAAAAATGTTTTATTGTTTTTAAATAAACGCAAATTGTTGATACTTCTGAGTGAAAGTGGCAGAGAATTCCAAAACTTCTAGATCCACGAAATCTATATGATAATATAAATAATTATTACTAGAGAAAATGTGTAAAAATTCATGATCTTATCTGGATTTATATCTATTTGTTCTGCGTTGAAGTTTAATAATATTATTGTATAAATTACAATGTATTCTGTGATATATTATAATTGAAATACGATATTTAACCAGTTCGTGAAATGGTAAAATATGAAAGCGTTCCTAGGGGTCATCAATTACAAGCCCAGATTTAGCTATTAACCCATTAGTGCCTAGCGTTCCTTTTTTTGGAGGCTTAAATTTTTTCCTATAACTTTTTTTAAAATTCACAACAGTAACTAAAATTTATCGTGGTAACACAAAAGGGATCAATTTCATTGTTGAATAACAAATTGTACCACAGTATGAATAATTTTAGCATACGGACAAAAAAGATTACGATCATCGCGTTTTTCAGCAGCATGGAAATAACGCGCCCGACAAAATAAGTTTTATTCTTAATTTTTGTTGCTGCTGGAGTTATTTGCTTTACATATATGTTAGCTGATACACTTTTTTAAAATACGTTTTGATCAATTTTAAAATACGTTTTGATCAATGATACGTTTTGAAATCAATGAGTAAGCTTTGTTTGAGCATGAGCTTTGGTTAAAACATACACCGTCCCAAAATTGGGATATGCTACGCACAAAAGGACCCGTGTTTCTACCGGAATCGAAAAATTGTTCGAAATATTCAAATATTTTTTTATTCTTTATTTAAATTGTTCATATTTTTTTACAATAACATAACATATTAATTAATCAGTAAACAAGAAATTGAAAATTTTCTTTTTTACGAATTTCATAGTTTATTTTTCTACATTTTTACATAGTTTTTTGGTACATAGTTTGGAGCATGAAAATTTTGTCTTTCAAGCCTTTCTTCGGGAAGTGTTTTTTTACTGTTCATTTTCCTTTTTCTAATTAACTATTGGACACAACACTTTTGTTGAATTGTGTGAAATTTTTGTGATATATTCACACCAAGTGTTTTTATATTTTAACACGAGAATTTGAAAAATTTATGTATACTTTTTTTAACAAACATGAAGGTTTTTGAAACATAAAAAATTAGATGCATAATAAAATGCGTAAGAATATATTGCGTCTTTCAGTTGTAAAAATTTTGTACTGAGACTACAAAATACATGTAGTTTCTATGAAAAATTAACAAGTAACTTAGACAAGGATGACAAAATGACAAAACTACCCCCACTCCCACTGTTTGCAATGTTGAAGAAGAATTGTGCAGAATTGGGAGAGGTGGCCGCTGAGTTTGCAGTGCTGAATGAGAGGTTTTTAATATTCAATCCAAATGAACAACAACTCACCCTTGATGAAGGTATGGTGCCATACTATAGACGGCACTGTCGTAAGCAGTTCATTCATGGATATTCTATCAGCTTTGGCTTCAAAAATTGATGCCTAAATAGTAGACGGGTATTTGGTCCAGTTCAAACCATATAGAAGGACAGGTACAATCGATAATATAGAAGATGTTGGTTACGACAGTTCTGTGGTTTTAGATCTTACTTCTGAA
>QLNU02014802.1:10464748-10481708 GCA_006491805.2 Dysdera silvatica | reverse complement strand
GGACAGACAGACAGACAGACAGACAGACAGACAGACAGATAGATAGATAGATAGATAGATAGATAGATAGATAGATAGATAGATAGATGGATGGATGGATGGATGGATGGATGGATGGATGGATGGATGGATGGATGGATCGATGGATCGATGGATGGATGGATGGATAGATAGATAGATAGATAGATAGATAGATAGATAGATAGATAGATAGATAGATAGATAGATAGATAGATAGATAGACAGACAAATAGATAGATAGATAGACAGATAGATAGATAGATAGATAGATAGATAGATAGATAGATAGATAGATAGATAGATAGATAGATAGATAGATAGATAGATAGATAGATAGATAGATAGATAGATAGATAGATAGATAGATAGATAGATAGATAGATAGATAGATAGATAGATAGATAGATAGATAAATAGATAGATAGATAGATAGATAGATAGATAGATAGATAGATAGATGGATATATAGATAGATAGATAGATAGATAGATAGATAGATAGATAGATAGATAGATAGATAGATAGATAGGATTGGATAGGATAAGAGAGATAGATAGATAGATAGATAGATAGATAGATAGATAGATAGATAGATAGATAGATAGATAGACAAAATAAAGTCAAATTTGAATTGAATGAATGAATGAAAAAAATACTTACTTACCAACTGCTTGCCATAGATCAAGAGTTGATTTCCTTGAAAATTGTAGCAGAATTGCCCTACATTAACGTAGTGAAAATGCATTCGTCTGTTCTAGCATTAACTCGAGTTCTACTTTCTCGTAGAATGAGTATTTTATTCTGCCCATTGTAGCACGGTGTTTAGTTCTTCTTGTCGCAGAAGTTTGGATTCCTGGGAAACCAGTAGCTCCCGGCCCAGCATCAATTTCGTTACTCTCGAGCCGCAAAAACACGAATAATCTTTTCCATATACACACTGGGAAAGATTGAGTCGATTAGATCTCCTATCATAAAATTTTTCACTTATATCCGCTGTCTTAAATGAATTTCAACTTTTCACTTTTCCTATTGACTTCCATAGCAATTTCGCCAACTCGTATATTTGATTTCTGTATATAAACAATATATGTAAATTATACATACTTAGAATTTACATTTCCATAAATCCATCTAGCCATATTAATGGGGAAAGTTATAAATTTTTATCTTTATTTGTGATTGATAGTTGTCAATTGACATGACAAAGATAAAATTATTAGTAAATTGTGAGAGCAAATGATGGAGTATCCACACAGATGTTTATAATGTTTTAGAAAGAAAGCTTAATTTATGAATTGATAAAAAAAAACGGAATGTAAAATAAAGTATATATTGTTTGTCTTTTCGGAGAACACAAGTGGTGTATATTTTAAGGGGTACTCAACTCAGATAGAACAAATATATATATTTTTGTTTGTTTTTGCTTTTAGCATATTTTTAGCAAGGCCTGTTGTTGTTCTTCTTATATAGGGGATTTAGCTACGCATGAGAAAAGGAAACTTTCACTCTAAAAGGGAGTGGCCTTCTCCTTTCAACTCAAAGTCATTTGTGGAAATGATGATAGAAATGGATGTCGTTTTATGGGTTCTGATTTCTGGAGAAACACAATACAAACAACGTTGTTTGGAATCGGCAGCCATTTCATCCCTTCTAGCCAATAAAATTGTCCATTTGAGCATTGAAATTTTTTGGGTTGAGTTGCGGCAAGGGATTGTGAGCGATTGGAAATTACCCATCCCATCTGAAGTCATCCAAAACACTGGAAACACATATTTATCTTAGCAAAAAACGTGTAGAACAATATATAATACATGAGTTTTTACAATATCAAAAACAGTAAATTAGGTGAGAGTCATAGTTACCAATGCCATAACCAATGAAAAACCTGTTGCCATTTTCAACTTTTAAATTGGCTATTAATGCGATTATAGTGGTGAAACTGATTTAATGAAATTGGTTAAGAAAAATTCTAAATGAAAATTGTATTACTAAAGTTCACTTAACCGAAATCATTTTATTTTGAAAAGAGAATTTCGTTTTTTTTTCAAAATATTTTTTTCTTGGGTCAGCTATTAAGCATTCCTGTATATTATGATCTTTTAAAGTTTCTGTTAACATATTTGCCCTAACTTAATTAATTTCTTCATTTAATATTTAGTTGAAATTCTCTCTCTATTCTTTTTGCATCACATTGGTGTGGAAACAATGGAAAAATTTTCAGTATAACTCTTTTTATTTTTCCTATCTTCTGGATTAAATTACATTTCGTAGTTTAAAAATTTTCTAACAAAATAATATCTAAGCATTATCCATCTATTAATTAAATACATTTTTTCATGCACTTGTTTGTGGAATTGGGTCATTATGAAAGAGTGGAAATAATTAGAAGTGAAATAATTAGATGCGAGAATAAACAAGGGTTGAGAATGTTGTTGTAACACCAATAAAGCTTAATTAGCAGTCAACTGGGCATATTGAAAGGATAACTGAGAGACAATGGATAATCGAACACCTCCAGTGAAGCTTAATTATTATGAGAGGACAAAGAGGTTTTCCCGAACTTGTTACAAAAACGAGAAAATATGTTAGAGTAACGCGAATACAAATTCCCAAGTTTAATTGTTTATGAAAGACAATTGTAGGGATGTTTATCCAGTGAATTGCATCTAATGGTTTATTATGATGATAAAATATATGCAGTCGAAAAGAGTTAGAATATCTTCAAGGAGCAAATTGCAAATTCTGCCGTGGTAATAAATAGTTTTTACAAGAAACATTTTTAAATCATATTATGGTAATGTACTTATACACTTATACACTTACTACGCATTGTATATATATTTGTATACTTTTTTATTCTGTAACCTTTTGATCAGAAGAACGTTGTAACATATATCGTATGTTTCTTACAAATAAAATTAGGCTATTATGCTACCAGCATTCGAAGGATTCGAAAGGTCTAAAGGTAGAATACGATTCCGAGACGTTCCATAATTGAAAACTTCTTCCTTTTATTGTAGTTATCGCGACAGATTTAAAAAATATTGGATAAAAATAGGAACGAAATAACTGAACTCATAAAAGAAAACTGTATTATATAAAGCAGAACGTTATCTCGCTTTTGTTTTCACGTTTCTACTGAACTAAAAAAATTTAAAATAAGTGAAAATATCGTCTTAATATAAGACAATCTGAGAAATATATATATATATATATATGAGTCCCATTCAATAAAATCCATATCTCTAAACTTAAAGACAACATCCCAATTTTAAAACGTTGGGGTGTTTACCAAATCTACAGCAAATGCAACGTCCTACATAGGCCAGACTAAAAGAGCCTTGTAGCACAGACTAAAGGAACACTCTAAATACGTAGAGACGGCAGAATTCCGTAAGTCTGCCATTGCTGGTCACATAACCACAAATTCAAAATCAACCAACCCATAATTATCTGTCAACCGATATCAATACATGAATTAGATATTTTAGAAGCATTCCATATCAATAAGAATTCTTCTATCATAGTCAATGAACCAAAATCTACTCCTACTTTTAATCAAGCTTGGAAACGTTTAATAAAATTTTCACATTAATTATTCATCCACAACTAGCAACACAACAGTCACGCAATAACACCATCTCCAGTTTTCTAATATTTATTTTCCCATTTTGCATTCCTGACAAGAGACGGCCAAGTCCGTCAGAAACGTACGTTGAAATAAAACGTTTTAACAACCTTACTTACGCTTATAATGTTGTATTTACTTATAAAACTTATAACTCTGAGAAATGTTATTCAATTGTTGCCCAGATGGCAGGCACATATTTGGTTCTGATTTGATGTTGAATCCTTTTAACCGAATATTGAATCCCTTATACAGAGAAATACAGTCACTTTAAAAGGTTTGTTTGTGTGTTTTTTGGTTTTACGGCTCAAAGACTACAGTGGTCATGCTGCGCCGGGACCTACTGTTTTCCGAGGAATCCGAACCTCTTAAGGCCTGGGGAACCAAACCCCGGACTACAGTGAGCAGTGCGATCTTTATGAGATCTCTGAGTAAGCGTTCTTTTTGCACTGCTGGGAGTCGAACCCGGATTAGCCGCGCAATAGGAGAACGCGTTACCACACTGCGCCACCGCAGGGCCGACTTTAAAAGGTGTCAACGTCATATTCAGTATACGGAGTCATTAGACGTAACATGTTTAACGTATTAAAATATACGTAAATAAGCCTTTCGATGATTTTTTCGATAAACTGCATCGTTGTAAACGATTTGCAGTGTGTGTGTGTGTATGGAATTCATTGCATATTCTGGACTTTTGGAAGATACGATAATTCGTATCTCACTGAGGCCGATGGATTCAGCTGCTGATGTATTGTCCCCATCTGTTAAGTAAATAAGGTACTCTAGAGAAGTTCGCAGACAATGTTTGTGCAATTTTATTTCAAAACCATTGGACAACATATTTAAGAAACTAAAATACAGACATATTTGAAACTTAGCAAGACCAGATACATTAGTTAAGTTATTTTCGTTTCTAATAAAATCGCACGGATTTTTTCATGATGTAATCAATTTTTTACTCGTTTTTTTTTTGTCTTCATTTACTGTGTTATAATTATGTTTGGTTTCCAAAAGTTAGAATGCCTGCCAACAAGTATGGCAAAAGACCTTATTGTTATTAAAAATTTGATTTGTTTGAAAATTTAAAGAAAGCCATTGATAGAATGGTCGTTATCATAATTGCAGCATATTGAATTCTGTGAAAATAATTAGGAAAATATTTGTTGACTACTGCGAGGAACACCCACATTTATGTGAATTTCTCGACAAATTACCTGCGTCACAAACATCATGTTTTTTAATGATGTATAGTCTTCGTGGAATGATCCTAATAGTTTCTTAAAATAAATTAGAGGTCTGATTTTTGCAGTTTAGTAACGCAAAAAATTTTCATGTGCACGTGATCAGAGTACATCTAGTGATCATCTAGTGATCTAGTACACATGATCAGACAGATCTAGTAGGTGCTCAGTTTTGCAATAATTGTTGATTATGAATACACAACACATATTATTGAGCCACACGTTGCGAAGAATATTAATCCTTTATTGCCAAGCAGAGTATGGAATGGCGTTTTGTGCTTCAGATATTGAAAAACAAAATTACGAAATATGTTTCCGATCTACTTTTGCATCTGTACACAAATGCATTTTTTTCCCAGTAGAAGGACAAGTGGCCGATCACAAGATTTTACTCTCTCTTCCTCGGCACTGACTTACTATGGGAGTGTTGTGTTACGCTGATGTTTGTTCCAAAAACCACTTTGTCTTCTTTAAAAAACAAAATCCATTCATAATAACGGCCTATGGGAACTCAGATTATAAGCTGGATTTTGCGACTACTAACGATAAGACATGATAACCTCAAATATGCCTCTAAAAAAGAATTTTCTAGATGAACTTTCCGTATTTTCAAATCGGTGTTATAGGGATATGGAAGAACTTAAACAAATTACTTAACCAAAAATATTATTCTAAATTTGTTTCTGTACATGAACTGATCGTTGTTTCTGGTTCGGATATTGGTTCTCAGAAAAGGGTGTTGGTTATGGGAATAAAAAAGAGTTTAAAAATTAGAGAAACGACTGGACCTTGTACTTCGAAGATCACAGAGTTGGATGCAAGGATCCAACTACTGGAAAAATCACTTACTGACTTTGGAAGTAAAGTGGAGAATCAAAGACAATATATTAGTAGACAGTGCCTACTGATCAAAAGTGTCCCTGGTCGCGATGATGGAAACTTAACAGCCAGCCTAATCGATTTATTCAAAGAGAAATTAAATTTCAGGTTACAGACTGAAGATTTAGCCTACAATGCTTAGGCAAGACGACGCGAGACCAGCACAGGGCAGGACATCAAGATCGATCGTTATCAAATTCTTAAGAACATCTCAAAACGATTATGTCTATAGAACAAAAATATTAATAGACGGTTCGGGTCTCGTGATTACACGTAGCTTGGAATTAGCATTAAGAGAGTTTTATATAATGATTTACCTGCTAGAGGTTTACAATGATGGATGCAAACAAATAATATTCATGGGCTTCCAATTCATGGTAATAGGCGTGTTTTCAGATCATCATTAGATATCCGTGGTTATACGGACTTCCTTGGGTATCGATTTATCTTCATCAAGGTTAAATACTATTATTTTGTGGATAATGAAACTGTGTCACTATTTTAAGTAATTGTGGCGATCGGATATTTGTTCATATATCTCGTTTCTTCTGTACGGATTGCGTAATATCATGGCTGTTTCTCTGTACCTTTTTTTATATATTTAAAATTTTACAATTCTCTGTATTAATCTGCTATACATCGACGCCATTGGCAATTCAGTGAAAAGCAAAGCGCACTTATCCTGGCACTGACTCGGAGTAGATATAATTTTAAGATGTTAAAAGTACATTCTTTTCTTTTGGTACCGTGTTTCGGGGGATTGCTTCTCGGGGTGCCAGGACACTGACTATAATAAATTGATATGATTCATGATATTTGTCTTCATCATTTGTAAACAACATGAATTTGAATTTAACAAATAGTTAATTCTGTGCCTTACAACTTCGATGACAATTGCCCTTTTCATTACATCGATATCGTTTAATTAACATGATCACCGCATGGCTTAAACTTAAGTGTGATGTTCAACGTATACCTCGGTTTTCTGTGCCATGTACCGAGGTGTGACGGAGTGTACTAGATAAAGATTCCTAAATCGGTCCCTATATATATAGTAACTTAATCTAGATGACACTTTTAGAAGCAAATAAGGAAACTATGTTTTTGAAGGGATATATTTGTGTGTATTTTAAAAGACTTAATCACTCTCAATATTACTGTTTTTCTCAGGATAGGCAATATCTGCGTACTGAAAGACGGTTTGCATAAAATTCAACCTGACCTTCATTACGAATTTCCGGTTTGAGGATTGACGATATTTTCGACAGTTGTTGGAGAATTGAGTGAAGCCGTGTTTGTGAACCTCGATCACCATAATTTACATTAAATTTTTCCAGAAGTTTCAGACTTGTCAATGTCGCTGGTACCCCTATCGCTTAGTAGAGAATTTCACGTATATTTGAGACAGGTTTTCAATATCTATACAACCACCCGTCAACGCCAACGACAAGAAAGTTTGTAAGTTCGCTTAGAAATTAGAACTTTCACTTAAAATAACTGACGGCTGAAGTTCAATTTAATGTTAACTTCGTAAGCATATACAACATATAATGGAAAAGGCATTTACACGTAAAAGTTTAATCATTTCTGAAAAATACCGAAAATTTCTTGAACGTTTATATAAAAGTTAACGGTAAATTTTGAAATTATATTTTGCAGATTAAATAATTATATTTTGAGCATTCTCCCGAAATAGAGTTACTTGAGAGCGTAATGTAGGGTAATTCGTTCAATATATATATGAGGCGTTGAAAACAACAGTTGTATAAGTCACAAAAATGAAATTTTTGAGTTAAGTCCATGGAAGTACCCTCTGGGGTTGCCTTGTTGCTTGCAACACTAGTATATGACCATAGTGTAATAAGTTGTTGCAGGATAGCACCACGTTACTATTGGCCAACACGAAACTGGATGGACGTTGCAAATCCTTTCGTATCTCATTTTAAGCAAAAATGGGCTTGTAATATTGTTGGTTTCAAGGCCTCATATATCGGTAGTGTAAGATGGTATCGATGGTGGATATAGAAATACTGATACTTAGACCTTAACATTGGCTTTATCCTTTCTGCACAATTAACATATATTATTATTTTAAGACTCTTCGTGCCAGCAGGAGTGGATGTATGGCTGTTTAGAGAACGAAATTCACTGAAAACATGTTGACGTGTGCGGCAAGTCTCCAATGCCCCTTCAAATGGTCAGAAGATGGTGTAATGTTTAAGAAAGATGTGCTGCTAGACCATTGTTATGGGGTTCCGGTTAAAACAGAATTGGTTTAACTCCAGTTCCAAACAATAGTCACTTCCTTCTTCGCAAAAAGCTCAAGCTACATACATGTGTGGGAGTTCGAACATCCTTCCAGCATAAATATTCCAGAAAATTAAAAACAGTTGGAGGCTTTAGAGTGCTAAACATCTATTTGGTAACTGTACAACTATTTTAAAAGCTGGCATCGGGTGTTCTCTGACGTATTTATTCTTGAGGAATTCCGGTTCTATCCTTTGTGTTAACAATGATAATATAAAGTCAGAAGTAAATAAAATGGTCTCAATAAAACTAATTAAATTTCTCTCATGAAGTAGAGCTGCATTGGGAATTTCTTTTGGAATAGAACACACACAATACGTTCATTACATCATGGGGTATTCAGCAGATTGAGCACGTTGCGTTCGCGAGAACTATATTGTAAACCATGCGCTTAAGGCTCTTTGAAACAAGATTTGGAAGTTGACACCGCTTTGTTATAAATCTTTAAAGATCGAAGAGAACAATACAATACAACACAAATTTACTTTTAAACACAGGATCTGATTCAATTACAAAACTGAGTTTTATATATAAGAACTGAATGGGAGATACAATGAATAACAAAATATTACTTTAGGTAGTAGTAGAACAATGCAACTAGCCTGAACTATCCATTTTTATGTATCAATAAAGTAGTAAACTATTGCAGGCCAGATAAATTTACATAAAGTAGAACCTTGGTTCACAAAACTGGCCTGCTTTTCTTTTATTGATTTAAATAGTCACTAAATACGTTTTTTTTTTCGTTTCTTTGTGATTTTAAGGCTCAATGACTACAGTGTTGATGCTGCTCCGGGACCTACCATTTCCCAAGGAATCCGAACTTCTGGACCTACAATTTTTCAAGGCATCCGAACCTCTGGACCTACAATTTTCCGAGGAATCCGAACCTCTTGGACCTACAGTTTTCCAAGGAATCTGAACCTCTTAATGCAAATGGAACCAAACCCTGGACTACAGTGGACAGTGCAATCTATATGAGAGCTCAGAGTAAGCATTCTTTGCACCATTGGGGGTCGAATCCGGATTAACGATGCACTAGGCGAACGAGTTACCACACTGCGCCACCGCAGGGCCAAATGTGTTTGAAAAATAACCGCTTGTATTTGTTTTCTAATGTATTCCAATCTTAATAAAGTAACAATTGCAAATGCTATTCAAGAACATGATAATAAAAATAAAATGTAAATAAGTTAGGTCATGTTGGTCTTTTTTTTTTCACACAGTATACTTGCTGTAACCACACGTGACTTCGTGATGTGCAAGTGAGAATTCCTAGAACAGAAGGGCTTTAATGGAGTGTTTTGAAAGACGTATCACATTCACATAGTTCTAGCCAGATTTCGTCGTACAGCGACTGAAGTGTTGCAGCTGACACATAAATTCGTGGTCTTAAGCAATTTTTCCGTAAATTCGTTTCTCCTAACCGACGTGTTCGCCGAGTGGTTAGGTGTCAGAAGATTTAATAGCTGCTACCGAAATAGTTACACCTTTGTTAAAAATATTTTGGGTACTTTAGGTGCGATACCATATAAGTGGGAATAAATTGATGTGTGGCCGAAATAAACAGGTATAATGTAACAGTTTGTACTTTGTGAAAATACAATGCCCAGTTCGTGGCTCCTACCCAACTGTAAAACCCACATGTTAAATTGTAATAAGATTGGTATTCAAAAGTATAAAAACAAAATAAAATGTTTATTAAAACTATTTACATTAAATACACCTACAAGAAATAATGATAGGACTACTTCCTTTAAAATATGTTAATTTCCTACTGTATATATGTTAACCCATTGTACGATTTTTATTACTCTTATATCAGCGGCTTATCAATAACTTTTAACTTATGTAATTAATTGCCAGTTATCTAAAATCACAACCCTTAATTTCCTACCAGTCTTTGAAAGCAGTTGTAAACGTAATAGGAATTGCATAGGCGTCATGAGCATCCCTCTCGGTCACCTACATGTCACGTATGCTTAGAGCAAGGCTAGACATCTTTACGAATCACAGAACATGCTCAAAACACTTCTCATCTCCACACGGCCCTTATTGGGCCCCATAGGGCCTTTACTTCACACTTTCTACTCACATTTTTAACTCAACTGCGATCTCTATATTAACAACAAAAGTTCTAATCCTCATTTCTATGGTTCTCTCTCTCAAACACGAATGACCAAAAACTTTTCATCTTCCCTTCTTCTCTCAAATGAATTTTTCGAATTTTCTTTTGAGTTACGCCTCTGATTGGCTAAACTAAGTTCTTACATAGAAACTAAAAGCCAATCAGTGAAAAGGCGGGAAAAGGACCCTTATTTCCTCCCACGTTACTTCTAAAATTAGACAAGCTAAGGACGTCGGGGGTTTTAATCTTACATATGGGTGAAGGGCTGCTGCGTCTGTAATAACTAAATCATCCTTTGCCCTCTAGTTGTACTCAATGAAACGAAGTTTATAATAGTAATACGATAGGCGATCTCCGCCAAAGAGAAGCGTTTACCTTTGCCAATGAAAACTTAAGTGTAAACTACCCAATTGTTGAACGACATACCTTAAAAAAAAACGATCAGTAACGACCCATCTGACATCGACAAGGATTCGTTATAAAGGATAGGTCATTTAGCCTAAGCTAATGGGTTTGTTTCGGTCGAACAGGTGCCGCTCTAAGGACCACAGTATGTAAAACTATTATCAATTAAGATGTCTGCAGGGGCGGACCGTCACACAACTATGGCATCTGATCACAGTGGAGGAGGCAAGAGGAAAGGTAAATAACGCAACCCCATAAGGAGAAATACCTGACGTCATAACCTCAGCATGATTTTGTATAAATACTGTAGATTCTTTGCACTGTAGCAAGCGATTGAACTCAGAAAATTGATGTTACAGCAATTAGTTACTTAGTTCACCGCTACAAGCGCATGCAGCGTTCGATGAGCACTGTTGCAGCTAGCGCTTACATGCTCCGCGTACGCGAACTTTAAAAGACATGTAGTCTAAAGACACGTTCTCTTCTTCGCTTTTCCGTTCGTGTTTTGCTCTCATCGTTATGTAAGTTTAGCAACTATGCTACTTGTTAATTTACAGTATTAGAGTTCTGTGGTATTTTGCTAGTTAGTTTTTACCATGGCAGTTAAATAAAACCAGTTATTTGTTAGCAACATTGTCTTCCTCCATTCTTTGATATAATGCATGATGCACTTACAGAATCCGGTATTGCGTTGAATAGCAGCATTAGTCTTGAAGTCAGATTGAGTAGTGAAAAAGCAATATGATAGCTTTACGACAATAATAGTAACGTGTCATTTGCCATAGTGGTAATACGTTATAGCACTTTTACACTGAAAATCTTATTTCCGGATTATCTAAAATTCTGCTTATCCGAAATCTGGTCCATCTCTTCATTTCGGATAATCGGAGTCCTACTGTATGTTCTTCCTACATCTTATTGTACAATCTTCCTACACACCTACTACATTCCTACTGTACAATCTTCCTACACCCAAATAGTGACGTGACACGAAAAAACATGCCAAAATGCAAAGTTTTGTACTAGTTTTCTAAACAACGAAACGGCACTTGTTTGCCCCTTCAATGTATGTGAGTGACACACACAATTTCTCAGTCACGCTATCTTGATAGCAGGAGCTACATCGACACCTTTCACCCCCCCCCTCTACCGCCATTTATTATATTACTAAGTAGCCAACTAAGAATAGAAAATTCGTGTAAAAATCTATTTTCTGTAGACGTAAGAAAACGCGTAATATTACCACATCGCCGACTATGGTGAGAGAGATTTTCGGTCTTTAATATCACCTTGGTCCAGCATTTTGGACGTTCGCTTCTTTGACATTGATTTGGTTTAAAAAGCAGTACATGCACTGCCCCACTTGGAAACCCGTTTATAGTAAAGCGTTATATGTGCTCGCAGATTAGAGGGTGACGGGTCATCTGTGGCTCATTTGGAAGAGCCCTTGGCCGGTGAACAAAAGTCGTGGGTTCAGTTCCCATATAACACCATAAAATCATCTTTTTTCTTTATGAGAAATTAAAAAAAATATATGCCCTGGTAGTTCTGTGTGCCGATCATTTCGCGATTATGCTAATCTGTGAGAGGTAATAATATATCGTATATAAAAAAAACAATTTATCTTTTAATATTACCACATGATCGGCTATGATGATAAGGACTTCCCATCTTTTGTAAGAAAACACATGTGCCGTATGCATAACTAACTTTCTTTATCCTGGATAAAGCACCATGGTACTGGGTCCCCTTTCGTTCGTGAGCCCAAATTCACCTCATTCAAATCAAACTTCATTCATACGGCTACAATTTTATTTTACATCAACTGATAGTTTTTACTATTGATTGGTTAGATTGATCAATCCAGGAAGCTAAGGGTCAAGACTTTGGGGTCTGACAAAGCCCCTCTACCTGCAATGACAGCAGAAGTGACAAAAACCATGACAATGACAGCAGTGGTGACAGTGAAAGGGATTTAGGAATGGAATAAATTTTTATTATAGTTAATCCACGTTTAGCGTATTATAGATATCCTCCGTATAAAATATATTATTTATTTTAGTTAAATACTCGCAATATAAAAATATTTCGGTCAAACAAGATACTTTTAAGTGAAAAATGTTATTAAATATTATAAATTAACTAAATTTTACTGAGTGTTTACAAGTTAAATACTCCCTTAGGGATTTTCGCAATGACGAAGATATAATTGGCAATGAACGATGACGTATATTACGCAAGTACCAGCTAGTTTTTATAGATTAATATGAATTATTTATAATTTTCTATCTCAGACAATTAATATTAATTGTGTAAATAGGAATTTTAACTGTTAGAATAGGTTTGTTTTTAATCACTGACTTTTGACCCGTTAGATTCACGAAGCGTCCTTCTGTGCGTCGGTTTTAGGTTGTCTAAAATCCCGCTGTTCTGGTGTTAAATATGCTTGGTATAAGAGCACATACCCCGTTCTCAAACCAAACACATTTCGTAATGTCAAACAAGTGTATTTCACTTTTTCCAAAAATTCATGTTACACATTAAATTGTGAAAATCCCTCGGTTGTTAGTTGCAGTCATTGTTCAAACCCAATTTGTTTTTTGCATTTTCTTGTTCATTTTCATACACATTTTTAACTTTTAATAAAGCCAAGTAGGTGTATTTTTAATAAAGCCAGGTAGGTATATTATTTTTTTAAAGCGAAATGAACGCTTTTTATATAACTAAAACGAGACATCTATCCACTAATAATGAAGTTCTGAATATTTATCCAAATACATGCATAAATTCTTACGAATCAAAATCGATAATATTTTTATCTCGAATGAAGGATTGTTTATTAATTCTCTTTTGGTGACATCACTTCAAAAATATCTCGCCATTCCTGCTGTTAATAAAAAGCTTATCAAGTAAAATTTGCTGAAAATAACCTTTTCTCGCCAAATTTGATGGGGTTATAACTCCCCCTCCCCCGATGGGGTATATGGATTTAGGTAAAATTTTTTTTTTTAGTTTCTTATTGAAACATTTATACTTTATTATAAAACTAAAATAAAACTCATTTTCGATTCTCACTGCGTGTACTCTCCTTGTCAGATCAAAAGGCAGTAGTAAAGAAAAGAAAAAAACCTAGGGTAATACAATTGAAGTGGGTAAGTAATAACTGACGCCTCGAAATATTCCAATTTTATTTGCTACAATTTTTTACCACCTATTTTATTATATATATTGTTAATGTGAAAGGTTGGATTGAACTGTTACACTGAGAAAATTTGTGTTTTGTGAGAATGAAATTATTGTATTACTTGGACTGGTATTAAAATGGTTATGGTCTATGTTTTTTTGTTGGTAAAAAGAATACATTTATTCCTTGGGGTATTAAACGTTTGGTAGTTACTTTTCAAGAAATTGGTAAAGTATTTAATATTAGTATTAACCAAAGAAATTGGTGTGGTGATTTCATATTACTATTGATACTAGTATCGTCAGCAAAACAGATAGGTTTATGAGAAGTTGATAGCTGGAAGATGTTATTACTGTAGAAGTTGAATAATAGGAGACCCAAGATGAGTCCTTCTGGAACTCTGCGGAATGTATTACGTAACGCAGGGCATCATTCATTGCATTGTTATAGCGTTTTCGCTGAATCAAACTAAAATATAATCATGATAAAAGTTACTGATATGAGAAAAAGTTTCAATTATGGAAAATATAAAAATTATTAAAAAGTTTTTAGTAATTATAAAAACCACAAATTATGTAAAAATAAAATTATCAACATTAATGAATTTTTAATATTTAATAATAAAATAATAAACAATCCTTTATCAAATCAGAAATTTGTTTAATATATAAAGTCAATACTATATAATTACAAAACAACTATAATCATACAATCAAACTCTGTTATAACGATATCGGTTGTAAAAATAACCCTGTTATTACGTCAAAATTCTGAAGTACCTTCTCAGATTATTTGTATATAATTATGTACTTGTATTGACGCTAAAATTTCAGTGGGCACCTTGAATATTTTTTAAAGTGAGTGCAACTGTATATATTAATGAATTTTCTAGTGCCAGTATAAGAGTTACTAAACATATAAAATAAGATATGGTAAATGCTTTTGACAGTGGTCGAATACCTAATATTAGATGTGATAATAACTTTTAGAAAATTAAAAAGAATGCAAAACGTTTAAACATTTTGATGCTGTGTTTCGTGAAACAGAGTTTCTGAAAATTAAACTTGCAGTACAATACCGAAAAATATTTCCGCTTTCGGAAACGTGCAACCCAGAGTAAAATAAAATGTAATACAGCGGTTCACAAAGAGATGAAAACATAGAGAAGAAACGGTGAGATATAAAGATATCAAAGCAACGAGATAAAATAATATTTATATTCACTTTAAATGCATAAAACTTGGAGAAGGAACACGGCGAAGAATAAAAGTTTCTATAGTTCAAATATTGTAAGTGAAAGTGCAAAATATATGTAGGACTACAATGGGTTTCCGAAGACGAGTTGGATCTTTCTGGAGGATAATAAAAAAGATATGTTGCTGACATCTACGTTGTTATAAATTACTTCGAAAGAAAGAGGGCAGTGAAGTATATCCATACATTTCCTTCAGGTGTAATGTTCTGTCCTATATATATATATTCGTAAAATATTTATAACGGTAGAAAATAGATTTGACGTTTCCGTGTTATTGCTAGAAAACAGTCTTTGAAATTTTAAAGAAAAGGTGTGAAAGAAAGCAAAATGTACGGCCAAGAAATGAAAAATTGTAAGAAAATAATTTTTATGGGGTAAGATTGAAGCACTTGAAAAATATGTAATTGGAATAATACAAATTTGAAAAAAAATAAAAAAAGAAATAAATAAAATATTCGAAAACGCTGCCGACGTTTTTTTAAGTCCTAAAAGTGAATTAAAGGAAAAGGTTATAATTAATGACAGGAAATTTCCCTTTTCCATTTTTGAAGCAATGAATGCTTTATTATAAACTATTTCTCAAAACGTTGTTACGCTTCGGAGAGGTAATCTGCCTCTGGATGTAAAAATTTTGTTCAAAAATTTTCAAACGTTTGGAAAATAATTGAACATCAAAAATTATTGAAACGTAAATGGGGGATCAGGTTTTGTGAACGCAATATATATTTTTAACATAAGCAGATATATGTAGAAAGAAACGTTCGAAAGATCAGTTTCTGAAGAATTTCCACATAAGTAGTGAAAAAATCATATTTTTTAGCAATTGCAATTAAAATTTAATTAGTTCCAGCTAACAGATTTTGATGAAACTAATCCTAAAGAAAGCCACCCATATTTCGTTACAGCCATTTATAATCAATTCCATCATTTATAATAATTAAACGTTAGCGTGTTTTGAGGAACATGGACGCTCCTTTAGGCAATCCAAAATTCGTGAACGTTGCATGTGATGTAAATTTAACGAAAAAGTCTCATCGTGACTTACAAAAGTCACGCTTCTTTATATCTAAGCAAGAAGGGAAAAGTGCCCTAATTTTCCAATATCTTATTATTATAAAAATTAATTGAATCCAAAAATAAAGGTACATACGATCCGCGCCAATTATTGAATGAATTCAAATTCTATTACCGCCAGCTGGATTTTTTTTTATACCTAAATATTCCGACTCGGATTAAAATATTTAAAAGGAAGAAAGTGACAAACTATTTTCATAGGTTAATTTATGCATATTTTGTTTACAAATATTGGATTTATAGCTTTAAATCAACAAATAAATTGTTAGTTTTGTATGCTGTTTATTATTGGTAACAAGTCTACATGAATTGTTTTCAATTAAGGGGAAAATGGACCTTTGAAATAGTCAAAAATGTCAAAATTGGAGGTTTTTTAGTAAAAAAAACCGTGAAATCTTCTGAAAAAAATAATAGAAAAATTGTTTCAATCGATTAATATTTAAATAAGTTACGAGGCATTTAAAACTATAGTCCGTTTGCATTGTCACGCCCACAAATTATTCAATTTACAACTATCGACTTTTTTGTTTCAATTTTTTTAAATTTCTTTGCCAAAGACACGTACAAACACAGGGCTGCGTTTATTTCAGAAGATGTATTTCTTTCTAAGGATTGGCAACATCCGTAATCGGTTTGTTTACAAGCTAAATACATTTGCATATTGTGGTTGTTTACATTTTTGTCCAGCTTTCCACAGATCTCTTTGCTCAAAAAGTAATCATTTTTTTATTAGCAAATATTTTGTGGCTTTTATTTTTAATCGTACTTTTTCATCGTTTTAACCTGGTGATTTGTATTGATTGATTTGTTTCATTAAAAATGGATCGTTTGAACACTC
>QLNU02014802.1:10414910-10457753 GCA_006491805.2 Dysdera silvatica | reverse complement strand
TATGAAATATGTCAGAAATGATATTTATTCAACAAGCCGTCATTTGCCTTTTCATTTTAGATGAAGCTTCCTATGCTTCAAATTGACAAATAAATAAAACCAATATAAATATGCCGTTTTAAACTCTCTGGGGATATATTTTGGTTATAGTCATCGTACACAAAAACTGGACCTCAGGTGTACTCAAAATTTAGAAATTAAATATAAAAAAGTATGAGTACAACGAAAAAGTAATCAGAGCGATTGGATCGCGATTACAGAGTGGGGAGTGATGAATAAGAAAAACTCCCCAGGCTTGCTCTCGAAACGGCGGACGGAATCAGAATTTGATGACGCAGGTTACTCCAACCTTAGTACAAAAGCAGGGGTCACCAATGATTCATGCTCCGATATTACCTGTTAGAAAAAAGGCCGTTGAGAGGGGAGCGGGACGCTGGATAGGCGAGTACTGTGCCAACCTACTGCGTCTGTTCAGTATCTAAAACTAAGACTGATAAAGGATGTGGTGGCGAAACAAATAAATGGAAATTTAATGCTGGCTTTTGGCTGAGCTCTTTGATATATGAATAGAGAGCCTTATGAACAAATCACTCTTAATTCCATCAGCGAATTTGGCTTGCAAAGAGTGATTTGTTCATAAGGCGCTCTACTGACATATACTAAAAAACTCAGCAAAAAGACAGCATTAAATTTCCATTTATTTGTTTTGCCACCACATCCTTTATCAGTCTTAGTTTTAGATACTGTACAGTAAATAGTAAACAAATTCATTAATAGACGCAGTAATAGTAATAAAGTGCAGTAATAGACGCAGTAATAGTAATAAAATGCAGTAATAGACGCAGTAATAGTAATAAAATGCAGTAATAGACGCAGTAATAGTAATAAAATACAGATCATAATATAAAGACGTAGGTTATAGCATCGTTGAATTCAATTGTTCATTAAAATATTTTCGTAAATATATTTTTATGCACATAGTTCCTCCAGCGAATTTGGATTGCAATGTGCATAAAAAGGTATTTACGAAAATATTTTAATGAACAATTGAATTCAACGATGCTGTGACCTACGTCTTTATATTATGATCTGCATTTTATATTATCCACTTTCTGTAGTAAGGAATGTGAAATATATTTTGAAAACCAATAAATATATATGTATTTGGTACATACATTAGCGAAAGCAGGGGGTGCTGAAGCAGATCATAACCCCTTGCTTATGCTTATGTATGCACCAAATACATAAGCATAACCTCTTGCTTATGCTTATATATGCACCAAATACATAAACACAACCTCTTGCTTATGCTTATCTATGCACCAAATACATAAGCACGATCTCTTGCTTATGCTTATTTATGTACCAAATACATAAGCATAACACCTTGCTTATGCACGTACCAAATACATAAGCATAAGCAGGGGGAGATGATGCAGATTATAAACCCCCTTATTATGACGCGATTCTGTATATAAATACAGTAAGGCCTCCACATAAAGAAATGGACGGTTCCTGAAAAAAAAATCGTCATACAGAAAATTCGCTAGGTGGAAACGATGTATTCATGAACCAGGGTATTACAATATAATACCACAATTAAAATCCCGCTTTACAGTAAACGACTGTTTCTCATAAATGACATTCAACCATTTAAAAATAGAAGTTTTCAAGTGTGCGTATTTTATTGCAACGGTAATAGGTAACCCAATGTCGCTGCCGTGACCACCCGATTTTCTGTTTTGGTTATTAAAAATTCGCCATTATAGAAATTTATTCGTTCTATAGAAATACTTTCATATGTGTGTACATGGGGATTTACCAAAACTTTGCTATATAGAGAATTTCGCCATACGGCAGTTCTTTATATAGAGGTTCTACTGTACGTTGAGTTGCAGCCTCAAAAGACCACCTTATGAACTTTCTGGGTAGTGAGTATATAAATGCAGCATCTTAATCCATACGTTTAGATTCAGTATGTACTTATTCATGATATTTTTATTTGTTTTATAAAAAGTGTCGACATTAAATCTAAATATTTTGCACACACACACACATTCCTGAAATGCTACATTATATGGACAAAAGTATCCGGACACTTTGGATTTTTTATTTTTTTTTTCGAATTTCTAAAAAACCACTCGGCCAATTGTTCTCTGACTTTGGAGATATATAGAACATGCTTGAATGCATACTTTCCAATAAAGTTTCGGTGACTTATGCATTTAGGGGACCACCCACATATTGACAAAGTGAAAAAATATATTTGATCACCCTGTATCATAAAAAGCTGGAAATTATTTGTAACTTTCAGAAAATATTTAACCAGCTATGCTTAATGCGTGTGTTTATTTTTGTAAAACAAACATGTATATTCATGAAGATAGAAACGTTTCTTTAAGAAAACCCAAATTTTGTCACATATTTTTTGCTTATAATATCCACAATTTTCAGTCAAATTTCACGAAACTTACAGAACATTTGTCAACGTACAAGAAAAATATTATACTTAAATTAGAAATTAATATATTGAATACACGATGAGATATGAGCATTTGAAGAAAATAATTTTTTACTGCGCATGCGCGAAAGATATGAATAACTTTCTTTCATAATTTTGTAGTCAATAGTATAGGGCAACTTCAAAAAAATACCAGTGGGATATCTTGAAAATTCAGAAAGTTATCGATGATATAGTGAGCCGTATTTCTCTAATTCTCTGAAAGTAGCTAGATGATAAGGGTTTTTTCCACAAATTGTCATATTCCAAATTACCAAACACCCCTGTTCTGAAAATGAAATATTCCAGATTTATGCAAATAAGGATCAAAAGTATCCGGACACCCCTCTACGTGGTGGATTCTGTTAGTGACGTCAAATTTCTAGCTCTCAGACAAGTATAAAAGAAGTCTGACGAGTTAACAATTATAATTTCAAAGCTAGAAAAGTAAAATGGGAGGAAAGGGCGAGCTAAATGATTTTGAACGTGGTGAAGTCATTGGTTGTCACCGCTCTGGAAAATCTGTTCGTGAGATTTCTGTGATGTTACGAGTGCCCCGTTCCACCGTTAATGATGTTATCGTAAAGTGGGAACATACGGGGACTACAACGGTGCATCCACGACCTGGTCGACCACTCCGTCTAGTAGACAGGGAACGCAGAGTGCTGAAGAGAGTTGTGAAAGCGAACCGCATGAAATCGACGGAAAAAGTTCGTGCGGATTTTCAAAAAGCCTCTGGATGCAACGTCAGCACAAAAACAGTTCGTCGGGAACTGCAAAGTCTTGGTTTTCATGGCCGAGCAGCTGCATATAAACCAAGCATTACTGCAACCAATGTCAAGCGTCGCTTACAATGGTGCAAAACATGGAGCCTGCAGCAGTGGTGTCAAGTGTTATGGAGCGACGAATCACGGTACGCTATTTGACAATCAGATGGTAGAGACTGGATGTGGAGAATGCTGGGTAAACGCTTTTTACTTGACTGTATTGTGCCGCAAGTTAAGTTTGATGGTGGAAGCATAATGGTTTGGGGATGTTTCTCATGGTTCGGGCTGAGCCCTCTGCTTCCTATGAAGGGAATTCTGAAGATGGAAGGCTATCTCGACATTTTAGACAATTCCATGCTGCCTACATTGTGACAACAGTTTGGAGTGGGTTCATTCTTGTTTCAACAAGATCGTGCTCCTATCCACACAGCACAGGCTGTACAGAGCTGGTTTGCTGACATGGATGTTGAGCAATTGGACGTGCCTGATCAGAGCCCAGACCTAAATCCCATAGAACACCTATGGGATGAATTAGAACGTCGACTACGAGCTAGGCCAAAATGCCCCACATTGGCGCAAGAGCTGATTAATATTCTTTTGCAAGAATGGCATGCAATTCCCACTGAAAAATTCCAGAAACTAGTAGATAGCCTCCCAGATAGAGTGGCAGTCATCACTGCAACAAAAGGTGGTCCCACTTCATAGTCATTTTTGACTTCTTGTTGGTTTGTTGTATTTTTATGGCGCAAGGACAACAATGGTCATTCTGCACCAATCAAAGTCGACTTTTTTTTTGATATTTTTACAGTAAAACCTCGAATATCCGAGATAAATGGGACCGATCAGTGGCGTAAGAGAAGGACGATTGAGGGGCTCAATCTCCCCCGACATTAGCTATCCAAACATATTAACTTCTCTAAGGCCTCTTTAAATAAGCTTCTTCAAAGACAATTGCACCCCTCCACCACCCGCCCATGATTTTTCAATTGCTACGCTATTTGAGTGGATCCAAACCGGAAATTCAATTTTCAGTTTGGCGCAGTATAGCCCAGATGCTCTTGCGCCATAAAAAAGCCAAACAATCAATCAATTTTCAGTGTAAATATGCAAAGTAACTGACCCCAAAACGTGTTTAATTTCATATTACTACACTATTAATATATTATTGCTTTGCTTTCTTTTTTGTTTTAAGGCTCAAAGACTACAATGGTCATGCTGCGCCGGGACCTACTGTTTTCCGAGGAATCTGAACCTCTTAAGGCCTAGGGAACCAAACCCCGGACTACAGTGAGCAGTGCAATCTTTATGAGATCTCTGAGTAAGCGTTCTTTGCACTGTTGGGAGTCGAACCCGGATTAACGGCGCACTAGGTGAACGCGTTACCACACTGCGCCACCGCAAGGCATTATTATATTAATGGAAAACGTTATAAATAAAAATAGTGGTAATGAAAATTGCTTTTGAAATAATCAGATGTCTTTGTATATATTTGATGTATACAAAGTATATGCAAATCTTTGGATACACCCGGTATCTATCATTTGTGTTAATTTCTTTGTTAAAACTAGAGTAGGCTACATTATAAAACAAAAACGAGAATTTTTGCTGAGAACCTTGAACGAGCAGCTACTTAAAAAAATGCAATAAAATCATTTCGGTTAACCGATATTTCAGGTTTAGCAACGTGTAGAAAATCGTGGTTTTACTGCATTTGCATGTAACTGAAGTATGAAAACGATGAGGTCACAATCATCCTAAAAATTGTTTGTTTGTTTTTTGGTTTTACGGCTCAAAGACTACAGTGGTCATGCTGCGCCGGGACCTACAGTTTTCCGAGGAATCCGAACCTCTTAAGGCCTGGGGAACCAAACCCCGGACTACAGTGAGCAGTGCGATCTTTTATGAGATCTCTGAGTAAGCGTTCTTTTTGCACTGCTGGGAGTCGAACCCGGATTAGCCGCGCAATAGGAGAACGCGTTACCACACTGCGCCACCGCAGGGCCCTAAAAATTAATTCACCTTCTGTTAATTTCAAAACAATAACTGGGGCGATTTGTCGGAAGAGTAATTTTCGTAATCCGAAGTATTTCGGCAAAAACTTGATCGTTTTAAGGACAGGTTCATAAAGGTCGCATATGCTTTGTAAAAATATCAATGTTCCATTATTAAATCCGTAATTAATGAAAGAGTACATGTGGAAAGTAATTCAATGTTTTTGAAGAAGCATTCATGATGAAAATATAACGTGACAATGGAACTAATTTCTTTGGAAACTAAATATCAAATGGAGGGGACGTCAGTTACATTGATAATGAACAAAGCCTCAGCGGGTGTCCCTTTTTTTCGCTTTGGTAATGAAAAAGCTAGACAAATAACGTCCCAATGATTACGTCACGCTGCGCTGTAATTACAAGGGCTATTAATTCAAAGGTTTCAAACAGTTAGTATGCAGAGTTCCAAGGCAAATAACCATTCTTAACACAGTGTCATTTCATTTTTTTGAAACAAAAAGATCAAATACACTGTGACTCAAATGGTCTGCTAAATACCTTTTAAACGTTTCAATCACTTCATGATTATACAGCGGTATTAGTAGCACATACTAGAGTATACACGCTCCAGAGATATGCACAGCATACAAAAGAATCTCCAAGAGTCGAAGCATTAATTTTCTAAAGCCTTGGAATATAAACTTTTATACTAAATGCGGTAATATCAATTATAGTGGATAGATAATTTGCGTAAATAATATAAAATATTTTCAGGGAATTGAAGAATAAGCACAGCATAATTCGCTGAGTATCATTATTTGTTAGAATTCGTATTTATAAAATGTTTGCGTGCTTATTATTTGAACGTAACGTAATAGGGTAGGTTTATTAAAGAAAAGAATTGGCATAAAATGCAGCATAATGTATGATTTTCAAGAATATGAGTTTACCAATTAAATAAAAATGAGAAAATATATTAGAATTTCCCCCATATTCTCGAATTGAATATTTGGGGACAAGTTTTAGCGCTTGGGAAGGATATTAAATGAAAAATTCTATAAATATGTTTTAATCCATTTTTAAATGATTAACAGAATTAAGGAAGCTCTTCATTTAAATGCTATACTTTTCCAGTTGCGCTATAATCTGGATTTGGGAGGTTCTAAATAAACACACGTGATTTAAAATCGATCGGAATGCCATATATGGAAATAATTCGGAGAGGTTTCAGCTTACGTATTTCTCGAGTCTATTAATAGGTATAGAAGTGCTTAATTATGGGATTTCGCATGTAATTTACAGGAACACGCATTTGCAGAGAAATTGACATATACAAGAAAAATATTGTAATAATTTCACAAATATTGAAAAAGTTAATGATATTACCACAAATAAAATATTGTTAAATATAATTGGAATATGAAACACGCACAGACAATGAAATGTAAAATTCTGAATAGTTGGCACTATGGAACTTTCGAAGCTGTTCCCTATTTAGGAATACTGGAGCATAACAAGAATTGCGAAAGGGAATTAAAACGTGTCCGCTAAATAGAGATGTCCATAATGAAGGTGTTTCACTCTGTTCAGAACGTCAAACTTAAGTTTACATTAAATAAGCAGCAAATATCGAAACGCATTTTTAAAAGTAAAGGATCATAATAAATTATTGCAATAGAAAACAACGACGTACAAATATATATTAATTTGTTAGATGAAAATTAACTATGCTTCATTAATCATTTAACTCACTAATTAGTTAACAAATTAATCATCATAAATCAACTGTTCAACGTTTCGGACGCATGTAGAGCAAACTGTTTAAAATTTCATGATCTCAAAGAAAAAGCATCCATTTCGGAATTTCGTATAAAAGATATCGAAAATAGTACTGATGTTTCTTTATACATTATATTTCAGCATTTATAATCCAACTATTAAAATAAGTATAGGTTAATTCATACTCTCAGCGTTCGTTGTTGAAATATACGCATTATAATAAAATACCGGAATAAAAATAAAATAATTCCTGGCGGTTCTTTATCCTACTCTTAAGAACAGCCCGTTTCGTGGCAAAAATATTTTGTTTCTTTACTTCAAGAATTTCTTTGAAAGCGGAAGAGTAAATATAGGTATTGATAAATATGTTACGTCAGCCCATAGCTTCTCCCAAAATAAATAAACATCTTGGAAACCTGAGTAATAAATGAAGTGTTTTCCCCAATTATACGGCTGTTTTCGTATCAAATATTCGTTAGCATATTATTGAGGTATCTAATAAAGAAACTCTATCTCCTAAAATTTGTTTTAAATAATTAAATAAAAAAATAATTCGTTTTAATGGCACTGAAAGGGGGTATCTAAAGTTAAGCGAATTTCATCATACATTATTTATATTGTTTGACCCCCCCCCCTTTGTTAATTTAATATGCTATGGAGGATTTTCTTATTCATAATCCCAGAAAACGCCGCGCGTAAAGAAGAGGGGGAGGGGCGGGTATGTATGCTATCCTCTGTTTGAACTACATTATTAGCTGCAACACAGAACTACTTATGGAAGAAAATGCTGCTTTTAATAAAACCTCATTCCCAGTGAAAACCACCTCTTTTGGAATCCTCTTTTCATGAGTTTGATATAAGACTTGGTTTTAAAAGACGAAAAAATTGAGTATGCTTTTGAAGTGACACTGACCCTTCCGTCTTGTTCATGAAGTTTTACGAGCAATTTCAAAATGTGCAATTTTAAATGAATAAGAACGGGGTTCTTCAAACTTTCTCAGTACAGGGGCCAATTTTGCTTGTTCTCGTTGGTTTGCGGGACACACTACCGTTCCAGAAATATTGGAACTAAACACAGAAGGATCCGGGGGCGGGGAGTGCAGAGCGCGAAGTGGGCTGTGTCCACTTTTGTTGCCCTTTCCTTTAGGTCTCTATATTGGTTTTGTACCCCCCAAAATATTTTCTGGATCCTCCTCTGGGACTGAATATATATATATATTACAATATAAAATACGTATGGAAACAAAAAAAGTATTTTTAATACTTTTAGTTGTTAATATATAAAGCGAAATCAAACCTTTTAGTGAGATTTTTAGCACTGTTTATTTTTAACAAGCCTATCCATATCAGGCCTTACTTTTGATGTTGCAACCTTAATTTTCATTTGAGTGTTTTCAAGGTTGACGTCGTTTATTCTGGTTCTGATTTTTGATTTTACCAACTGCGTTCTTGAAAGAGCTGTTTGCAGACATAAGTACTCCCGAATAGTGAGATAATTTTCACAGCATGCAGTCGAATGGTTGGAAACACGTTCTCACTGGCATATTTCGAACAAAATTCAATGAGTCCTAAGTTATTTTTTTAAAATGCCCTTCACTGAATATCAATAAATTTACTCCTACTGCCCACATACGCTAGAAAACTAAAGTAAAACACGATTTAGGGGAGATCGCGTGTTACTGTGGTCTTCTAGCATTTTGTAATACTTATTACGAAGTGTGAATAAAATAAAATTGACAAATTTAAGACTCAAAGGGAGCAACGTACGTTATTTTTACATGAAACACTTTGTCTTTTTTGATGAGACGGCAGGCCGCAAAAAAATAGTCAGCGGGCCGAAAGTGGCCCGCGGGTTGAAGACCCCTGAAGTAGAATATGTTATAGAATTGTTTTTTCAAAAATACCAACCACTTTGTTACCTTTTCTCATAAATTTAAAATCTTATTAAATAAATATACAAATTTCTTATAAAATGATTCGTAAGGAATTTTGTAAATATTGACAATTTAGTATATAGCACCTTTGTCAAAGGAAGCGCAGAGAAGTGGAAAGAACTCAATTTTCTTTTAGTGCAAATAATTCAATTTTAAGTGAACATTGATTTTGATATAATTTGACCATGTTAATTTCCTTTTTCATGCAACAGATTACGGATGCGCCAAATAGTCTATTTTACGAATCAATGAATGCTTTTCCCCATCTATTACAATCGAGCGGACTCTTTCTCTAGTTCACTCATTAAATAATTTAACGTATCGCTGCAACAGAAAAATTCGAAATTATTTCAATTTCTCAGACTTTTCTAGTCATTTGGTAGATGTACCAATAAATAATTCGTAAGGTAACTACATCAAAAATTAAATTAGCAGGTCAATCCTTTCCTTCTGTTGCAATACAAATTAATCAAAATTTTGAGTAATGCTTATTTGATTTTTAATGTATATGTAAATTTGCTAACCGAAAGTCCAGAAGGTATAACCTTTTTCCGAATTAAAGATTCATTTTCTATATCATACTCTTTTAATCTATCAATAAACAGATAAGCATTAAACTCATTTTTAAATGAAATAGATCAGTATGTGCTTTATTTAATTTAAAAGTAATATGATAAAGATGTTCACCACTTTGCGCGTAAACAATTATATAAAATAGAACACATAATCGCAGTTTAAATTAATTAAAGGTTTGATAGCTATTTCTGCGCATCCATTGCAAGAGACACGGCTAGAGACCCACGACTGGTTTATCATTACTATAAATATAGTCATAATATAGTCATATTATTACTAATTTATGACTAGCCTATCAATAGACTTCTGAATATGTGGACCACATTAGTGTAACTAGGGTTCTGAAGAAGGAAGCCTAAACGCGCTTCCGAAATAGCTATCAATCATTTCATTAATTTAAACTACGATTATATGTTTTATTTTATATAATTAAAAGAATTAGTTTCAAGAATCAGAGATTCTGATAGCTCAATAAAATTTCTATAAACTAAGAAAAAAGTTAACGTACTCTTGTTTATAAAACTGGTCCATAGATGAAGTAAACAATTCCAAATAACCTTAGCTTATATATAGTTTTAAATATTAACTATAATCTAGCTATAATTTTCTTTATAGTAGTGTTTCTCAGATAGTACTTGGCGGGATACGAGGGTCCCGAAGACGATTTATTAAACACCGTTGAAATTTTAAGAAAATCTGTAAATTCAGCAGATTTTCCAGTAGAAATAAATAATTGAAATCAGGATCTAATTACAAACTAGAAACAAAAGCCCGGGGCCAAGGGCCCCTAGTTGGAAGGGGTCACCAAATTGCGTTTTTTCTTCAGCAGTTTATTTGCGGTTATTCACTTTTGATCAGTATCTGGAAAATATTTAGGATTATAATTATAATTGTAATTATGTTATAAAATAATTAATTATAGTATATTTTAAAATACTTTGGGTAGTTCACCTTCAGTTTGAAAAGTTTTAGAGTTAGTGTAAGCAAGTACGTGTTTTTTATATACTTTCATGTCCCCTTATAAATTTGTCACTGCGCGTAAAGTGGCCTTTTTTTAATACTGTGCCTATAGACACATTTGTTTTAATCCGATCATAATCAAAATCAATACCCAGCAAAAATAGAAAAGTACTTTTTACCTTTTTATACTGACTTATTGTTTATTCTTATGTCCAGACAGTGGTAAGTAATAAGTCATTAAGTTTCCTTTAAATAATATTTAGAGGAAGAATCTTTGGTTTGGAGTGTTGAAAGAAAAGGGGGCTGTGAGGTAAAGGCATAACAGTTTTAGGGTCTATATTCTATTTTAATGAAGAACAAAAATTTTAATATTAGTTAAGTTCACTCCATTTTCAGGGGTAAATTCATTTCAAATGTGTATTCAGATCATTTAGCAAGAAACTTGATTAAAATTAAATCAACTTCTCTTAATTAAAGTTTAATCAATTAGACATGCCATGGGATAGTAATAGTAGGCACGTCAGCCAAAATCTCCACTCGAACTGGATTTTTTGGAAGCTTGTCATAACAAAGTCAACATTTCAACTATAGTAAACGATCATAAGACCACGCCAATTTTCTGCCGCGAGTGGACCTCCTTGCTATAGAAGACTCTACCAAGAACAGAGCCCCAGAACAATGACCTCAGCAACTCGTAAAATAACAGTTCTGAAGAATAGCAACAGGCCTCATGGTTGCAATGTTGTTTATCTCCTGATGAAGACTAGCACCTAACTGGTTCAAGCGCCATTGAGTGTTTTATAAGTATTATACGCAATAAATACGTTGTAATTTAATAATAATAACAATAATTTATTTTCCACAAGTTCGACGCGCGACACCCGCAGAAACAGCAGAGCCCGGAAGATAGCATTAAAAGGCCAACAGAGAAGGCCTGACGAGCCCGCTGCCACCCAATCCGACAGACACCGCTGGCGAACGCATTAAATAAATTTTTAGTAGTATTAAATAAGTAAATATAATAAAAAATAATATATGTTTTTTATTTGTGTTTCGATTTTGCGTAGTACGCAGCAATTGTATTTCCATATAATAATACACGTGTCCATTTCTATATAGTATTTTAGACAACAACAAATTCGTATAGCTCTAAATTATTCTGAATTAAATGCTTTGTTTGGTTTTTTTTTATGGCGCAAGAGCATCTGGGATATACTGCGCCAAACTTGCAATATATTTCAATGAAATCGTACAAAATGACCATAATTAAACATGCTCTCACGGCGCCATGGAGTTTATTGATTGTTATCTTCGTTATTCTTAATGTTAATTATTAAATAATCAAACACCTGGCATTTATAATAAATTTCAATTATTCATTAAAATCTGTGTGAATCCGAGAAGATGAAAATCGTTTCTTTATAACGCGTGTATATTTGTCATTATATTACATTAGATTCAAGGCGACTTTGTAAGTGAGGTAATTTCAACAGAGAGTAATGTATATGCATCAAGATTTTAAAACAAATTAATTATTTAAGTAAAATATTAAAATAATAGTTGTATTTAAAAACACATTAATTGATAGATCTATTCAATCTAATTCATTATTTCAATCTTTTTCTTTCGTACAACGATTCAAAAAAAAAAAAATAAAAAAGATTTTGTGAAATCCACCTCTACCCTATATACTTTTCTTGCTGTTATATTTCAATTTTATTTGCTGTTGTAACTTGAAATTGAAATTTCTTAAATATTAGACCGTAATATTACGATATGTATATGCTTTTACAATATTTACGTAGATGGGGACTATTCAGCTAAAGATTTTTATAACGTAGCCCTAAAGAACCAGAGCGCAAATTCAGAAAATGCAAAATATAATTTAGTGCGGGTTATGAACTGCGGGTTTAAATAATTTTTTATCTCGAAAGCTGCTCCGGTAACGTAAAAAATAACTTATGACGTTTCAGTCCCCAACGGTCCCAAACTTAAGATGAAAATCTAAACCGCGTCGTTTCGTACGACCAGGTCATCCGAGGCATGCAATTAATTACCCGTGTAACAACAGGAATACTCCTAATTGAGACGCGTTGAATCCCATTTGCTCGCGCGAAAATAATCGTGTAAAGAATCACACTAACAAATGCCGAAAACCATTCATCTTCTGATCCACTCTCACAAAGAATTTGGAGGTAATTCGCTTTGTTCCACCTCTTGCCCTTGTGGGGTTGGAAATTAATTTTTAATTTAGGTTATAACGTACATATTTGTATATTATAACGACATATGTCGGATTATATACAGCGATTTTACAGGAAAACATGGAAGGAAATGGAAGCAAGAATATTATAAATATATAAAGAAACCTCACCTGTAGTTGTTGAAGTCGGCAACGCGAAGAGCTCTACAGAATTTAAAATAAGGACCATCCATACGAATTTCCAGTTAGATCCAGAGAACATTTTATATGTGTGGTTGAATACACGGAACTTAGCAAGGGAACAATGGAAAAGAACCGGCTTCTTCTCTAAAATTCCAGTTGTTCTCCCGTCGCCGATATGAAAATCCCAGGTGCACAATTAATTGCGAAAAACCATGATGAAATTCTTTTACAGACATCAAGTTACTCCAGTTTAAGGAACCATTAATGCGCCAGAAAAGCACGGAAAAGTTGTTTGGATGTTTCGAACGCACAGAATTCCGAATGTATGGCTGTGGGCTTTTCTACAGGCTCTGGCCAAAATCCTTTTCAAAAGTTGTTTTCAGAGGCTGCGGAGGAACTCGCTTCTGCAGTTAAACACGAATTCCAGGTTGCGACGTTCCGCTGAAGTGGACGACTAGCTAACGTTTTGTCTGGAAAAGCGCTAGTAGGGTCTCAAAAGTCGATATTCTGTCCCGTGGCGCCCCCTTTTCTATGGATAGAGGGTCTTGTTGGGGTGCTGGACGGGTCAGGCCAGAGGACCGACCTACTGCGTTAAAACCGAGTGGGGGTTACCACCTCCATTATTCGCATATCTGCTTCTAGCTCAAATTAAGATTTTATCAAGATTTTATTGCCGTCGGTGTGTTTCAACTCGTAACGCACCTGTTACACTATGCATATCTTGCAAATCTGATCAGATGACGATGGCAATCCAGAGAATGATCAAGCAGCCTCAAAAAGCAATTACGGGCGTTTATATTTAGCGTCTATACGTCCCCGTAATGCAGCACGTGTAATATTAATGATGCTACCTTGTTTGATATAAAGAATGATTTTTCTATGAAATATATTTCGTAACTTAGAAGTTTTTATTTGCGCTATTAAGACCAATCAGATATAATACGTACTCATATAACAAGTAAATATTCCAATATCGAAATTCGTTGCCAGGTGCAGGGTTGTCTTTATAAACTTAATTTAAAATATTCTACCATTTATAAAATATCTGTTTATTTATATAAAATACCACCTAATATTCATTATTTAACTAATTCTCTGAAAAATTACATCAGTTGATATCTTTGAAATTATATTTTGTAAAAATATACAATGTTTAATTAATCAACAAAATTTTTCGTTGTTTTGCGATATGAAAATAAATATAAAAATATTTTTTTCATTCAGTATGAAAAGAGAATTTAAAAATTGGAAGTGTTTCAAGAAAATTACTAGCCTAATGGATGATCGAGTAATGAAAAATGAAATTTTTGAATATAAATGAATATTGAAATGAATAATTAATTTTTGATAGAAGGAAACGTATAGAGTTGTAATCGCACAGGTTTTCTTTTCTCTCAGTTCAGTAGCTTTATTAATAACCACCAATATAGCGCAATAGCGCAAACTTACTGAGAAATAAGTACGGGTTCCAAAAGCACAGAGAGGGTAGATAATTTTTATTAAAACACATAGTACATGAGAAAGAAATGATAGGGCCCTGTTTCGGAAAAATTTTAATAAATACGAGGGGGAAAACATAAAGAAATATTTTTCGAATACGTAAAATACGCAAAACTATAAAAAAAGTTTCTTCCGTGAAAAGAAATCTTTAAAATCAGTCAATTTTGTTCAGGTCAAAACTCCAAAAACGTCTTTTGGCTGGTTGACTGTTTTCCAGTGCTTATGCCGTTTTTCTTTCTTCAATATTTTGCAATGCTCTATTGACTTTACGTCCATCTACATGTATCCTTTTTGTTATTATCGTGTCATCAATGTATTATATCCTTAATATGTCTATGTGTACGTACCTGTTTGTTATTAGTATGTCATCAATGTATTGTGCCATGCGTCAATCTCTATGTGCTTTTTCGTCATCCAGGATGATGAGAACTTCGTCAGGCACATTTGTACCTTTATTTTCATCACCACTTTGGTGTCGGCTTCACTGTTAATATTTGTATTGTATTTTCTTTTTTGCTTGAATGATGCCCAGAAAATAAACTGAATTGAACTGAATTGGAAATGCGCCTAAGTTGTAGTTGGCAATTGTGAAATTAGCGAAAACTGATTCAGTACAAAAAATATATCAAAATGCCAAAATTGGACGAAAATCTAATCAAGTATAAAGTTCGGCGTAACATTAGAACGTTAGAAACAACGTTGCGAAGTGTAGTTTTAAAAGTTAGTTAAATTGTATTTTTGCATATTAGGTAAAGTATAATTTTAAATTTATTAAACTTTATATTATTCATCGAAATCAATATTGCCTATCGAGTCTGATGTTTTAGAAATTTTCTGTGGTTACGACCATTCAGACCCACTCGTTAATGATTACAAATGTACAACTAGCTTCGGTAATTCGAGGATGGACCTATTAAATTTCAGTTGCTCTTTTTTAAATTTTTAGAGAGAGAAAACTTCTTTTTAAAGTTTTGCCCGTATTTACATGTTTCCAAAGTATCTTCTGCCAATTGGTGGCGTTACTGTCGACAAAAACAGTAGTGTAAATTTGCAACACGATATATGTTTACTCGGAGTCTATTCTAATTGCTACCTGATGAAAGGCAGCGACGAATATCCGTTCGAAACTCGTTTATATTCTCTAGCTAACATTTAAAACTATGCTTTAAAGCACAATTACTTCCTTATTCTTTAATGTAATTTAATTCATATCTAAATTTGATATATCAATTTATAAAACTTATTTTTATTCAGAGAATGAAGTGAAAATAAAAATTAAGAAAGTGCAGACTGAATTTGACTAATTTTGGTGCTACTCACCACCTAAAGAACAAGAAAAGTATAGCTAATTATTTGTACATTAATCTTTGAAAAAAAAAGATTTATTACATAAAATACATAAATAAAACTGCATTATTATTATTATTAAATTCAAGAAAAATTCTTTTTCTAATAGGTTCATCTTCTGTAAGCTACAAGGCTCTTACACTATTTAAAGAAAGACCTGGGCATATTATGAACATATATTTTGCAAAATTATTGGGGGAACCCAAACACGTATTATGCACAATTTTACATTACAGTATGTGTAAAATTATAAATTATTTCAAATTATTGAGGGGGGAGGGCCCATATAACTCTACGCCTATGGGGCATATATCCTATTACTGATTTGAGCAGGGTATTTTGTAAGCATTATTATATTAAACAATTGAATTAATTAATTAATTATAAAAATTGACACCATTTGAGAGGCAATATTATTAACATGCACTGTCATTCTTATGCTTTACTATTTTAATTTTCCAATTGGCATTCTTATAGTTTTTAATAATAATAATTCAACAAAAACGAATTACGAAAGCAGGCATGAAAAACTGGCCTATTCTACTGAAATCATTGCAAAAATATCAATTTTAATAATTCATAATTTCCGGAAGTCCAAAGAACTTCTTGATAAATATAAAGTAAAATTACTTTGGAACTTCATATTAAAACCTGCAGGGATCTGGAATACGCTGCATCAGAAATAAATGGGATTTCAAATATTACGTAAGCAATATTTTGGAATCTCAAACCTCCCCTGGTAAGCAAAAATTAATATTGGCCAACGCAGGAAAATAAGCACAACGCCATCCTCTTCCAAAGGTGCTTACGCAATACTTGAAAAATTCCTACAGTGCCGTATTTCCCAATAGGCTATACTAGGCTATAGACTAGGGCGGCAAAATTTTGTGTATTGAGTCTGATATAACAAAATCAATACCATATGATATAATCAGATGCTTTGCCGAAAGGAAAGACATAGACATGATGCTTCCTATTTAAATACCAGTGTTTGATAGGCTTTATTTTTTGCTAAAATTAAAATTTATTTCAATAAAATTGAATTAATCGTATACCAAGGAAAGATAACAGACTACTTCAATATAAAACAATACCGTTTAATATTTAGTTTTCAATTTATGAGTTTGTTTTTCAACATATTTATTGTCAATACAAAAGTTTTTGGCGTATATTGAATGTAACAATTTTTATGTTCCTACCACTGATTGGGGCGGACGGGTAGGAAGAGGCGACAAAAAAATAGCCTCAAACGGCTTAAACAGCTTAAGGGAGGCAGAAATTTAAATAAATATATAATAACTTTTACCACGAGTGCCTAAACTCAAAGAAAACCCGAGCTTTTTTGTAAAGAAGAAAAAGGAGCACCGTTTTGGCCCAGCAGGTTTTGGGCTTGGGTGTCAAAATAAAATTATTAGTCGTCTTAATTCCCTACGACGAAAAAAATTGCAAAAACATGTCCCGGTTTCTTCACGTTTGACCATTTGGCGTTTGTGCCAACTCCAAAAAGGGCAATAATATCTTACATAACAATAATTGAAGATAAAAATATACATATAATAGATATTGCAAACCTTGGAGACAGAGGGGAGAGATAGTATAGTCAAAGATAAGGGATTTGAAACACGTCCCAAAATATCAGAACTTCGCAATAGAACTAGATAGACTTTGGAAAAACACATTAGAGTAATCTCAACAATGATTGGTGCATTTGGAGTCATTACAAAAACCTAGGAAAAGACTCTGAGAAATCGGACATTACAGATATCAAAGCAGTAGATCTGCAAAAGGTTTCTTTGCTGAGCAGACCATACATTTCAAGAAGATATATATACACAGATCTCAGATCTCTGGATAAACTTCAGCAAAACCGATAACTCTAGACAAAGTTTTCCAAATACACTATAAGTTCGATTTAACGATATTTTCGATTTAATGGTAGTCTAAACTGGGCCTGATTGAGTTGCATTGAGTCCAGTGTCACATTTTCCTTGATCTTATGTTTGCTTTCCTCGATTTAATATTAAATTTTCGGTATTAACCTGTAGATGAAAGTAGAATTTTAGCTAGAAAACCAACTGTCGTCGGAAAGTTAACTTCCGTTGAGTTTACTCAATTGAAGCGAATGTTGGTTTGCAGAATGTAAGGAAGTGTTTATACTGAATTTTGAGGCCATCCATGACCTATTTGATGCATTTAAAAAAAATCGAAAAGGCAATGTTAAATTCCAACTCCCAAGAAAAACCAAAACAAACGTCAAAAAAGATTCTTTTTCCGAAGCATCAATTGCATTCTTAAGTCTATTAAAATTAATGCGTATTCTTTTGAGTACTGGAAAACATTTCTACAATATTCATTTTCGATAATTTCTTCCTTCAGTTTCGATCAATAGCCCACACATTATTTTTGCTTGGGGGAGAGACGAAAATGCAAAATTTCTTTTTTTTTTAATGTAATATTTGGTATTTTTAACGCATTTTATATGTAATTTTTAGCCCAAGGAAGGACCCGGGGCCCATTGCCTATAAACATATTCTTCCGATTTAAAATTAGTCTCACAAGTGCCGTAAAAATCGTTAAATTGAGATTAGACTGAATTAACATTCTTAGTTTTGCAAACTACGTATTAGTATATTTGCAGAACAAACAGTATTATACAAAACTCAACGATTGTTTGTGTTTGTAAGGCTCAATGGCAGCAAAGATCTGCTACAACAAGGGCCTACACTTTTTCCAGAAATCCGAATCGCTGCTTCAAACGAAATCAAGCATCTAACTAAGGAGGTAAGACATGCGTTAAACGCTACCATTGGAACTCGAATCCGGGCTACCACCACCACCACCACAGCACAGTAGAGGAATGTGCGGCTTCTGTGGAACCGTACGACTGTGGACCAATAATTTACCGAGGAACTGGGACCTCTGAAGGACTAGAGAATCAATCCGCGGACAACGGTGGGCAGTTGAGTCCTAAACTTTTATTGTTTTTGGCATTGTTTGGACTCAAGTCCAGGTTAAAAGCATGCTAGGTGATTCCATTAGTATTGCTCCAATGGAGGGCCTACAAAACTGAGAAAATGTCCTTAAAATTCTTTTGTTAATTGATATCAAAGCTATTTTGAAAATATTTATGGAGCTTATGTAGTTCATTAACAACGTAGGAGAATACGTATTTAACAGTTCACCCTGTTTAAAGGGTGATAATTTTTTAAGTGAGGATTTTAATTTTCGAAAATTGCGAAACCGTGTTTTAAAATTCGATAAAGGAGAGAAGAATAAAATTGAAATTTTTGAAAAATATGATGCTATCCTCCACACACGTTTGGTCTAATGAGCTGCAGATATTCATATATACGGTGATGTAAGGCGAAAAGCTGTAGGGGCAAATTCGGCAATTTTAGGAGTTTAAAATGATTTGGCCGCCCGCATCAGTTGCTTAAAATTTCTTAATTTGAGAAATTTTCTATTTTGTTTTACTACTCCGTCCTACTTTCTTCTTCTTCTTCAACTTTATTCTGTTTCTTAATCATTGAAAGTAATAACTCAATAGTAGAAGTGATGTGTATAAATTTGTCATTTTCAAACGTTAAATTTTAACGTAAATTTAAACGTAATATTTTAAATATATTTTCCGTCATAATTGTTAGCCTACTGAGCAAGTCCTTTTACATCTCCATATTAAATGGTGTATGAAATTCTTCAGAAAATTATACATTACAATGTTCTTGCAAGTTTCAGGCAATGGTAAGAGTTTTAACTGACGAAACTGCTCTGTGCTGCTTAAATAATTGCCATTGCCCGCTCGTCGCACTATCAGTTGTGCTTTTAAATGTCTCTCATTGATGGCTCTCCATTGCTGGGTTTGAAAGAAATTGTGGAGAAAGTATTATCGGTGCTTCCCTTTATGACCAACTTAAATATTCGCGAGAACACTTGAACTCTCACAGATTGCGGAATTATGAATATTTATAGTTAAACTAATATACTTAATCAACAATGAAAAGCACAAGTAAACTTTTATAGTGATTGTATATAAAGATAATTACTCTCTAATGAATGTAAATTCCAGTCAAGCACAACATATTTGCGCATTATTAAGCTATATTGCACCTATTCCCAAAAATACAATAATTATTAAAATATATTTTTTTAATGTTTAAAAATTACACATGAATGCTGCCGTAATTCAGAATATATTTAGTTTACATAAATATGAATTATCAGTGTAATTACAAATAACTTGAAATATTTGGAAAATTTGCAGATTTGAATTTGTTTCTGAAAGAAAATCTAGAGAAATGTAAAATGTGGATTTCGGATTGTTAGTATGAAATGGAAAACATTTGCTTAATTTCTACTCATATTATGCCTACGTTGCAGTACTATATTATAATTAAAATTCGTAACTTTCTTATATTTTTCATTGTGCACTTTTGAATAAAGGTACAGCGTGATGTAGTTTATTCATGACGATTTCATGTAAAGAATGATATTGCAGAAGTTTCGAAACATATGACTAACAACAAGTGAAAGAAAATCGCCTAAGGTCGATATTTAAATTTAGCGGGTTTCAATTAACATTAATTCGCAACTCTCTAATACGCAACTCTCTAATCCGCAACTCTCTAATCCACAACTCTCTTATCCACAACTCTCTAATCCACAACTATCTAATCCGCAACTCTCTAATCCGCAACTCTCTAATTCTCAAGTAACTCGGTAGGTTTTCAATGTTAACAACAGCCACCATTATTGCATTTACGGAATGTCTTTACCTTACCCTTTGTATTGCGCGCAGACAGATAGACAGACAGAAAAAGCAATAGCGGGTTCAATATCTATTGAAACCCGCTAATAATTATATATATATATGACCACCGAAGACCTAGAAAACGTCCTCAAACTAGATGGGTGGATGAAATAAGAATGGAGGTTGGTGTGACGTGGAAGCTAATTGATCAGGATAGACTTGTGTGGAAAGCATTTGGAGAGACCTTCATCCAGCAGTGGATAGATAATGGTTGAATATGATGATGATGATGATGATGATATATATATATATATTTTTTTTTTTAATGTGAATTATATTTGAGTATTCTGACTGTAGTAGATTTAAATGTGATTAATTGATGATGGAAAATTTTTGTGAATGAAGGATTAATTAAAAAAACTTTTATAATTCTTATAAAATAATTTTTTAGGCCCTGCGGTGGCGCAGTGTGGTAACGCGTTCTCCTAGTGCGCCGCTAATCCGGGTTCGACTCCCAGCAGTGCAAAGAACGCTTACTCAGAGATCTCATAAAGATCGCACTGCTCACTGTAGTCCGGGGTTTGGTTCCCTAGGCCTTAAGAGGTTCGGATTCCTCGGAAAACAGTAGGTCCCGGCGCAGCATGACCACTGTAGTCTTTGAGCCGTAAAACCAAAAAGTAAAAAAAAAATAATTTTTTAACAATGAATACATAAACCAATATCGTTCCTTACTTTTCAATTCCTATAGATAATAATTTTCGACATCCACGTTTGAAATCATACTGGAGCTTGTAAATTATAGGAGAAAATGAGACGCCATTTTAGTCCCAGATTCGAACTAGTGTCCCTTTGTTAGACACGGGGTGCCTTAACCGCTAAGCCACCGAGGACAGGAAGGACGCCCTATTTTCTCTGAATATAAGGTTTTAGGATATTATTACCCTTCTCAGAGCTAACACAATTGCCAAATAATGGTTAACACACAAAGCCACCCAGTTGGGGAGCTTTTCTAATTTTTCCTGGGAAATTTAATTGTAGTTAATAATTTTCGACACCGCGCTGGAGATCCAACAAGAACGTTTAAAGTATAGGAGAAAAATTTCAGTTCTTTGTCTCATTATAATCTATCTTTACTTATATTTTCATGTATAATATATTACATGTTAGACCTATTTCTGCAATTAAACTAAAATCAAACAATTCCAAATTATCAATTAACAAATTACCAAATCATCAATTAACAAATTACCAAATCATCTATTAACAAATTAACAAATGATCAATTAACAAATTACAAAATGATCAATCCACTTGGAAACTAATTTGTCAAATCACCAATTATCTTGATAGTATTTTTTAACGATAAAGGTTCTGTTTTGTTTAACTCTTATAACCTTTGGAAAAATATTTTTATTTGTTAACCGAAAATGAATTATCTTCAACACTTATAATAACAACAGGTTAATTACATTGCATTCCTTCTATTTATTATCGTTATCGCCTCTTTAAGATGTCTAAAACACTTTTAATGTTGTTTGTGGACAGGCCAATGCATAGTCAAACATCTCACTACCATGAGCATTAATTTCAGTTACCCTCTATCTGCTAGTTTCCCCCAAACCAGGTTCTTTCTTTTCTCTTCAGCATGAAGGTCATATCTCTCACTTCTAACAGAAACTACTGACGCTAAAATCCTTTGGAGGATCAACAAAGCTCCAGCCGACAGGGAAACTTTATCTCGGAACTAACGAAGGCAATTTTTCCAACCTAAGAACCCAACAGGCTTAGTAATTGGTTATCATTGGAATTTAGACGCCATTACCGGGACTGGTCAACGCTGTTTACTGTCGTCTATTAATATTGTAGCTTCTGATAAAATTATCAGATTCATGTTACGATTTTTTGTCCAATAAAAAATGGACCAACGACTGTTAATATTAGTTGATCTGACAGGATCTAGCACATTCTCTTCCGTGTCCACAAGTACTCCCATGTTATCGATCAGGTTGATTATTATATTTACGAGCATTTGATTCGATGAATGCTTTAGTTATGGAATCCTGATTCGTTAGCTTGATTCAAGTGCTTTTAATGTATCGGAGGCAGTGGAGGATTTTTAAATGGGCATATAAGGCACATGTTTAAGAGCATCTCTTTTCAGGACAACAGCATTGAGAAAGCAAAGTTAAATTATTAATTATTATGTAAAATCATTTCTTGATGGTCCGCGCCAAGCGGGATGAAGGGGTGCAGAAATCCCGGCCTTTTGAGGGCGGCAAAAAATCTGAGTAAACACGTAATTTTTTTTAAATTGACTTCTGCTTTACCCAATATCTTCGTCTGCTTGATTATCTCATATTAATATTCAGTTTTAATGCTAATTACGGTTTTAATTGCTATTTTTAACGGAACATCTACATGCCGTTCAGTTTTTGTTTGGATTTTTAAATCAGTGTTACAACATTTTACTGCTGTACGTGTTTCCTCTTGTTGAGGCAATACTTATATTTTAAAAGCAATTAGTTCCTAAGTTTCACTATAATCCCTCAATTTTACAACTCCTTTTCTATGAATAGCTCAATATTCGGATTAACTGGCCGAGGTTCCGGTTTCGTCATAAAGGGTTAAAGGAAGTCGAATGTATTTATAAATTTACGTACGAATTTGTTAAATATTTTACAAAGCTACCTTTAATACGTTATAAAAACACTGAAAGTATCCAATGTCAGGATTTCATATTCAAATATAAATTTCTTCAAGTACTTAAACATTCGCACGGGTGTCAGTTCCAAAAATTCCATTGTCTAAACAAAGTTTTTTCTTAGTACAGGATGGACACTTTTTAAAGCTGTGCTGTTAAATATATTATTATTATTTCCCCAAAATTTCCTTAGTATTCTGTAGACCAAAACCGTATCCAGAAGTTAATATCGGGGGTTCAGAAATTTGTACATCATGTATCTATCGATACAATACCAGCAAGCAAGGCCGTAACCAACTCCTATTAAAAATTTAGCTTTGGGGGGGGATCTGCCTCTAAGATTCCCCTCTGGATATGACATACTGTGGATCACTTGATACTCCGCTACTAATGATCACTTGATACTCCGCTACTAATGGCCAGTGATCTGAAAACTGTATTTTGCGAATCACTAAACAAAATCAGCGAAAGTGTGTTGTACATACACTAAAACCTCTGAAAAACGATCACCAGTTAGACTCTCAAGTGACCGCCCTTTGGAGGTGGCTGTTATTTAGAGGTTCAGTACAAAAGAACAAAATAAATAAAATTAACAATAAAAAATTATAACCATTTCAAATACATTAATCCTCACCTATTTTAATTTATATTAAAAAAATCAGTGATGCGTAATTGTTTTGCTTTTTTATGGCAAACATTCATTTATAAGGAAATAATAATATTTGTAGTTCTTTTGTACAACTCATCACTTTTATCCAGAACATAATAGTGGATCTCCTGAAAATTTACCAAAACATCAAAATATGTTTTGATGTTAGAATTTTGTGGCAGTTCCACACTCCCTTACGCTTTCGTTTCCTCATCACCTTTTTCCCTTTCTATAATATTTTCTAACAACTCCTGAATGGTGCAGCAGAAACTTCTCAATCTTCGTCCAAGAAAATAAACTCGCTGGCTTTCATACTTGTTTTTCCTGCTGATCTGAGAATGCCATCTAACCCTTCAGTATTTCTGTCGACATTTTTGAGTTCATTAAATGGGGAAAATCCTGAAATTAAAAAAAAAATAATTACAGGATTTTTGATTGAAAGTATTTTGATCGACAGTTGGAAAACCACTCCAATAAGACCTTGTCAAATTCTTCATCTCTGATCTTCCGACACTCCGTTTTGCTAAGTTCACGCTTCAAAAGGACGGTTGCGTGTAATCTTCAGTACTTTTTATAATCTCATTTATCTTTGACCTCCCACAACGGGAAAGCGTTGCTAATTTTCTTGCAGTTACACCTTTTTTTTTATTATCCTGGATAAGTCTGATTTTCTGCTTTAAACTAAACAATTTTCGCGTAAAACTCATTGCAGTTACAACTTGGCATTCAAGTGAGGAAATTAGGTATACGACAGGGCTCAATGGGAACGATGTATAAAGAACCGGAATTGTGAAAAATGAAATTTTAATAGACAGTGGTTGTTGGCGCATAAGAAATATATGGCCGGTCATAAGTATTAATTATAAATAAAAAAAATTAAATTTCATAGCCACCGTATTCACAGAAGTGGGTGTACATATAAAGCTACAAAATGAACATGTTTCAATGGAGTACTTTGAAAGGAAGTATCGTTATGTAAATTTTATTTTACATTGTTTACAATATAGGTTGAAGATATATTTTAAAAATTTAAAAATTTAATTAAAAAAATTGTAATGCCTACCGGATGGGCGTGGTTCAGAATTCATTGTTTGGAGGTTAGAACTAATGTTAATCGTATGGAACGTATTCGGTTCATTGATATGTGGCCGGTCTTCGGATGTTAACGTTGCTTAGAGGTGACCGTTAAAGGAGGTTTTATTTTATGATTTTTATAAAAATTGCATATTTATGATATTTGTTTAAAAAGGTTAATACAAAAACAGTACATGCCCTTTTTAACGGGTTTCAATAAATATTGAATCCACTATTGTTTGTGGTTTGTATGTTCGTTGTCGACAATGAAAAGGGTAAGGTGAAGATTTCCTACATATATTAATGACAGCTACTGTTAATATTAAAAATGAGAATTGTAGAGTTGGAAAATGGAGAGTTGAAACTTGGAAAATGGAGAGTTGAAACTTGGAAAGTGGAAAATTGAAAGTTGGCGAGTTAAAAGTTAGAGGTAAATCACAATTAATCAAATTCCAACTCGTCAATTTTCAACACGCCAAAAGTTGGCGAGTTGACTCTAACTTGCTTTCTGAACGTTAATGAGTAAACATGTGTGAAAAACGCATGTAAACACCATCACCAAAGCTAGCACCCGCTAATTAACCTTTCTATTGATGATAGAGAGAAAAAGCAAAACAATAACAGATCCAATATTAATTGAAACCCGCTAAATTTAAATAGGCCAATATATACATCATTAAATAAAATCATTAACACTAATTTTGAAGTGAGTTCAAAATTTTCAGTTTTCATATTTTAAACGCGTTCCTGGCGCAACAGTTAATCCTTAAAGTGCATTTTCTGGATTAGACAGTCATCGTTAAAAAAAGTACCTTGAACTTCGAAAGAAAATCGTAAAACAGAAGAGAGTTTGCAAGGTTTGAAATTATAGATTCAGCGATGGCCGTTGTAAATTTTAATATTTTTCTTTTTTCTCCTAACTCTGAAAGCTCTAGTTTGAATTCAAACGTGGGTGTCGAAATTACTACCTTTTGAAAAACCTTTTAAAGGCAAATTTGCGCCTTCATATTTCATGCAAATTTAAAGATCCGGCTGTTCGGTATTATGTCATACCTTCATAGTATGGATCCCTTGTCATGAGCAGGACAGGAAGCCCCGTAAAGTGTAATTGACAATATTCATGCTTTGGAGGAGAAAAGTAAAATTACAAAACATATGAGTATGGGCCATCGTATTGTATTGCATGTATTGTCAACGGAAAATTCTTTGAACTTTACGAGATGGCGGCCCAACATGTTCAATATGTAACGAACAATTAAATGTTTTGCATGTTTTATCCATTTTCACAAACGGAAATCATTAGCCCTAAATTGAAATGATATTAAGCTTCGCGACCCTTTAATAATTTTTTAATCATGAAATATTTTCATTTTTTTATCTGATATTTTTTTCAGTGCCATCTGATTTTTGGGAACTGTTTAATTTTAATCTACATTTGGCACGTCATTTCCATTTAATATTATTAATTTGTTTTGATTTCAAAACGTATTTTATCACACCTTATTTGGCGCCTAATAAGCGTTGTCGTCCTTGTTGGCGCAGTACAGCCCAAATGCTCTTGCACCATACAAAATCCAAACAAACAAACGTCCTTGCGCCACAAAAGTACATCAACCAATCAATCGAACCTCACGACAACGTACAATGAGGCAAATCCGACCGAGGTGTGCAAAAGTATGATTTTGATAATAACTAAGATTTTAAGATGGAAAAAGTGTTCAAATAATTATAATAATAAACATTTTATTCAAACACGAGTCATCACATTACAGATTGAATGATTTTCCGTTTCTCTGAGGATTGAAAACATAAAATAGTTGACATGGTGCTGATTACGGGGAAATAATTTGTGAAGAGGTATGAAAATTGACCTGAAATTAGGTAATGACCCTGTAAATATGTTATAATTGCATTATAGTATTATAGTACAATTAAGTATTTGTAAAATATATTGTAATGCCAGTGGATCTCTCCGAGCAGCAATGGGAAATTATAAACTGTAACAAATAGATTGAAGTCAAGTAAAATAGGATCAAGAAAATCGATTAAGTCGGTATAAAAGTCTAGAAAAATTATTGTTAATGTATTTATGTATCTAAGAAAAAGCTAAGTGCATATAAGCTTTAGAATGGTTATAATTCGTGGTTTGTTATTATTATTTATTTGTTCGAAATATGCATTTACACTATCTACAAGGGTGGAAGAGGCAAGAATATAGAAGTAATGAACAGTAAGCTTGCGACCCGCAGACATCCTAATCTTGCTTTGAATCTTCTGTTAGTTCTTAAATTAGAATTGAATGGTCTTTACTAAATCTTGATTTCTTATAAGAGATAGTGTAATCTTAGAAATAACGGGGTCTAAAGAGAATAGAAACGAATGAAAGAAATAAGTAATTCCGAAAATATGATAACGTTTCCTTGGGTTTCGCTCGCGATATCTCCTTCGATATTTGTTACGGGACTGAAGTGCTTCTTCGGACAAAATCACTATCTGTAGATGTGCTGCCTGAACCATGTCTGGTACATAAATTAAAATACGGTGCACACTGAAAGGAATGGATAGTGCCAGCGATAGAGTTCTATATAAACTTTGACGGTTTCAGTTAAAGAATTCGTAAAATTCAGTTAAATAAATGACAAAAATTTAATAATTTAAGAAATTAGATTCAATTTGGCTATGTTTAATCCATTTTTTCTCTAATTTTGCGATTAAACCTCTTAATTTTTTTTTTATTTCAAGAGAAAAGGATGTCTTGCTTTCATTTCCATCCCAAAGGCCCAGTTGATTGTATACAGAGACCTTTAACTGCAGGAATTTGCTTTTTCAAGGTACTTTTTGTCTTCTAAACGCGGATAAGATGCCTTCGAGAAATCACAACTACTCCTAAAGAAAAATCAAAAATCTTACAAAGTAGCATCTTGTAGCAGCTAATTCTCATGGTACTTCAAAATACGCACTCGGCAGTTTATGCTTACATCAAAACAATCGCGGGACTTAATACGGATCTCGAAAGGTTACGCACAACTGAACTTAAAATTTCAATTTTCTTTTAAAGCTTTTTGATTAAATTTTAAAAGATAAATAAATAAAAATATATGGTGATCATAAACTATATATCCTACCTTTGGTGCACGGATTCGTTACAATTTAATCAACTGAAACCTTTTCGAATCTCCAAAGCCTCACACTATAATTTTTTAACACAAGTTGCATTGGCCGTGGTATCAGCCAACATTGATCCAAGCTTGAAGTTCTATTCCTGGTACTGCATAGAACTTCAAGCTCTACTGCATAGAGCTTGAAGTTCTATGCAGTACCAGGAATGAAAGGAAATGTACTTTCGTTTGAGAAAATACTTTAATTTACATCTATCCCAATTTTACCTGCCAAATCTGATCTTAGATTTTCGACTTTTTCACTCCAAGATTGGGATTTTCCCCGCTGTGCGGCGTAACGGTAGCACGGCACAGTGGGGACGCGCTATTTTTAAATTGCACAGTGGGGCAAATTGTGGGGCGTAACGGCAGAGGGGTTGTCTGTAGTGCTTCTAACCCGGGATCTGTTCTAGGACTGTAAAAGACGAAGAAAGCGTGCCATTTTTTCTCTCCTACCTAATCTGTGGACTGATTGCCTGGGTAACAAAGGTTCGGAATCCATGAAGATATGTAGTTCTCGGTGCAGCATAACCTTAGCTCTCCTTGTGCCGTATAAATAAATGAGATGTCCTCGCTCCATAAATGAACGAAACGTCTTCGACTTAATTCAAACAAGCACCAAATTTGGACATGATAATTGTCATTATACAAATGTATTCAACTCTATTAACAACTAGGAGAAATGGAGCCTAAAGTATGTAGTTTTTTTGCTTTTAATATGTGATATAAAATAAGCCGAAGCCACGTTTGTCCCGTGATACTAAACTGAATATTCGAAAATGTCGACCTAAATTCACACCACATTATCCATAAGAAATACTCTGGATTTTTAATAGTCGTGATGGTTGTAAAGGCCTTTCTACTCTCACGAGAAACAAATAATAGGCATATGAATATGTGAATGTATAATAGTTTGTCTGTAAAATATTAATTTCGGGTCACATAGCTCATTATGCAAGAAAAAAGCTGGTTACGTAAAATTTAAAATTGTAGGGACTCACGAATCAACGATCATTGATACATGAACCCACATTTCCAAAAGGTTTAATCATGATTTAATGTTCACCATTTTGTTTCCCCGCACATACGCTTTTCCCATCCAGAATCCAGATGGACTGACTCACCAGCGGTTCTCTCTGTTTCCGGCGACGGAAAAGACATTGGCTGCAGGCGACGATTGAGTTTAGTGTACAACACGGTACGGCGCAAAAATAACTTAATTGTATTTCTTCAAACTCCTTGACAGACATTTTCTGCTTATAAGTACCCCTACTGGACATGATGATTACGACCCTCCGAGTGTGACACCACGAACCCTTGAGTGGAACAGCAAATCATCAATTAGTGTTAAAGGGGTAACCAATGAACATTTGCGTATGAAAAGGGTGAACAGCCAATAAGAGTGATTGCGAGTGTAGAGACGATGAGGCGAACACCAATAAAAGACATTCTTTCGGTAGGACTCTTAGCGAGATGGTCACGCTGCCCATGATGGACATTCATAATGTCTTACAATAATAATGTCAATTCTTAATCGTAACAATTTAAGTTATTTTGCTATGTGATTGTAAATAAATTGTTTAACCCAGAGACATGCTGTCTACATGGTTCATCTGTATCTTGGTATTTCTGACTCAATTTCGATAAGGTTCCAGGGTAACAATCCACGTGAGTTGACGTACGAGCTAAAACCCTTCTGATATAACTTATAATCTATCGGTGATATTATGGAGCCTATCACCGCTCCATCGTTCTGCAATCCGTCATAGAACGATAACCAAATCTATAAATGTAGAAACCGCAATTGGTAACCTTAAAATATAAACTAATTGTAACGTCTTCATTTCTATTTGGGATTATTTCTTCGATAGTCATAATAAAAGCTACTGAAGTGTGATTTATGGGCAACGTTTGCGGAGATTTGTGGGTCAGTTGCACCCCAACCTAGAATTGAAATATATGCATTATTCTTAATATATTGAAATGATAAAGAGGTTATTTTCTTCGGGTTAACATCGGTAAACCCCCCACCACTAATTTGCCTTAACGACGCGCTTGACGTGATTACATTGTATTTGGATAGCTTACTCGATCAATTTCAAAGAAGGTGGAGTCCACTTATGGAAGTTAGGTAAGAACTGGTTACAACAGGTTATTGAATATTTTTAAAGTGTTTTGTTACAAATGCGATAAGGGGACATTTCTTCTTTAATAATTTCTAAAGCATTGTTTGGTAAAGATGCTCACGAAGTAAGAAAAATGAAATATATTATCAGTGCTGACGCGAAAATCAATCGGGAGGAAAAAGCGATAGAAAACTGATCCTTTATTTTTAGAATATATTGTCAAGTGCCTCAGAGACGACTATTTTTGATGTTTTGTTTGTTAAATTTCAGAAAGGAACGCTTTTTATATATATTCATCGTTGAAGTCCATTTACATTTGGAGAAGAAAGGAAATGAAAATGATGTTTAAATCAACACGAAATTCAAAATATATTAGGCACGTTTGCTGCTTACCTTGGTATATCATTAGAATAAAATATGCTTTCCTTCCTGAAAAGAAACCAATGGTAAAGAACAAAAGTGCAAAACAGCACATTGTTATTCAGCGCAAGATTTTTCATCCACTACTTTATTCCTGAAAATGAATGAGTTACCAACTTTCGATTAAAGTAATGTAAATTAGTAGAATGTTTTAAAAGACATGTATTTTTCCAAAAGTTTCAATAACAATTTTCTTAAAATACTTTCAAAAACATAAATTAAATCGGCAAAATATTTTACAATAATTTTTGCCACCCACGTTTAAGTAGCTCAAACTAGAGCTTTTTTTATATTTGGAGAAAAAGAGGCGCCGTCCTCATCCTGGATGCGAACCAGGGTCCCCACGTTTAGCCCGCGGTGTCTTGACCTACTAGACAAACAAGGACAAGAACAGACGCTCTTTTCTACGTGTATAAGGATGTAAGATATTATTACCCTTCACAGGGATAACACAATTGCCAAATAATGGTCAACACAGAAAAGCCTCCGGGGCGAGATTTTTGTGAGTTTTTCGTGGGGGAATTTATTATACAATAATTTTTGCCACCCACGTACATATAGCTCAAACTAGAGCTTTATTGTTTATTTGGAGAAAAAGTGGCGCCGTCCTCATCCTGGATTCGAACCAGGGTCCCTGCGTTGAGCCCGCGGTGTCTTGACCTACTAGACGAACGAGGACAAGAACAAACGCATTTTTCTCCGTATATGAGGATGTAAGATATTATTACCCTTCACAGGGATAACACAATTGCCAAATAATGGTCAACACAGAAAAGCCTCCTGGGCGAGAATTTTTGCACACCAGTATATGATAAAAGTACCTTCAATAAGAATCAGTATGCCCCTGAGGAAGATCAAGTCCATTGTGCCGGTCTGTAGCTCAGTCCAAATTAAATTCTCGAGATTTTCTTACGGTATCCTTAATTACACTTCTTGCAAAGTATTCTACAGTTCAGTATCTTTCATTGGAAGTAATGGATGAATAGTAGTGTGTCTTTTCAGCAAAACCCAAGTATTCTGAATAAAATTTAAAACTAGTGAGCATGCAGGGCAATCAACAATCCTCTCCAAATTTTCCGTGCTTTATGTAAACGACAACGAAGTTTGTGCGCCAGCGCCTTGATGCAGACATATACCATCATCTTCAAAGATGAATCGCAAACTCAGCTGCCTAAGGTATGTTTAAAAGTCCTAGGGTTAATAGTTCATTTATCATAGTTTCTTAGTAATGCGAAGAAATAATGTTGGATTTTATATATACCTAATTTGTAACGTTTGTAAGAAATAATGGGTTCTCCTTAAACGAAAATTTACCACCGTCGTAAAGGCCTATCGTGAGTTTCGTGGGTGTACGATAAAATTGGCCGGTTCACAAACAGATTATCAAAACATTATGTTCCGAATAAACTGAACTTTAATTACATGCGTACGATAATATGGATTCCGAGATTAACGTAAGCTTGTACAATCGTGAAGAACATACGCATGCAAAGGCGTCGAAGTTACGAGGAAGTCTCTCTCTAATCACTTACTTTGCCGCGAACTTAGCGTCAGTTTTGGTTCTGGAATTGGAAAAGTTTTGGTTCTAGTTCGTAGGTGTTGCCATCCCTAGACGGAAAGTGTGCCGCTACAGGCCTGTTCCTGCGTAAAGGATGGATAATTGCAGGCTTCTTGATCTAGCGAGATAAAAAAAATTACTCATTATCTGACGAACATCAAATTTCGACTCATTTGAAAAGAATACACGTCGCTATTGTTCGGTATCCCAGTTGTGCCGCAGTACCTCGCGCAATAGCCAAAATTAGGTACATCATGCAGGGCCTCTGGGCATACAGTCCGATTTAATGAAGCCAACAGAGAATAGCTGGTATCAACGTAAACAGGCCTGTAACCGCAAAATATTTTACAGTTGTGAAGGATTCTATAGTAATTCTGGCAAGTCATTCAAGGAAAGCCGTCCTCCATTGCATTAACAGCCTTTTCCAGTTCTACTGTTCACTCCTTCTATATCAAGGAATTGTCTTTAGAGTATATAATTACCTTTTGCGATACTCCCAAAACTGGTATAACGTGTTGTGTTTTCGGCTTCTAATACCCACATCGCTTTCCGAGTTGTGGATCCCGGTAAACTAAAATGATGGAGCATGTTAAAGCAACTATAAACACCAACTTCTTTTGATTTATGTCGAATTAGCAATGGATCGGCAAAGCACTGTATTTATAGCCGGTTTTCTTTAATTACGTATTTATTTGTTTTATTTCATATACAACTCAACAGATAAAATATAAATTGTGTATTTTATCTGTTAATTTGTCGTTTTTTTACATATATTCTGATTTTTTTTGTACTTTTAACTAACGTTTTTGTATTGTATCTTGATTTTGTGTGTTATTTTAATTTTGCTTACAGACAAATTATTTGATTTTAATTTACTGTCTGCGGTCATTTTTAAATTTTAATTCCTATTTTATTTTTTGTAAAATTATAGGAAGACGGGCTTGTTAATCAGTCTATATCTGCCTTTTTTTCCCCGTTCTCTTACAGAGTTTTATCCCCTGTGAATAAATCTATATATAAATAAATAAATAAATAAATTAATTAACATAAAAAACGCAACGCATTTGCACATATTTACTCGTATCTGCAATCTTTTATCGCTTTAATCAAAAGCTTAGGTGTCTTCGTTAAAACACTTTCTTTTTAGACTTCTCATCAAATCCCTCTCAATACTGCATTCAGTTAAATTTTATTTCACATCGGTGTGTTACATTTTACAAAAAAAATCACTCTCAGAACATTGACAATAATAATATATCATGGACAAAAATTGAATAATACTATTTCTGTACACCGATTGCCTTACAATTTTCTTCAGTGGGGTATACACGAAGGTATCCAGAAAGTAAAGAATGATCGCGCACATAACCACCTGCCTCTAGCAGAGAAAACCTCTACCTCAGTTTGAGGCAAATCTCGTTGTTTTACAGTCACATTTGCGTTATTGACAATTTTTGCAAAATGATCTCGAGGATAGAAAATCCCGCCAGATGTGAAATCCGTAGTGTTATTAGGTTTCTCAATGCGCAAAGTGTTCGGCCTATTGAGATTTATGGGTAAATCAAACAAGTTTATGGTGATAGTGCAGTGAATGAGCCTTCCGTGAGAAAGTGGTGTATCATGTTCAATAAAGGAAGAACAAATGTGCACGACGAAGATCGAAGTGGCCGGCCATCACCCGTTATGGGCGAGCTGAAAAAAGTGGACAAAAAAATTCGTGATAACATACACTTCACCTTGGAGATTTTACACTACTCTTTCCCAGAAATTTCGAGAACTCACTTACACGAAATGGTCACAGATCATCTGGCTATAAAGAAATCCGTGCTCGTTGAGTGTCCAAATTTTGACAGAAGTCCACAAGACAAATCGGCTGGGAGCAGCCCTCGGTTTTCTTACCCTATACCATGAAGATTGTGACGAATATTTAAACAATGTAGCAATGGGAAATTGGACATGGATTTCGTACAAAATACCTGAATCCAAGTTTCAATCAATGGAGTGCATCACACATGCACTCCTTCAAGACCTAAAAACGATAAGCCAAATCTGATAAGAAGGAAACTGACGACAACTGTCTTTTGGGACCGCAAGGGTTTATTGCTTATTGAATTCATGCCAAGAGGGGAGACAATAACATCACAAGCCTGCTATGAGACTCTTCAACGAATTCGACGCGCTATCCAAAACAATAGACGCGAATTATTGTCTACGTGGATGATGTTGATCCACGACAACGTTTGGCCTCATACAGCTGCAGCCACAAAACAAAAACTGAAACAATTCAAGTCGGACATTTTGAGCATCCTCCTTATAGTCCCGACTTGGCGCCAAGTAACTTTCATCTTTTTCCGAAAATGAAGATTTTGTTAGGGACGGGGGATACTTCGAAAATGATGAAGAGCTCAAAGAACCAGTAATTTTGTGGTTACGGTCATTGGCGGCAGATGAGTACAACACCGGCATTGAGAAACTTGTGCCACGTTACCATAAATGTCTCAATAACAATGTCGACTATATTAAAAAATAGTGCAAGATCCTATGTTATTGTGCACAAAGTTTTGTTTTGATATCTTTTGTTTTAAGTGAGTAAAACCGAAACGTTCTTTACTTCCTTCCTGGATGACCGTCGTACAATCGACACATAGTTGATTATTGAATTTATTGTTGTAAATTTAAGGTTAATGACTAAATAGTCAAACGCCTGCCATTTGTAATAAACAAGTTATTGTAAATTTCGGTGAAAAATATAATTTTTGTCAATGATTGTAATTATTGTCACAGATCATAATTATTTTTCGTGATTGTAATTATTGTCAAGTTTTGTTAATTATTCTAAACAACGTATATTTTCTTATACTCACTTGAACTCTACTTTGAAAACGAAATATGTTTAAATAATAAAAACTCTTTTCTTATTTGGTTGCAAAAATACTTAAAATTTTTTAATAGCTTGATATACCTTGACGCTAAATTTTTATCAATTTCTATTTCAAATACTGTGTACTATAATCACTTACCGTTTATCAATGTAAATTTAATGCATAATCATGCAATTTATTACACGTACGTAGTTTAAAATATCAATGACTCATACTGCATAATTAATACAGTAGTTCGTATTATTTTAGTGCTCAAATAAACTTTCTAAATAGAAAATACATAATTAGCATAGCGTATTTAAAAATAGAGTAATTTATTATTATGATAATTGTGTGTGTGTGTGTGTGTATGTATGTGTGTAATTTAGAGATGGAACGAAAGAATCGCGTAAAATTCTGCAATAGTTGCTTGGCGCAAAAATCTTTAAGCTACAATGATGTTTTCGATCACTCACGTCAGGAAACAAATTAGCATATAGATAAATCTTTCTGTAGAAAAAGTGCAAATGGGGCTACCTTGTCACATTACAAAAGAGAGAAAACAAGACTTGCTTTTTTGTTGTTGAACTCTTTTGTTTCTTAGAAACAAAGGTATCAGCGCTTGGTGAAAAAGTTCCCTTATGTTAAAGAAAACCAAAAAGCTCAAAGCAATTGATGCAATTAAAAATAAACTTTAAAAATAAATATTTCTACGTTCTGTTTACCAATGGTTGGTGTTTGAACTTGTCTGCATAACACTGAAAGTAGTGTTAAGCTCGTGGCTTTAAAGTTATTGTCATAAGTTTTATATTTATTTAAATTTGGATGCTAATTTAAAGCATCTGCGAATAAGAAACCTTTTCATAAAATCTTTATTCTAATATGCTATCTCTAGCCTATTCTGCCATATGGTTAGGAAATCTGGACAATATAAAATACAGCAGGTATAAAATTGAAATTCCCGAATTATAGACACTCTGAGGACTCTTGAAAAGCAAGTTGGCCGATAAGATATCCAACTAAGAAATCCTGAACAAATCCAGTGCAAAAAGAGCTATGGTAACTACAGCGTTGAAAAGAAAGTTACTGAATGCAGATAAAGAGGGTTAGAGGAGAAATGTACAAGGTGCCCCAATAAACACTAGAGAGAAATATCATATAGAAGAGATTTAGTGGAAGAAAAAGAAGAGGATGGGTAGATGATTTAAAAGATTGAACTGAATAAGCTGAAAAAAGGAAATGAGTTCACCTTGACCGATAATCTCCGAATCAGAGAAGAAACAGGAAGAAGGGGAACACCAATTCAAATATATAATTTAAGCACCAATTTGAATATGTTACTTAAACATTAATTTTAACATATTATTTAAATATTAATTTGAAAATATTATTTAAACGATGATTTGAATACATTATTTAAATATTAAGTTGAACATATTACTTGAATATTAAGTTGAATGTATTATTTAAATATTAATTTGTGTATAAATAGTTGAAAATTATATATATGTAGACTGTTGAATAATTTTTCTCCTACTATACTTTAAAATATATTATTTAAAAATAATTCAAATATACATTGCTTTGGGCCAATTTGAGGACAATATATAAGGCCCTTTGGAATATATGTGTGCTTTATTTCCAATAAAGGTTAGCTATGAGGAAAGGAGGTGATAAATATATCCACTTGTTGTAGAAATATCATTGATTACCGTGAGAAATGATTAAATTTATTTGAATTAAATTGTATTTTATTATAAGAATGAGTGCTACTTTGGTTTATAAAAAATAGGCGTGGCATGCAGTCATCGTTTCTATTAATGACAATGGAAAACCTATTAAGTTTCTTATAGAAAAGAAAATACCTACAAAATTCGTTCATAAAGAATTAACGAGCGAATAAACTTATCATTACAGGAATAAAATAATAATAAACATAGTTAATATACTTTTACAAAGAGAAACTTTCAATATCAAACATCCGTATATAAACCTAAATAAAACACTATAAATTAATTTGCTAGTATAAATAATACGATCGCATCACATGTCTAAAATTAATGTTTTGTATGAAATGAGTTACGTGTATGATATCGGTTGAGCCAGGAGCTTTTAAACACACTTTTCATTTGGGTATAAAAGCAGTTAAACAAAAAATGATTTCCGAGAAGTAATCTATATTTATCCATTTTAAATAAATAAAATAAAAGGAATCGTGAAATTAAAATTTTAAACGCAATATTTACCGCGACTAGTGTATGTTCTTTAGAACAGTTCACGGAAAGATGGGACCATGTTATATCTATAGATTATTAATATCGGAAAAGTATACCTATTTTGTATATATGAACGACTAGAAACGTTAAAGAGTAAATATACCAGGGAAGTGCAGTTGCACTTATTGAAATAAAGGTGGAATCGAGGGCCAAATTAGCATTGAAAGGCAGGCAGATAGGCAGGCAGGCCTACATGCAGACACTATTATCGTTTGGGGAACATAACATATAACTATGGACCATTAAGCCATTAATCTATTACAGGCCTGCACAAAAGTTTAGACACAGAGGCAAATTATAAATAAAAGCGAGAATTTGCATTGAACTTCGCCGATATTGTATCTAAATAATCCTAGAACCAATAATAAATTGTGCAACTTAAAAGATTACCAAAAGTACTGAAACAAAATATCCCAACACCGTAATATTGGAATCTGCATGCCACAAATGTTTAGGCACATATGTCAGATTTATGCAAATTAACGGCGCGAAGTTCCCAAGTGATCGAAGGGGCGTTTCCCAGAGTTGTTATATAAGGCCTGAAATAATTTAGAATGCTTAGAACGATGCCGAAGTCAAAGCAATTTACGAATGACGAGATTTTGAAGATTTGGAGGCTGAAAACTAAAGGTAAATCTGTTACTCAAATTTCTGTTGCATTGAACCGTTCAAAGCGAGGCATTTATCGAGTGTTATCCCGGGGTGATCAGTATCAACCAAAATCACGATCTGGGAGGCCTCGAGTGACCAGCATTCGGGATGATAGACAAATACGAAGATTGGCTTCAAATGAAAGCCTGTCTGCAAATCAAATAAAAAACACGTTAGCAATGCGAGTGTCAAGAGAAACCATACGTAGAAGGATTGTAGAATGCAGGCATTTGAGATATGCAAAAATGCGCCGCAAGCCCTGCTTGCAATTACATCATAAACAAGCACGACTACAATGGGCAAGGCAGCACATATCATACAGTGACGAATGGCTGCAGGTGTTATTTAGTGATGAAAAAAAGTGGAACTTAGATGGTCCCGATGGCCTTTCGCACTACTGGCACGATCTTCGAAAACGCCCCTTAAGTCGGTTCAGCAGACGTCAAGGAGGAGGTTCAGTCATGGTTTGGGGAGCCTTTAGCTTCAATGGACAGACTTCTTTGGCGTTTTTGAATGGAAAACAAGATTCCAAGGCATACCAGGCAACTCTTGAAAGTCACCTATTACCTTTTGGCGAACTTTTATGTGGACGAAACTGGGTTTTCCAACAAGATAATGCGTCCATCCACACATCCAGGTCAACAAAAGAATGGATGAGCGCTAAAAATATTACAGTTCTCGATTGGCCTGCTCTTAGTCCTGACTGTAATCCCATCGAAAATGTATGGGGCATACTAACGAATGTTGTGTATGCCAATGGAAAGCAATATCCGTCCGTTTTAGAACTTAAAAAGGCTATAGAAGAAGCGTGGTTTAATTTTGAACCAGAAACCTTTCAAAATCTTGTGCTTTCAATGAACGACCGCGTATTTAATCTAATACGAAGTAATGGTGGCTACATTGATTATTAAAATTGTTCATTTCCTTATGCAAGTGCTAAAATTTATGTTTGTGCCTAAACTTTTGTGCCACATATTTTACTTATTTTAAGTTATATATTGCAGCAAGTTCGCTACTGATGTGATTTCTGTTCTCAAATTTTTAATTTGCATATTACATGTGTTCATACTTCGTAATATTAAAGTTCCTACTTCTTCAGTTTTAATAGTATTTTGTTATACTCAAATTTGTGTTGTGTCTAAACTTTTGTGCAGGCCTGTATCAAATTATTATTATTATTAAGCCATTAATCTACTATCAAATCGTTCATTACGCAGTATTAAGATGTATATTTGCATCAAACAAATGAAAACTAAAACTTTTAATTTCGCTAAGAACTATATTCAAATTAATTAGCATCTGTAAGATTTCAGTTGGAGTCTGAAAAGATACTAGTCATAATTATTGCGATAAACTCTGTTTATATGGAGAGATTTATAAAAAATACACTTCTTATAAAAAGATTCTTCGTCTAGATTTTCTTTTCAAAGAGCCTTACTTTAAACCATCTGATCCCAATTCTTGAGATATAATTTATTATTCCTTGTTTACTAAGAATTTTTATGGAAGGACTGAAGCATATGTAATTAGATTTGAAATTTTTAAGCCGATGTAGAAATAAACTAGAGTATCCTCATAATTCAACATCAAAGTTTTTCGAAACCTGTTTTGGCGGTTTCGTAATTACTTTTTAATAAGATACACATTTTAAACAAAAAATACAGCGACTAATTATTTACTAAAAGAATACCTTACACTATGCTAAAAATTGGAAGTCACTTAGCGAAATTCACTGAGACTTTCTAATGTTACAGTACTTATATGCAATAAATTATAAACCTAAGTCTATTTTTTCGCATCGTCTCTATAAGCTCTTAATTTTTACGACTGAATAATTTAATTTTGTTTACTTGAGTTTTAAATATCATAAGTTGACCGCTAGAAGATATTTTCCACAAAAACAATCTTTGGGGAGAAAAATATCTTGGATTAATTTGAAGCTTATATTTCTCAATATTTTAATGACATAGTTAATACATAGAAAAAGTGTAATGATGTGGCTCAAAATGGTGATCGAAGAACATGATATTAAACTATTCAAACAAAATCGTGGTAAGCTTAATATAACACCCAATTAATCCTGAATATAAACGTCGGGTTTTAATTAACTCGATATTACAAAGTGAACACTCTACTTTCAAATTAATTAATACTTTTGAAGTTATTAACACGGATTTTCTAAAATCTGCGCATAACATTGGTACATAAGCCAAACTTTGATGGCATGTACATTTTTACATATGTTGGTGAATTATATTTTAAAAATACATTTGCGCAAAAGTAGTAATTCTGCAGCTGAAACCATTTACATGATCACATGTTTCGGAATAAACTGGAGCTATAATTATTTCACTGGACAACGACATTTGATGAAGTTCATGCTTCCGAGTTAAAAATAGCCAATTATTAATGAATTCGATGTGTTGAACCTGAATATGACCATAAAAATATGAATTGACTAGGTTTTGTTTGTAATATGCATATGCACTAGTTGACAATTGACAAGGAAAAGTTGCATGTTTTTTCAATGGGAAAGACGTATATTTTTCATATAAATGTATTTTAAATTATTTTGTAGGATATTTTTATTTTATTGTATATGTTCGCCTAAATATATATATATATCATCATCATCATATTCAACCATTATCTATCCACTGCTGGATGAAGGTCTCTCCAAATGCTTTCCACACAAGTCTATCCTGGGCCATTCGTTTCCACGTCACCCCAACCTGTTTTCTTATTTCATCCACCCATCTAGTTTGAGGACGTTTTCTAGGTCTTCGGTGGTCTCTTGGAATCCAGTTCAGAATTTCTGTTGTCCATCGTTGATCAGTTCTTCTTGCAATATGCCCAGCCCATCGCCATTTCAGCCCTTTTACTTTAACAATGATGTCCTCTACTCTAGTTTGCTCTCTCACCCAAGGGTAATTTGTCATGTCTGTTTCCAGCTTTGTAATCGTATAGTAGGTGCGCATGATGTAGGTGTTCATATCTATTGTCCATGACATGCGCTGGCGTGGTCTTTCAGCCCTAGTGGTTGCACCTATACTAGGCTGCAAAGCACTTTGGGCTGTGTTGGTTCTAGTAGCCGTACAGTTGGAGGCGCCGCTACAACCATTTTTTTTCACATCTATCCAAAAAAATTGTCACATTTTAACAAAATAATTATTAATGGATGAAATTTATGCTTGATGAATTGATCTGCAATAATGTGATGAACACAAAGAGGCCAAAAATTTCGGATTCTTAAAGAAGCCAAACTTTAAGTCACCAATGTATTAATAACACAGTGTTCCTTCATTATCGTTCAACGTAAGGTATTCATTGGTCTGGTTTCATTAAAACTAATAACTTGGTAGCCTTATAATTAAGCCCAACATCGAATTTGTGAAAATCTCGATAATGCCGGATTCAACGCAAATCTTTGTTACCAGGGAATCAAGTTCTGTTGGTAAGATAGGATCATAAACATCCTCAGAATTCCTAAATCAGAAGAAACTGACTAATTACATTAAAGCCAGTATCAAATAGGCGATATTCGTTTACAATGTTAATGATTTCTTTTACAATTTTTAGTATTTAATGAGGCTTGTTAAGAATTACGTAGAATCGGGTTCCCTCGCCATTTCTTTGTTAAAAAGCTTGTTATTTTCTGTTTAATTACAGCAAAAGATCAAATTTTACGGAATTTGCAAATTCCTCTTCAGAAATAAGAAGCTTACCTTTAAGTTATTTTTTAGGCTAATATACAAAATTGCATTTCGACTATATAGTACACTTTCATTAAATAAAATTTGAAAGCTATAAAGACCTTTATTTAAGAAATGTAGTTCTTTCTATTTTAGTATTCTATTTTATAATCGAAATATTGTATTTTGCAAAATTGCTTACGCAAATGCATATGTACCATTATTATATGAAACTAACATACACATCCACTGCTGGGTACAAGTCCTTCTGAATGTTGACCATACATGTTTATTTCGAGCAATTCCTTGTAATGATATTCTAAATGATTTCCTTATTTCATCATCTGTGATAGTTTATGGGATGCAGTTTCAGTCTTTCATCTTTTATCGTTCTTTCTGGAATATGCCTGGCTCTTTTCTGTGTGACTTTTCTTTTTTACTTCAACTAGGTTTTTAGACCTTGCTTTCTTTCTTATCCACGTTGTATGTTTCTCTCTCCCTCTCTTACTCGCAGGCACACCTTCGTCCATATTCCTATGAATTGTTTTCAATTTCTTTTACTCTCTCTATATATACACGCACCAAGTGATCCATTTTGCCTTAAAAAAGATTGTCAAACAAATTCATATATTGTACTATATCACGATTTTTTAATTTATATATATAATATTACATCACAACAAGATATATGCACCGAAACAGACATTTTGTCTATTAAATACAGGGGTCCTTTCTTTGGAATTGTATGTGTTGATGCATACATATGTCATTTAAATATAGGTTTCGCCTATTCAAAGGTATCCATTAGGCTTCACGTCATCGGCAAAATGGATTACTTGGTACATATTCTACGTTTACGATTTCCTGTTGCTGTGCATGTGAGCCAAGTCCTAATACATAAATGTTTCCGCCTTTTGTGTTTATATAAACCTTATAGAACGAAAAGTGGAGCATAAATCATCGATTAGTTGATAGAGCATCTTACGTGAAATCGGAAGTACGTGGGTTTGGATATCTTTGATTATATATATTTATATATATATATAAATGGAAAAAAGTGAAAATATAAATGAAAATGTAGAAAATTCAGTAAGTAAATTGGTGAAAAATGGAAGTAAATAAATGAAAATTATTAATAAGTAAGTGCAGATACATTTGGAATGCCAATAACCACACAACCACACCTGAAT
>QLNU02014802.1:10394805-10414810 GCA_006491805.2 Dysdera silvatica | reverse complement strand
TACAAAAATATAAACAATACTACTAAATGTGCAAAAATATAATTATAAATGCGTTTCCTTATTTTTAAAAAAAATAAAGAAATTTACTCTTTATTGGTGAAATGCACTTTTTAGTTACTGCAATCCTCATAGCAATATATATTGAAGTATACAAAACAATACGTGTTCGGTATCATTTGGGATAAAATGGCTGATATTTTTACGGTTTGCACCAAAATAAATGGCTCGTATGTAAACATTTCTAAGGAAAATCACTGAGAAAGATTATTGTGATATTTAATAAAAATAAACAGATAGATAGATGGTTGGACGGACGGGCGGACTGATTGATTGATTGATTGATTATTGATTGATTGATTGATTGATCGATCGATCTCCAGTTTCATTTATATAATTCCTTTTTATTCGTGCCGTATGCTTTTCTTCTAAGATTTGCTGATTTATTGCTTTCGAAGGATTTCTAAAACGTTTGAATTTTTGCGGCCCAGGGAGGACAGAAAAGCATAAACTTCGCCAGAATATTCTTTTCCGCGGAATTAAAACTGGTTCTGCGGCAACCAATCCTCGAACTATGACAAACGTGTTACCAATACACCATAGTAGAACAGTGGGACTACATTCTTCCGAGGAACCTAGGCCTTATAAAGCTTTGGGAACCAACCTGGTATTCAGTGAGCGGTTACTTGGTAAGCGGTACTTTTAATTTTTTCTTGGGACCTTTAGAAGTGGAACTTGAATAGATGTTACGCTTGATGAAGGCATTATTATTTCACGACCACAAGGCCAGTTTTCTAAAAATATGACTTTTATTATGTCATTCAGCGTTGCTTTGAAATCTTTGATAACGTGATCTTCATGAAGTGAATTAATATTTGATGGATAACATTAGCAATATTCAAAAGGTTTAAAGAAATAAATATGATTAGCTTTATGATCTCAGTTGCATATTTAGTTCAAAATTGTGACACTTGGAGTAGCTTTAAATTTTCATAGCTATTTTATTTTGGTTAGCAACTGAAAAGCTATCAGAATAGCTGTCAGATGCAGAAGTCATAGCAAACATATGCATTCTTAAAATTGACATGTTTTTGCCAGGGAATGCTACAATGATCAGAGATGTTCTGACAGCATCGTATTCAAAAGAAGTCTTTTACATGATTTGATGCGACAACGGAAAGATTTTTATGCCAAAAAATGATCTGGTAAAGAAAATGTTCGTGATCAATATGACCGTAGGCAGATGTATATTGAAAGTATCGTTTCATCCGACAGAAATCGGAATCTTTTACAAAATACATTATCAGAAAAATATTTAATAATAAGGGAACGAATTATTTAATATTAATTTAAATTGCTATTTAACATTATTATATAGAGGTGTTAAACATTAATATAAAGAATTTTTAATATTAATAAAGACGTATTTATTTTTGAAAGGAAATATTTAATATTAAGAAAAGAATCAAATATTTAAATGCACAGTACTTCCCTTACGACCGAACATTGAGTTTGAGAACAAATGTTTTATAAAAATTATCATAGAAGCGGAAAATAAAATTTTAAATTAAAACGAAATAAAACATTATTTGAAAAGAAGATAATCTATGTAAATTCACTAATTATGGCATTCTCATGCAACAAACATAAAAACGATGTGGTTTTCATAATTTTCATTTTTAAGATTTACATTTGAAATACAATTTCTGTTTCTCAAAAAACCTTTTCATATTTTCACTTAACGAATAAAATAAATTTTAATCGATTACAACGGACAATTAGTTGTTGATTTATGATGAATAATGATGCTTATCTTCTTTTATAATTCATCGATATGGTATCAATTGCAATAGTATCTTAGGCATATCGCAGGGTATGTATTGTTGAATTTTTAAACTGCTTTTTTTAGAAGCTTCGAATCGGTAGAAATTGTTAATGTCTGTTATAAGACGTTGTATTTAAGATTAATACTAAAATCATAATCGAATTCATTAAAGCAAACAAGCTTAAAAAATTTGCTTTTACTATGGACTATTTTTTCGTCAGATTTCACTTGGATTGTAATGCAATATCATTCTTTTCAGATTACGCAAATTGCTTTTAATACGAGAAAAATCTTTATCATCGCAAGTGTTTACGATAATGAAGTTCAACTGTACACTTTGCCTGAAAGTAAATCAATAAACAATCTTGCTTGAAATTTTTAAACAATAAAACTGTCTTTAACTTTAGTACCAGAAAACATTGGTTTAGTTCCTCATTACGGTACACTAACTTTATAATTTTAAATGCAAAGTCTCGCATGTTAATCGAATTAATAGTTAATCCTGAAAACATTCGAAGCAAATTTAACTTCTATTGTTGTATATACAGTGAAGAATTGAAGAGTTTTCACAACTTAATTTTATTGCCGAAATTCAAAATCCGTACATTCTGTCCTTTAATGGAACAGTCCACGGATTTTTATCAATAAAACTACCCACATTTAATCTCTAGTATTCTGCACTAAAATTTTATTGACTTAAGAATGAATTGCGTCGTGTAATTTTTCTTTGAAAAATTCTTACAGCGTTAGGACCGAGGGCACCATTAGGTTTTTATTTAATGTATTTTTCTTAAAATATAATCAAACAGTTTCGCACAGATAAATTACAGTGTTTATCAAATATTAACTTTCGACGTGTACTTGTCGATTAGAAGCTTACTTATATATTTCCCTATGTTTTTGTATGCATATTTTATGTATTCCTCTACTTTTTTTATTTACTATTGTGCTCTTAATATTCCTAAATTTTGTCAAACGCGGATCCATCTATGAACGTAGGAGATTTGATTAACTAAATCGATGGTTGACTAAATCGATCATTTATTTTAAGCATAGAACGGTATCCTATGTCTTTTCGATTTCCAAAGAATCACATCACAAAATATCATAATCAATTAAGGACAGTGTTCCAAGGTTTATACAACCGCAATTGTGAGCTCAAGATAAAATATATTTAGCTGATAAATACCATATGAACAGAAAAATCGTACATAAATATATCTTATTACTTTCGTAGAAAGGAATGTTATTACATTAAATACAGAAATACGAAAGCGTAGAAAAAGGTTTCAGAACTGTACATGTTAAGGAGACTTCAAGAGGTAGATGGACCCAAAGCTAGAATTCACTACGCGGAAGTATAGTTAGTATGAAACGGGCAGCCGTGTTATGTGCATCTGATCACCCATCACACATGATTTCGTGACCACATGTAAAAGCCATTCTGTGATTTTTGACAAAATCGAGCAACATGTAGGCATCAAATTTTGTGTAAAGCTCAGAAAATCAGCAATCAAGAAGACACTAAATCAAACAATATTAATCAACGTTTATTGGCGTAGTGATACCAGAGCCGATATTATGGCGTGATTAGATGGTGAAACGTTCGAAAGAAAATAAATATTTCTGCCTTCGGTGGGACCTGAACCCACGACCTTCGAAAACAATATAAAAAATATAAAAATCGAGACATTCTTGAATTATTTCATTAGATTTATAATGACTAAATTTTAAGTTAAGCGTGGTGATGTCAGTGGTATTCAAAAAACGTCAAATGTCAGGTTATAGTCTGAGAATTTACTCTACAAAAAGAATAAGAAAGATAAGATAAAGAATTTCTATCTAGCCAACATGGTGAGTGTGTCCCTAATACTACAAAGAAAATACATCAATAACATTGAAGTGTTGTGGTGTACTTGGAAGAATTTTCATTTTAGATTTAGTTGACGGGTGATGATTTTTCCCATGACACATGAGTAATGCGTGCAGTAATCTAATGACAATTAAATAATGTACAGTGACTCATGAGTAAGATGTAGTGACAAATAAGTATTGGGAAGTTGTTAAGGTATTATTATCCTCCGGGGGATAACACAATTGCCAAATATAGTCAACACAGAAAGCCTCCGAACAAAACAAGACACTCCGGGATAAACGGAGGGACCCTGGTTCGAATCCAGGATGGGGAAAGCGTCTCTTTTTCTCCAAAATTACATAAGCTCTAGTTTGAGCTGTAATTAATACGTGGGTGGCAAAAATTATAGTATAATAAATTCCCCCACGAAAACTCACAAAATTCTCGCCCCGGAGGCTTTCTTGTGTTGACCATATTTGGCAATTGTGTTATCCCTGCGGAGGGTAATAATACCTTAACATCTTTACATACGGAGAAAGAGAGCGTTGTTTCCTGTCCTCATTCGTCTAGCGGTCCAAGACACTCCGGGCTAAACGGAGGGACCCTGGTTCGAATCCAGGATGGGGAAAGCGTCTCTTTTTCTCCAAAATTACATAAGCTCTAGTTTGAGCTGTAATTAATACGTGGGTGGCAAAAATGTAAGGTGAGTTGAAGTGACACATGATTAATATTTACAGTATGCAAGTCACATATGAGTAATGTACATATGAGTAAATGACATATAAGTAGTTTGTACAGAAATCTGACACATGAGTAATGTGTACACTAATCTAGTGACAATTAAGTACTGTACAATGACCCATGGGTAAGGTACAGTAAGAAATGAGTATTGTGCAGTGACACATGAGTAATGTGTAGAATTCTCAATTGACATATGAGTAATGTGTGCCATAATTAAATCACATATAAATAGTGTATACAGAAATCTAATGACCAATGCGTAATGTACAGTGACACGAGGATAGTGTACAGTGACACATGAGTAATGTGCAATGCTGCATGTATAATGTACAGCGATAAGTGTGTAATGTATACAGTATTCTAGCTTAAAAATGTTTAAACCCTTTGATGCAATCAGTTTCACATATAATTATGAGTTGCCTTGTAAAGGGAAGATACACATAATAGATGCATTGCAAATGTTTGTAATATATTATTAATTTAGTGCATAAATTGTTACTTATTACTTACTTTCTCTTTCTCTCTTCAATATTTTTTCCCTGTAGGTAATATTTCCAACATAATATAACAACTACGATAATAGAGAATTTGAATAATAAAACTTTCAGAAACACAAGTTTCTTGTTAAATCGTTTGAAAACGCCAAGAACAACTAACGATCGAAATTAATGATAATGATATTTTAATGACGAAAAGAATTAGAAAAGGGAGAAAGAAAAAGTTCTAAAAAATAAAAAATGCGAAATGAATCATCGACCTTCTTTAAATTATATTTTTGTCCGTACTTTTTCCCTATTTCTTATGCTATCTCAAACTAAAATTCTGTTTTGCTTTATCACCATGAATTTCTTGGTATATAAATTCCTTTCCACTCCATAATTTTGCACTTTTTAATAATACACTTATTTTTTAATGCATTAAACGATTCTATTCAAGATCGTTTGTTTTTATCACTTCTGCTTAAATTTATTTGAGGAGATGCTATTCAAGAAAAAGCTGTCGTTATTCCCTGACTTGGTTCAATGGAATACGATGACAAGGAGCAATATGCCAAGATACATTGTAGCCAATAAGCTTCTACATTGTTGCTGTCCTACATTGTGGATGAAAGATGTAATACTGTGGGGTGCAATCGCCCGCTCGATCTTTCACCTTAGTTGTTCGTCAAACGCGGCTTAAGAACTCAGCTACGTTCTCATCTTCCCCATTCCCAGTGAAACCTCAATGGTGTTCAAACGAACATTTTTCAACAGGACAATATACGATGATACAATGCATATTTTTAAACGGGTACCCCCTACGAAGTGGATTTGACCCCCTGCCCTCAATGAACTCCAGTTTTAAAAATGTGAATTTCCTTTTCAAGAACGTCTCGAATATCTTTCACTTATTCATGTGAATATATTTTGAATGGAGAATAAGGGCTATTGGAAGTTATTCACGTATTGTTTATATTATTAGTTCATCAACCTCTGAAAAACATCCGAAAGATCTTTGCGAACGTTTCACCATCTAACCATGCCATAACATCGGTATTACTATTATTAAGTATAAAAAAAGTCGATAAAAAATTGTTTCTTAATTTAATCTGCGTAGTGTTCGACTTGTATAAATCATAGTTGTTACCTTTAACGTATTTTACATGTGAATTTTCAGCCCAAGGAAGGGTCCTGGACCCCCCATGGGTGCGTCATTGATTTCGATAAATGTGATTCCCCTATTTAAAGAATTCCTCGATGTAACGATTATTTTCACTAGTCCTGTGAAAATCGTTAAATCGAGGTTAGACTCTAATTTTTACAACTCTTCCGCAATAATGAAATTAAAGAACGTTGAAACTAAACAGGTTTAACGAAATTCTTTCAAACTAAAATTTTCTATAAACAAAGTTTATTTTATCAAAAAAATTAAAATTGGAACGCCTCTGTTCATCTTACAGGATATATCGGCTGGTTTCAATTTATCTACATTTCGTATGCTGCTTGTGTTTCAGCTGAAAAATTCCATATATTACTTACAACCGCCAAAGAACTTTTTTCTTTTTTTTTCTTTCCAATGTGCTAACAGGATCTATTTCTTGAATAAAATATTGCATATGAATAATGTGTAATCCCGTTCTGATAAATTGTTTTGCTAATGGAAACGAATGTTCAGCATTTCTTCTTGACAACGTAACGGTGGGGTACAAGGTACTTTGTTATTCGAGAACACTGTGGTTTCGTGACAACGTTGCTCGTTTCGGCTGCTAATGTCATCTCTCACGCTTTTTAAATGGCTTAATTATTTGAAGTTTGCGTGACAACCTTCTTATAATTCGTAATATGAAAGAACGAATAGCGGGTGCTTCGTGCTTTACTACTTAATGATTTTGTTTCGTTCAAATACTTTAAATTTCTCCATTTATTCCATCTGAGACATATTTTGAGGGAGCTCGCTCAAAAAAATTGAATCTCGAACGTCAATACATTATTGGAGAAAACTTCTTTGCTTTCGTGTAATGTTTCGCTTCATATCGTAACTCAGGATGAATTAATTCATGGGGAAGAAAACGGAGTCCTGTAGCACTCCTTTTCCCTTCTCCTCCTTTCATGAAAAAGGAGCGGAGGGTGCGAAATTTGCATGCTCATTGTCAGTACTAAAGGCGAATCCCCGTTTAGAAAAATACTACGCACATTAATGAATTTGAGAACACTGCAATATTTAATAATTTTTATGAATAATGCAAAATTGGAGATTTCATATTTTCAGGCAAAAGGCATTACACAAAATGATGCGGTGTATGGATGGAACTGATGAAAGTAGTTCTTTTATTAAATATGAAATTCACATTCCGCTTATGAATTGAATATTTCACAGTATCTGTTAAAGAATTTTATCAATTTTTGAATAAACTAAGGAGAGAGAGCACATCTCCTTTTCTACGCAAGTCCATCAGAAAGCATGCGGAATCAAAAATATATTTCGGTTAAAAGATTATTGGCTGTTGGCGCTGCGGTGGTGTAGTGGTTAGGCGTTCGCTTAGCGTGTCGTTAATCGGTGCTCGACTCCAAAGAGAAAAAAAAAGCTTTACGTACAAAAGGTTAAATACTGATAAAATAGCAAAAGAATAAAGATCGCCCAAGTTTTCGAACGCGTCAGCATCAGTTCCTTCATCTGGAGTATAAAAAAAAAAGCTTATCGATTAATTGCTTACTGCAGTCAGTCGCTAGGTTCCGTAGGCCTCATGAATTCTGGTTTCCTCGGAAAACTTTATATCTCGAGCCCCGCGGAATGAGTTTTGCACTCCGCTTTTGTCAACTTGCACCGCAAAAGAGCAATTATCAATTTATAACTGGTTATCAAACTTTTTATAACACGAAACTCTTTTCTTACCACGTAACTAGGTACGGAATCCTTTTCTTACAACACATCTAGCCATGAAACTTCTTTCTCACCATATGCCTAGCCGCGGAACCTCTTTCTTACTGCATGCCTAGTCGGGAAACCCCTTTATTAAAACATGCTTAGCCACGCAATCCTTTTCTTACCACATACTTAACCGCGGAACCCTTTTCTTACCGCACGTCTAGTAATGGAACCTCTTCCTTACCACACACCCAGATTCGGAACCGCTTTCTTACTACATGCCTAGTCGCGGAACCCATTTTTTACCACATGCTTAGCCACGGAACCCTTTTCTTACTGCTTGCTTAGAGACGAAACCCTTTTCTTACCACATGCATAGCCTCGGAACTCTTTCCTTACCACATGCCTAGACGAGGAACTTTCTTACCCCATACCTAGCTACAGAACCCTTTTCTTACCACGTGTCAAGCCACTGAACCCATTTTTTCATTCACCTGCTTAGCTATGGAACCCGCTATAAATATTTAAGGAAAACTACGAGAGCTATTATCTATCACTACTTGAACAAAAACATGAAAATAAGCAATAAATGTATCATCGTAAAAAGTAATTTACAGATAAGTAATTCATACATAAGTCATTCATACATAAACAGTGATCATATTCTACTATTGTTGGATATTGGTTATATAGAGCGGTTATAATTGAACTTGGCCTATGTAGAGCAGCCTGGAGCTTGAACAATTCAGCAGATTTTCACCAAATTTAGTATATAGACTATTCAAAGGATGCGGAAAAGGAATCTGCAAAAATATTTACTTCAAAAACGTTCGCTATGGGGCGCTTTTTAGCGCAATACTGCAAAAGCAACCCATGAAATGACTAACACGCAAGACAAATCACATTTTTAACATTTAGTAACACTTATTGCATCGAAACATTTCAAATGAACGTTGTGCGAGCAATAACAGCACACCCGTATTGCAGGCGTACTATGGAAAAAAAAGATTTTTCACATGCAGATAGAGAGTAAAGAAATGCAGCAAGTAAGCAGCTTTTAATCGTGTGCAAAACGATGTAAGAAAGGTTGGTCAATGTGGCCGCTATTGTTCACCTGCAAAAGTTTATTGTCTTTTGGTACCGTGAGTTGCTCCAGACGTTTGTTTTGCCGCAATTACAGAAACGACATCAACCATTTTCGTGCAAGATGGTGCGCACCCACATGTCGCACGATCCGTCAAAACTTTTTGCTCCAGCATCTCACTGATTTAGCGCGTTATCCGTCGTTCATTACTAGTCACTGGTACACGTTCGCCGGGTTTCATTCCTTACGACTTCTAGTTGATGGGTCATTTAAAGAATTTGGTTTATTGTGGAAGTGTTGCTATGTTAGCAGAATCCAAGAATTCCACCACGCTGCATATGTAAAGCCTCACGGAGGATTAGTTGCGATGCGCTGTTGAACACATTCTGCATTGGCTTGAATTGTTACAAATAAATGATGACGGCCACATCGAGGAACACCCATTACATCGTCCTGTACACGATTAACAGCTGCTTAAATGTCATATTTCTTTACGCACTATCTGCATGTGCAAAATTATTTTTTTTCCATTGTACGCCGGCGTACTGTTATTGCTCGCACAACGTTCATTTAAAATGTTTCGATGCAATAAGTGTTACTAAATGTTAAAAATGTCATTTGTGTTGCGTGTTGGTCATTTCATAGGTTGCTTTTGCAGTATGGCGTTAAAAACTGCTCCCTAGAGGACGTTTTTGGAGTAAGAATGTTTCTTGCAGATCCCTTTTCCGCATCCTTTGAATAGTCTACATACAAATATTGGTGAAAATCCGCTTAACAGTTCAAGCTCCAGGATGCTCTAAATAGGCCAACTTTAATTATAACCACCCTGTATATATTATGCTAACTCTAAGTGATTGTTATGGGGGAAAATTACAGATTTTTTCGCAATTGTCAGCCCTATGTTTTATAAAATGCTTGAGGAATCCCTAGAAAGTCGTCGTAGAACTTTGGGGTCAAACTGAGCTAGAGAACTAATTTTTTAAATGAACGCTTCTTTCAAAATTAATTATTATAGTTAAGAGAATTGTATAACGAATATAGTTAATCAATCAATTAAATCAAATTTTGCAATCAACAGTTTGCCAGAATACTGGAGTAACTGGCTCCTGTGGGAATTCCGTGGGTTTGTACACAAAGCCTGCTAAACATTTTTATGATGTTTTTTTTGAGGCAAAAGGAGCGAAGGTTTTTGCAGTAGGATGCTTCCAGCCCAAAGAAATTCTGTTTTTTCAAAGTAGTGAAAAATAATTTCGGAACATCATAAAATGTCAATGGAATTGAATAGATTTTCAAAGCCATAGCATTCGCTGCTACATAACTGGTTATCTTGCAGATATTTAATTATTGAATTATTTTCATTTATGAACCAAGTTTTTTCTTGGCTTCTAATTTGGTCTTCAACTTTTTTTAATAAATGAAATAATGCTTTTGCAGCAGAGGATCCATACGAATTGCTTACTTGAGTAATAAAACGAAATTTTAGAGGGTTTTTGTTGAATTTTACCATGGCAAAGAGGAAAGGTTCGTTAAGAGATTTGTTAGTTAACTGCCTTTTATTTAATATTTATAATTAATATTATTATAATTAAGCCTTTTATGAAAGGCAAGGATTTTTTTGTCAAAGATTGTTTCACTTTCATTAAAAGGAGTATAGGCTGATGAAAGTTCTAGCCGCTTTTTTAAGTTTTCAATGTAGAAGTTTTTACAGATAAATGGAAAATTTCCTGCTGCTTTGTCGGTAACAGTGACCACAAAATTTCTTTAGATGTTTTTAATTTGCTCGAGAAATCTTTTTACATTGGGCTGATTTTTATTTGCTAACCTTTTCCAAAGGTTCCTTTGGTTACAAAAGAGAACGATTTTTTCAAACACCATGGCTCTCCATTACCTGAAGGTTTCTACTGGTACGTAGGTATATATATATATATATAACATTTATTATCATTATACTACATATTATTCTTGTTAATTAATTATTATTGTCATAATTACTTACCCCAAAAATGACAAAAAAAACGGTCAAATTGATCGCTTCCGCGGTTCTAGGTCCATATGCTTATAACTACGGTTCTCTGTAATGTATTTTTTTAAAACTTTATATATGCTATTAGGAACATATTTTAGGAAAAGTCAAGAATTTCTAGCTTTCAAACACGAAAGGTTTAAAAGATATTTGAGTTTAAACTTCACAAGCGGTCGATTTGACCTCAGCCGCGGTTCCAGCATTAAAACGTTTAAAATAAGCGAGACACGGATTTTAAAACGTATTCCGGAAACTGGTTAGAAGTGATATACTCACATCAGAGCCAATTTTGAAGCATATATTTTACTTTAAATAAAACTTTCAAAACCTAACCTCAAAAATTTGTCTTGGAAACTTCTTTGTTTTCCTTTGTGTGTTTCATGACCAGCGATATGTCAGGCCCTGTTACCCCAGGACGTGTAGCTTCACATCGGATCCGACACTCCCTTGTCAACTAAATCCAATTCAAGCTAGAAGTCAGCAAAGCAAATGGGGAAATTTCGGGATATTTGGGATTCAAATTCGGGTTTTCTGTAGGATGAAAAACTACGTTATATCATCATGTAGCCGTAACATTTCAGGTGAAAGGAAAAATAAAATTAAAAACGCAATTCCATTGCAAATTAGGAAAATATTTTTAATGATTTTTATTCTGACAAATCAAAGGGAATTTAAAACTGAGACCATACGCAAAGCAGTTTTAATTAATACGCGTAAATAATGCATTTATTTGGAGACACCATCTTCCGATAAAGTGATTCAGTGAGGCTTTAATGAAAGCGACAACGGGGGAAAAGTAGGATGGGGAAAACTACAGAATTTAGAAAAACAGCCGACGGTAATTGACAATAAATATATTTTTCCTTTTTCAAGAAAATTTCCTGTAATTATATTAAAATTACGCGCTAAATTAACCTCCGCGTTTTAGTTTTAGGAAACATTAAACGAATCCAAACCATGGACTTAAGCGCATTACCTCAAATTGCTTCTGCACTTTTTGTTGTTCCGGAAATTATATTTAATTTTGGGGTGTAATTTTTACCAGACCCTTTAATTTATTGCACCATAAATGATCTTTTCCAGTACGTTGCTACAGGTAATGAGGATACATTATAAGTAATCAATAACAATGGTGCAAATTATTGACCGCATTTTCGCTCACTTTTTTTCTCTATTTTACGGAATATCCATAATTGTAGTGAAATTTATTTCCACCGGTAAATTTCATGCATTTATACAATGTAAACCATACTTATTAAATGCATGGCTTTTAGTAATGACCAATGATTAATCACTCGAATATGATTACCATTGCGGCTGTCTGGTCTTTCCATATGTCATCGACCTTTCATTGTCGGAAGGCAAATTTTTTGCTCTTGTTTCTGGAAAAAAAACAAATAATATATTACTTGTCTTGTTACTCGCATTTAATGAATTGACATTATTATATTCTTTCAACGTTTGATGAAGTATTATACTTCATTTCAACTTCTTAATTTATGAAAACATTGTATTTTAAGTAATGTTCGGGCTGGTTGGATTTGCTTTCAAGTTAATGAGAAGATAGTTTTGTTCCCCCTTATTAAAAACAAAAGGGGGTTTAAATCCCCAACTCGGGTATTTCTTTTTCTCCTATGTACTCTGCATTTTTCGAAAATGTCTTTGTGCATTCTTAAAAGCAGATTTGTAAACGTCTATTTCATTTGCGTTTGATGATTAGTGAGATTTCGTCTAAAACTTAACACGTCTCCTGATATTCGTTTTATTCATCAAACGATGTCTCTTTATGTTTAGAATTCATGATATCTTTTTCCTTTTATTTTTTAAGTGCAACAAATAAAAAAAACCAAGTTATAATCTTTAAAAACTTGAAGGTTTATTAACTACATCTCTTATATATATTTTTATGGTAACTTATAAAAATAAGTTTATTAAAATATAAATAAATTCAGATATTGTTTTGCAAACACACAAAAGTATGAACCAGCGATTCATTACTACTACCGAACTTAACTAAAAGTATTATTCTGCCATTTGATTATTTTGACGAAGCATATGTTAACTGCTCCGCCTATTAAAGCAATTCCATCAACTTCGTCAGGCTTTTTAATTCAGAAAAATGCTAGTGTAATTGCCAATAAAATACTAAAACAATAAAATAGAGTGGTATTCTGTAACTTTAAATAGAAGAATAAATCAAAATTGAAAATTAAAAATATTAAAAAATTTAAGATGATTCACTCCTTTCATTTTCAGGTTAAAAAAAAAAGCCACAATTTATGGATATGTTTAAGAAAATGTGAACCTGTAATTTGTGTATGTGATTAAATGTTTTGTAACAAAAGGTGTTTATTGACGATTTAATTAAATATTATATTGCAAAATATTAGTGTAACCAAATAAAAATAATTTCATTAACCAAACAATTCGAAGCCCTAATCCTCGTAACAAAACTGAAACAGAATGATGAAAATAAGTTGAACATAACATTAAGGTGATTAATTTGATGATTAATGGGAGATTAATTTGATGAATACAGTGTGTTCGGTTGAAAAGGTAGACCATGTATATATCTCTTAATAGCAGTTGAGTAAAAATTTGAAAACAATTAAATTACTTTTTATTTCCAGGGAGAAGCCAAAAATTGGTATCAAGCATTTCTTTTGTTAAACGCGTGAATCCCAAGCCCCCCGAATTTTAAATTTTCAAATAGCATCCCCTATCCTGTGATATATAATTTTAAATCGCGTAAAAACAAAAAAATTCTACGAAAAAACATTAAATTGGTTCATGCATTCGGGAGAAACAGATAAAAGTAAAATCGTTATTTTGTTATTTGAAAAACACTAGAGAGAGAGAGAGAGAGAGAGGGCGCTTTGATCATTTTTGAATTAAGCGAACTGATTTACACACCGTCTGCGCAGACAATCAGATTTCTTTTGAGTGTTGGTTATTAGCAGTGATATTAGTAAAAGCAGCATTCGTTATTTCTATCAACATATCGGCGCAAATAATGAAAAAGAACGATTTTATTTTTAGCTCTTTCTCCATAATGCATGAACTAATTCAATTATTTTTCTTCAATTTTTTTTTTATTTTTTACGCTGTTTAAAATGATATATCACAGATTGGGGTACCATTTGAAAATTAAAAGCAGAGGTGCCTGAGGGTCGGGTGTTGAAGAAAAAAATTTTTTAATATTAATTTTCAACTTACCCCTGAAAACAAAAATTGACGTGTTTTTTTTTTCTATTGCAACTCAAATCCTATCAAGAGATATATAGGGTTTACCTCTTTAGTTGAACACACGCTATAAGGTTTCGTTAAATGTAATACACAAACGTGTTATTTCTGGTGAAATTGATCATATCTCAAACGTAATATCGACGGCCTTATTTTGACAAAGTAAGATATTTCTTAACACAATGCATTCTTCTCAAACTCACAAGCATCGTGAAAAGCTGCCAGTTGCAAACCTGCCATTAATCAACGATTTCAGAAGAAGTTTGGTGTCACGGAATAGGAATTTCACGCTTTCGTTATTTCAAACTTACATTCCAAGACATCAAGTTCTTTTACGAACATCAATTACATCTTCTCTGTTACAAACTCTGTTCAATGTTTAAAAATGCACCTGTCTTTATCTAACATATTTTATTGCCGAAACTCATAAGAATATACAAGGTGTTACCGAAAAGTTCGGTGAATGTTCACAGAAATCTGACAGTGCGAAATATTTGAAAAAGTATATCTCATTGGCCTTTAAAATAATCCTCCAATGACGCAAGACATTTCTGACAACGTTCAAATATATAAAAATTACATTCTTCTAGAAAATTCCTACTTACTTCCGTTATGTTTTTCATTTCCTGGTCACATAACTTGGATGTGAGAAATATTGGAAAATATGTGTCCCTCCACTTCCCTGGAGATTTCAATTTTCGGAAGAGATAAGATCTGGTGAGGTAAATTTTGTTGACAATGAGTTGTATCAGCCTCTCAAGTTTTCCAAAAAGTTACAGATTTCCTGACATTCCACACATCCAAACTGCTGTGAGGATTGAATTGACATTAAGAAGACAGACTTTCTAGAAGTATCCAACAGTTATATGAACGTTTCCAGAAGTGCGTTATATTAGTGGGAGTCTACTTTGAATTCCAATAAAGTATAACTTTTCAAATACAGTGGAACCTGTAAAAGTGACCACCTCGGAAAATGGATTACCTGAATGGGGTGACCATTTTTTATAAGCGAGAAATGATAGGGATTTAATCATGTCTGCACGAAAGTCTATCGTATATAGCGACCACCTGTCTATGGTGACCATTGCAATCCAGTTCCAAAGATTCTACTGTATTTCACACTCTCAGACTTCTGTGAACATTCACCGGAATCTCAGGTCGCACACTGTACATGCGGCGTAATTGTGCTTCAATTTTAAATTAGCGGGAGTAAGCACAAACATGTATTAAACTAATTTTCACACGTCAATTCCAAGTAAAGCATATGCTAATTAACATGGCCTACAGTGTGATGTTTCAACAGATATCTATAAAAATTAGCTTCATTATGTTTCTACGAAGTAAAGATTTTGCTGCAATCAGACTAGGAGTCTCTGCCGTCAAATTTAAAAAACCCTGGACTACGATGGGTGGAAAAGCGACACGTGTTCTATCATGCCAGTGAGAGTCGAACCCGTACTAAAAGCATGATGGACGAACGTGTCAACACTGTGCTACTAAACCTACAATTTTTCAAGGAGTCTGAGTCTCTTAAGACGTTGGGAACCGAAACCTAGACCTCAGTGAGTAATTAGTCCACCTCACAGTTGTGCCAAATCAGTCACTGAATGAATGAACAAACGGTTTTGCCCATCTACTAAAAATGTGAAAGCTCATGATCTGATACATGGCTAGTCCATACGCTTTCCTTTTGCCGCTGTTGGAAATCGAACCCGGCACTCTATGTGATCCCGTTATCACTGTGACACCTCGAGACACTTTAAAAATCAATAAAATAGAGTAAAACCTGTCTAAAGTTATAACCTTTGGGCTTAGACTGCAGTGGTCACCAAAAACAGGTGGTCACTCTACACAACAAACTTTTGAATGGGCACGACAAACTGCCTACAAGTTCTCCTTTACAAAATGTGATCACTTTCTTCAGGTGGTCAATTTATCAAGGTGGTCTCTTTACCAGTTTCTACTGTATATTAAAAACACAGACAAACTTTTTTTATAAAACTTAGAACGAAATTTTATAAGGGACTTCTTATAAAGCCTTGTTAGTAATTAGTTTCAAATTGAAAATATAAATTCTTGGAAGGAAATATAAAAACATTTTTCGTAACTTTAAGCTCTGGGTTATGAAATATTTTCCTTCTCAATTCCTGTAAATTAAATAAAACCATAAGTTACTGCCACGTTTGGTGGATTTGGCATTGAACCAGCGTCTGCAAAATTATGAAAAATTGAGAATTATGTTGTCAAAAAATAAACCAATTAAACCCAGTTCGCTTTTGATCTTTAAAGCTACAAATTTGGCATTTCTTTAGAAGGCGAAAGTTTGGGAGTGAATATAAGACAGCTGGCTGAAATAAGGTTCACCCTTTATTTTTTAGTTGTTCGTAGATAGTAAGGATATTTAACAAGCGTAATATAGATAAGACAAAAATTTTACCTAGGATATGGCGAATATAGTGGTATCAGTAAAATATACTGATATTATATTAAAACTATATTATGTTATATTATAACGAAGAGCTTGAGATAAACACAAATACTTGCTATATCCAAATTTACCCTCAAAACTAAATTTGCAATTTAAAATTTTTAAAATGAAGTCCACATTAGTAACATATATGAAAGAGTATCGTGCATGCAATAATTTTTTACTTTAAAATAACTTAACATTTAATGAAGAATGTTTTATAGTACTTATCCACAATAAAGTTTTTAAATTAAAATAAGCTGAAAAATTTAAATAAAAGAACTTTCTTTATCTGTGTGGTTTATTAATGTAGCACATGCTTTTCTGTGTAATTTATTATACACAAAAAGAATGAAATAGATAGAGAAAAACCCTGTAAAAAAACGAGCAATATTTCGCTTGACATTGCAGGTAGGTAAAACTAACTTGCAGCTGCAGATAAATAAATTATCGTGTAACACTTAGACAATTAAAACGATGGACGAAGGTAGTGACTAAAATTTGATTGTACCCAGATAGTGAAAGGAAAGTTATTAGTTCCGTTTTAGAAGTAACGAATCTAGAATAAGGTGTGTCCCACCGAAATAAAGCCACCGTGATTATATGCCGTAACTGGACACGAAACAAACCAATAAGAACGAAACAAATATATTAAGAAAGTCTATATACAAATACATATTTGCAAGGAGTAACTCACTCCCTGCCCCACTTGGGCAGGAAAAAAAAATGAATGTGTAAAAAAGAGAGCAGAAAAAGTGTCCCGCCGAAATAAAGCCACCATCCCTATTAGTGTTTTGGGTAACTCTCAATATTCGAGCTGCTACAGGTAAACAGGTTTATGACGTCAGGAAGTTGTCAAATAACTTACCTGTTCTATCCCAGTCGAATGTTGACTTCAGAAGGTTGTATTTTCTATTTCTCCTGCAGTATTGCAATGGGAAAACGAACCCAGCTATCAGAGTTCGAGAAAGGCCAGCTAACAGCTTTAAGGAACAAAGTCTTTCATATAGACAAATATCTAAGCAAATCCAATGATCTAAAACCGTAATAGACAATAACAAACAGTTATTTCGACACTGGCGTAAGGTTTAAAAACACGACGTTTAGGGAGCCAACTGCTCCCTTTGTCAAGTGAAGGCAGAATGAAGAGTTCGTGAAAGTCCTAAGCTTATATACCCGCATGTTGGGAATCCCCATCTGACGCCATTTGGTGCGAAGTATTTCCAGCTGGGGAAACCCCAATCGGGGAAACCCTCGCCGGGAAAGCCCCCGCACCCGACGACGTCAGATGAACACCCCCAACTCGAGGTTTTGCAAAAATCGTATAAGGTTCTGGTAGAGGTTTCGCGATGTTTATTGCACGACTCCTCAAACCGTAGGTTTCCCATGATTCCAGAAAAAGTCTACTCCCCAGATTCGTCACATTCTGATGTAATATTTTCATCGAATGCCAATCTGGTTCGTGACCCTCCCTGAAGACATGTTCAGCCAACTGGCTTGAATCGTCTCCCCTAGCTACCGCACGCATATGCTCCTTCCCTCGTAGACGTATCGATCTTCCCGTCTGTCCAACATACACCGTATCACAGTCTCCACACGGTATTTGGTGCATAGCACCAGATTTTTCCTCCTCAGGGACACCATCCTTAACTTTAAGTAATAAATCACGCATGGTGTAGGCAGGTTTGTAGTAGGTCTTAACATTCACACAACTGAAAATTCGAGACAGCTTTTCTGAGACACCCGCCACATTTGGCAAAACCACTGATGTCTTCCTGGTCTCATCTTCTACATTCCTGTTTCCACCACTAACACCACATTAGTTACGAGCGATAAATTTAGTCGGGTAACCGTTCTTTTTCAACACGCTTTTGTTGCGTCGTAGTTCAACATTGCTAAGGTCATCATTACAACAATGTGTAAAGGCTCGTCGGTTCAAGGCTCTAATTACAGATGCTTTGTGTGATGCCGGGTGATGAGAACAAAAGTCGAGATTCCTATCAGTATGTGTTGGTTTCCTAAACACCGTAGTCAACAGTCGCCCATCCACATCTCTATTTATCCGAACATCTAAGAAGGGTAATGAACCGCTATCTTCTTCTTCTAATGTAAATTGAATATGAGGGTTCAAGCTGTTCAAATAGAGATGAAAATCAGTAACTGAAGACCTTGGTAGGATAACGAAAGTATCATCGACGTATTGCTTCCACACCTGGACACAGTAAATTCACTCATCTAAAGTACTGTTTTCAAACGCCTCCATGCACAAATTTGCCACCACACTCGAAACAGGTGACCCCATCGCCGTACCTCTCTTCTGTCGGTAAAATATACCCTTGACAATAGACAATTTTGTGAATCAGAGCAATGCGTATAGGTATAAAAATAGGAAGTGTACAGGCAGAAAAATGACTTCCAGGCAGGAAAGAGATGTTGTGCATCGTCTTTCACAAGGTGGTATTTTCCTCAGACAATTGGCCAAAGGGGATAACATCCCTGTGACAAAATCAACCCTGTCACGGATTGTAAAATATACAAAAAACTTCCAATATAAAAAAGGAAACAGCAGTCCATGTTGAAAGCTATTCACAAGCAAAGGAAAGTAGATTCGGCCAAATATCATCAAATCAGGAAAGACCAGTGGCATCGTGTTATATTCTCAGATGAGAAAAAATTTAATTTGTATGGCCCAGACGGACTTGCATTCTATTGGAATGATATGAGGAAAGAAGAGGAAATCTCCTCCAAAAGACGCAGGCTCATTAATGGTGTGGGAAAGCTTTGGCTATGGTGGCAAACTTAACCTGGCTTTTCCCTTAGGCCGCATAAAGGCTACCGATTACCAAGAAATGCTAAAAACCCATTTACTGCCATTTGCAGAGAGAATTAGTGGCCCAAGTTGGATTTTCCAGCAGGACAACGCCCCCTTTCACGGTGCAAAATCCTCCTGGGAATGGTTTTTACATATTGGGGTGCACGTCATGGAACGGCCTGCCCTTTCCCCTGATCTCAATTCCCAAGAAAATGTGTGGGGTATCCTCAGTAGGGCTGTATATACCAATGGCAGACAGTTTCAGTCTGCGGCAGAATTGAAGGCTGCCATCATTGAAGCTTGGGATAATATTGATGCCACTGTCCTCCAGGGATTGGTAAATGGTATGCCACATCGTGTTTTCCAAGTCATATATAATCATTGCATATATATTGGCTATTAACAGTAGTGGCTTCATTTCGGTGGGACACTTTTTTTACACGTTCATATTTTTTCCTGCCCAGGTGGGACAGGGTATGAGTTACTCCTTGTAAATTTGTATTTGTATGTAGACTTTCTTAATATATTTGCTCCGTTCTTATTGGTCTGTTTCGTGTCGAGTTATGGCACACAATCACGGTGGCTTTATTTCCGTGGGACACACCTTACATAC
>QLNU02014802.1:10326631-10394705 GCA_006491805.2 Dysdera silvatica | reverse complement strand
CCTTCATCCAGCAGTGGATAGATAATGGTTGAATATGATGATGATATATATATATATATATAGAGAGAGAGAGAGAGAGAGAGAGAGAGTAGACAAATACGAACTTTTTGCTGAAAATATATAACGAGTGTCCATTGAAAATAATAATAAGTGGATCAAGCTATTGATGTAAGTTGGGATAATAAGTACTCTACTTAATTTATATAAAAATAATATTTTCTTGCTAATAATAAATTTATTGACAAAGCACTATTCTGATGACATATATATCATGATATATTATATCCGTCGTCAATATTATCTGAAATTGACGCATAACGGGGAGTATATTTGATATCACTAATTTTATATATAAAATATAATCACATAAAATGCAAAAACTGTTTTTTCATCAACAAAAGGCTTTTTTTTACTGTTTTAAAATACTTTCTTTGAAGAGGCAAACCAATTATGCCCTTTTTGTCGCCAATTATTTTTATAATGTAAAATTGATTTACTGTAACGCATATTAGAAAAATTTCCCCCAAGAGTACACTAAATATATAGTAGATAATTTCAAAAATATAATGTTCGTTTCTTTTTTTCAGCCCTCCTGTTTTTGTTGGATATTTCTCTTAAACTTAATGAATACTTACCTAACTCAACAATCATTCTCCGTTAGCAAACTTTCATCTTTAAAGCGGTTATTTTTCACAAAACTAATATAATTTTCCGAATCTAAATGCCAAAAGTGAATTATAAGCTAAAGAAAACAAAGAGAAATCCTGATCAACAAACTCCTTCTTCCATATATTACAAATATGGAAAATATAATGTCCAACAGTGGTGGACTCACATCTTGCAAAGTCCATTATTCCAGTCCGGCGAAAATAATTAAATTTAATGCTGCACTCCTTTAAATTCAAGCTCTAGGTATTACAGTCTAATGCGAAGTAAAATGATATATGGAATGAAATAATTTTATTTACAACGTTAGAAATAGCTAATCTTTCGAATGCTAAAATACAAAAAGCGTAAGATGCGGGGTTAAAAACAAACTTACATATTATTAGTATTTTCTATACTTTAAAAAGAACTGGGAGTCGGTCTGACGATTAAAATTATGGATTGGCGGTGTTCTGAAGATTGAAATTATGTTTTTTGATAAGGAGAGTCTAACAATTACACAACATTTTCAATATTCTTACACGAACCGTGAAATGTATCAGTGAACTTGATCGTGTTGGAAGCTGCAACTGTCATTTCTGTAAGGCTGTCCCATATTGTTGATAGAGCCAAATTACCCAGACAGTCGAGGTACAAGAATAAACGAACCAAGTTTCATCCACGAAAAATAATTCATACCACTACTGATCCTCTGTTAAAGTTCAAACGGGAAACAATGAAGTACGACAAAAATAGGTCGCGGAACAATCCCCAATTTTAAACATGTAGAACAGACTGAAATGGTGAAAAAAACAATTCATTACGCTAAGCAATAGTTTTTCAGTCATCTGCAGTCCAGGAAAGACGTGAAATGCACCAATCCACAAAAGATGCTTTGTCCTAATGATAGTAATTGGTAATTCATCCTTGTACGCAAAATTTTACTATAATAACACAGGTGATGCTACACTCTGTAGATAGTTACAAATATTAAGTCGCCACGAATATTTCTAAGTTAGTAGAGATGAAAACTTTGGAGAAGGAACAGGATTGTTTTAACCATTCATACCGCGATATTTCTTTCACTATCCGTCAATTTGCGTGGCTTTCTTCACTTCCTTTTTGCTATAGTTTCACCGCCCTGCTTCCATCTCGCCGTGACATTTCTCTCAGTCGAGATTAGTTTGCCTAGTTTAACTGAAAGGCACCATATCAAAACTTTACTCAAATGATAACCTATGGCCAGATCATACTGAAAGTCAGAAAGTTCACGTAAATGTGACATGTCCGTGTATAAAACTCACTGATAACTCGATAGAAGTTTGGGCAGATTTATACGCTTATCTCATCATTCACAGTGCACTTTTCATTTATACATGTTTTGCACTTGCAAAAAATTTTGGCAGTGTCGGAATTCTTTGTGTAGTGTCAATGTATGTTTTAAGATATTATTACCCTTCACAGGGATAACACAATTACCAAATAATGGTCAAGACACCGCGGGCTCAACGCGGGGACCCTGGTTCGAATCCGAGATGAGGACGGCGTCTCTTTTTCTCCCAAACAAAAATAGCTCTAGTTTGAGCTACTAATACGTTGGTGTCAAATTTATTTGTAATACAATGTATATTCTTCATAAATATTAAATTCAAGAGGTTTTCCAGCTTTGGATTCTCGAAGTATTAGTTGTGTGGTTGGTTGTATTTTTATGGCGCGAGGACAACAAGGGTCATACTGCGCGAAGTATTGGTACACGCACTTTATTTTATCCGATAAATGGTTTCTACAATATATTTCTATATGATGATTGATACGGTATATTTTCATACAATGTTTAATGCAATATGTTTTCATCAATAATATTACAGGGTTTGTAACAAATTTTCTTGACTGCTCACTTTAGCCCGAGGGGTTGATTCTCTAGGACTTCAGAGGTTCGATTTCCTCGGAAGCTATAGATCTCGATGCAGCATACCATCTGATGTCCTTGCGCCATAAAGACACAAATAAGCCCTTCATGAAATGTTTCAAAATATAATTCATATATTTACTCTCAAGGGCAAACCTTATATCTCCAACAGTATTAAGGTTATTTTATAGCTTTTCTGGTTGTTTCAAGACAGAAAATAAAGCAAGATTTGGCCCCACGTCGGAATAAGTTGAAAACACGAGTTGATAAAATTTGAAACAAGTTGTAAAAACAAGTTGATATTGGAGCCATGATATAAACTAGTCGTGAGATGAAATACATAATTAACATAACTCACTAAAAGTTTTATTAGACAAAACTTACAAGGGAAGGCCCCGGGGTGGACGACGCTGATTTTAACACGAGTTTTGTCATTGGGAAGCTTGCAAAAAATTATTAGACACGCATTCAACTTTCTTCGTAGTGGCCATTAATATCGGTGTGAAGGGTCGTTACGTTATTTTCCAATTTGGCCCCGGTTTTTAAACTCTCAAAACTGACTAATAACAATTTGTGATAAAAATTACGAAACATGTGTCTAATGAATTTAAGGGGACGTATAGTCTTTAGTTTTTAAAAACAACGATTTTTTATTTTTTTATTTGAAAGTGTGGAGATATCTACATATTTTAAGACAAACGGCTAAGTGCTAGTTCAACTAGAAGCTGAGATATGACGGAAATAGAAAACGCCATTGCAATGTTTTTAGGATTTAAAAGGGCCATTTAAATGGCTGCATTCTTTATTTGTAGCTGGTATGGGCTTTGCAATTGGATTGGAAATTTTTGTATTAATTTTTGCGAGCGCACACACACACACACACAGCATAAATATTTTACGGATGGAAGTAAACTACTTGCCCAACGTCCTGGCACTGTTTACATTCTGCTTTCTAGTTTTCCATGTGCTTTTCTGATTGTCTCTCCAGCGATCGTTTGATTACAGAAATTGTTTTTATTACTGATGATCAGTTTATTTATTGTTTTTATTATTGAATATTACTTCGTTTATTATTTTATTACTGTTCTTTTTCTTTACTTCCTGTTGACGATTTTTATTACGTTTGTTTCTTCTGAAATGGCTAAACCTAAATCCAATTGTGGCCAGAAACCCCCCCAAAAAAAGAAGTGGTGGTGATGTACAAAACCCCAGCAAAAAGCAGTGACAATGAATGGATCAATTCCTATTAATGCTTCAGCTAAGAAGCTGAAATTGATGATAAAAATGGAAAAGAAATTTTTGATGACTCTTTCTCAAGTTATAGAATTATGGATTTTAAATTTTATGTACTGCTGTTGAAACTTCCTTAGCTTGTAAGAAATGCGTGGGGAGTGAACAATTTCTTCATGGTCTTTCTTCCAAGTTTGAAATTTCTTGTGAAGCATGTGACGCAGCGCATTCGTTTAGAAAAAATTTTTCATTCCAGGAGCAAAAAAAACAATGTCGCAGAAATAAATAGGCGCATTATATATACAACAAGATGCTTAAGTCAAGGACTGAGCGCCTTAAAGCGCTTCTGCGGTATGATAGATTTATCGCCACCTGTGTCCGAAAAACCGTACCGTTTGATTGTTCGTCATATCAAGGAAAGCAACACAAAAGACGGCATAATCCCTATGGTTCAAGCAGCTAAAGAAAAAGAGAGAGTCGTTTGATCAAGGTAATAAAATTTGTGAGTAGACGGAACGTGGAAGACTAGAGGTATTCGTCGCTAGTGTGTGTGTTCATTTATCATGTCGAAACATGCAAAATTTATACCGAAGCAAAATCATCTTTCTGTCAAGTCCGTAACGTGGGAGAGGCATTAGATCAGGTCGTAATTATGAAGAGTGGAAACAGCATCACTCTACAACCTGTTCTAAAATCACGAAAGGTCTTCATCAAAATGGAAGTTGATGAATGATTTCATTTTTCAGTTCCGAAAGGCAACGGTGTAATGTACTTCAATGCTGGCATCTGACGATTGTGGAAAACACTTCGGGAAAATGGAGATTCTGGTACAAAATACGAGGACGGATATTCCAGGCAAATTTTATCATTTGAGATCAACGGATGGAGTGCCTTTCACAACTTTTTGCCCAAAGGACCATCATCGTGGTGTAAGTATCAAAATGCTGTATTAAAATGCTCAAGATCAATTTAGGAACAAAATTCTGTTCCAGGGCCTGGTCATGGATCATATCAAACCCATTTTTCGCCAAGATCTTTCCATCCGGATCTGCTGAAGCGATGCCTTGGTGGGCTCACTCAGAATCCGAATGAGTCCCTCAACTCCATAATTTGGAAATTCTGCCCTAAAATCTCAGTAAGTGGATACTTTATAGGACAGATTGCTGCATATGAAGCAGTTGTGCCTTTCAATTAAGGTAGCCGGGTACGTCTTGGGACAATGCTGGAATTAGGCGTTGTTCTTGGAAAGCTTGCAGCTCGGTTTGCTTCGAACACAGATCAACGAAGGGTTGCCGATGCTGAAACGAAGGCTTCTGAAGCAACAATTGAGGCCCGTCAAGCTAAAAGACGCTTGACTATAACAAAAGCAAAAAAGAAATTGAAAACTGAGGGCAATATATATAATCCAGGAGCATTTTAAATACGAGTAAGTGTATTGTTTTTAGCTGCGTGTGAAACGCGTTTTCCTCAAGATGCGATATTTCAACGTGCTACGCATATTTTTTCTATAAAATATATTAAAAATTTCTGTTTGGCCATTTTTTTACTGTATCAGTAACACAAACTGAAATTATATTTCAGTTTTTATGTTGAATTTTTTTTAAAATTATAATAGCTTTTATGTACAAAATATATGACGAATTAAAAAAGAACAATTTCATAGATTTATTATATATATACAATTTATGTGATCACTAAGAGTTAAATTTTTATCAGATAGCCTCAAGTGTTTTTTATCTTTTAAAACCATAAACAGTGTAATGCCTGAAATTTTTACTGTGTGAGCATGCGTGGCGTCAAATAGTGCATTTTTCCTTCATTATAAAAGGGCGATTCAATATTTACTAAAATATGTATTAATAACAAACAGTTATTTTGACACTAGCGTAAGGTTTAAAAACACGACGTTTCGGGAGCCAACTGCTCCCTTTGTCAAGTGAAGGCAGAATGAAGAGTTCGTGAAAGTCCTAAGCTTATATACCCGCATGTTGGGAATCCCCATCTGACGCCATTTGGTGCGGAGCAGTTCCAGCTGGGGAAACCCCAATCGGGGAAACCCTCGCCGGGAAATTCTCCGCACCCGACGATGTCAGATGAACACCCCCAACTCGAGGTTTTGCAAAAATCCTGTAAGGTTCTGGTAGAGGTTTTGCGATGTTTATTGCACGACTCCTCAAACCGTAGGTTTCCCATGATTCCAGAAAAAGTCTACTCCCCAGATTCGTCACATTCTGATGTAATACTTTTATCGAATGCCAATCTGGTTCGTGACCCTCTCTGAAGACATGTTCAGCCAACTGGTTTGAATCGTCTCCCCTAGCTACCGCACGCATATGCTCCTTCCCTCGTAGACGTATCGATCTTCCCGTCTGTCCAACATACACCTTGTCACAGTCTCCACACGGTATTTGGTAAATAGCACCAGATTTTTCCTCCTCAGGGACGCGATCCTTAACTTTAAGTAATAGATCACGCAGGGTGTAGACAGGTTTGTAGTAGGTCTTAACATTCACACAACTGAGAATTCGAGACAGCTTTTCTGAGACACCCGCCACATATGGCAAAACCACTGATGTCTTCCTAGTCTCATCCTCTACATTCCTGTTTCCACCACTAACAAACACCACATTGGTTACGAGCGATAAATTTGCGCGGGTAACCTTTCTTTTTCAACACGCTTTTGTTGCGTCGTAATTCAACATTGCGAAGGTCATCATTACAACAGTGTGTAAAGGCTCGTCGGTGCAAGGCTCTAATGACAGATGCTTTGGGTGATGCCGGGTAATGAGAACGAAAGTCAAGATACCTATCAGTATGTGTTGGTTTCCTAAACACTGTAGTCAACAGTCGCCCATGCCCATCTCTATTTATCTGAACATCCAAGAAAGGTAATGAACCGCAATCTTCTTCATCTAACGTAAATTGGATATGAAGGTTTAAAATATTCAAATAGAGATGAAAATCAGAAACTGAAGATCTTGGCAGGATAACAAACGTTTCATCGACGTATAGCTTCCTCCAGACCTTGACGCAGTAAATTCACCCATCTAAAGCACTGTTTTCAAATGCCTCCATACACAAATTTGCCACCACACTCGAAGCAGGTGACCCCATCGCCGTACACCTCTTCTGTCGGTAAAATCTACCCTTGATAATAGACAATTTTGTGAATCAGGGCAATGCGTACAGGTATCAAAAAAGGAGGTGTACAGGCAGAAAAATGACTTCCAGGCAGGAAAGAGATATTGTGCATCGTCTTTCACAAGGTGGTATTTCTCTCAGACAATTGGCCAAAGAGGATAACATCCCTGTGACAAAATCAACTCTGTCACGGATTGTAAAACATGCAAACAACTTGCGATATAAAAAAAGGAAACAGCAGCCCATGTTGAAAGCTATCCACAAGCAAAGGATAGTAGATTGGGCCAAATATCATCAAACCTGGACGGACCAGTGGCATCGTGTTATATTCTCAGATGAGAAAAAAATTACTTTGATGGCCCAGACGGCCTTGCGTTCTGTTGGCGTGACATGAGGGAAGAAGAGGAAATCTTCTCCAAAAGATAATAAGGTGGAGGCTCATTAATGGTGTGGGGAGGCTTCGGCTATGGTGGTAAACTTAACCTGGCTTTCCCCTTAGGCCGCATAAAGGCTACCGATTACCAAGAAATGCTAGAAATCCAGTTACTGCCATTTGCAGAGAGAATTGGTGGCCCAAGTTGGATTTTCCAGCAGGACAACGCCCCCATTCACGTTGCAAAACCCTCTTGTGAATGTTTTTTGCATAATGGGGTGCATGTCATGGAATGGCCTGCCCTTTCCCTTGATCTTATTTCCCAAGAAAATGTGTGGGGGTAACCTCAGTAGGGCTGTATATGCCAATGGCAGACAGTTTCAGTCTGTGGCAGAATTGAAGGTTGCCATCATTGAAGTCTGGGATAATATTGATGCCACTGTCCTCCAGGGATTGGTAAATGGTATGCCACATCGTGTTTTCCAAGTCATATATAATCATGGCGGATATATTGGCTATTAACAGTAGTGGCTTTATTTCGGCGGGACACTTTTTCCCCTCTTTTTTTACACGTTCATTTTTTTTCCTGCCCAGGTGGGGCAGGGAGTGAGTTACTCCTTGTAAATATGTATTTGTATATAGACTTTCTTAATATATTTGCTGCGTTCTTATTGGTTTGTTTCGTTGCCAGTCATGGCACACAATCACGGTGGCTTTATTTGGGTGGGACACACCTCATATTCATGTGTCAATCACATGCGTATACCAAGACTACATAAAATTCTTCAAAACTTCCAGCCATTAATTTAAGTACGGACACTTGACACTGCAACCGAGTACTGATTTTCTTAAATCGTAATAGCTGACTACAGTGATCAAGTTAAATAAATAACAATGGAACTGAATAAATTGATTCAATAATAAAGTGAAATCCAATAAATAAAGCAAAATTTAATAAATAAAGCGAAATTCAATAAATAAAGCGAAATTCTATAAATAAATGAAATTCTGTAAAGAAATTCCATAAGGAAAATGAAATTCAATGGAGAAATTCAATAAATGAAACGGAATTCAATAAACAATTAAATACATAAAACGGAATTTAATGAAGAGTTATACAAAGTTCATTTGCTGAATGGTGACTTGTGTGGAATATAACAAACTATGTTCACAAAAAATATATTTATTAACGACAATACTCTAAAAATAAGAATATATTGAGATAATAAATATGGTGAATGGACTTCAGTGGACTGGAAACATGCAGTTTAATCAGACGAATCAAAATTCGTTTTATAATATACGGAAGGCAAAATGAATACAGATGATTTCACGTATTCATGGAACCCATCTTTCAAATTGGAGAATTACGAGGATATGTAGGAGCGTATGCTTTTGACGCTTTGGGATGCTGGTCTAGTCCTCTTTATTTAATGGGATCGAATAGCTATATTAATGCGTTAGTTGAACGTATGAGAATACACACACATGGGCAATTAGGGAGCTGCAACCTTCATCACCGTTCTTCAATATTTTCCCTTCTTTAGGTTAATTTATTTGGGAAAATAAATTCTTATGTTTAGGAAGCAACCACTCCCCCTATTAAAAAACCTACATAAGCGTCAATAGTTGATAATCCATATTCATTTGCAGTTATCCTTATTTTATAGAATAATCACGCATTTTAAAGGGAAATGCATCTGGTACCATCAATCCAGATTAAAAACGTATTCGTTGAAAAGAAGTCTACTCTTCTTAAAGTGTCCCAGCCTTTTAAGAATTGAACTAGTGAGAACATCTGGAATAAACTGGAGAGAGCTTTTCAAGTATGAAATCCACAATCTTCAAGTCTAGTTGCTCCACGAATGGCATTTATTATTCATAGTCCAAGGCAACGTATCGACATTACTAAAATCTTTATGTTGTTCGCGTTCCTGCTACTAGGCGGGTAAAAAGTGAAGCCACACGCTGTTTGCAAGGTTTATGAAACAAATGGTTCTTTTAATGCATATCGATTTATGAATAGTTTATTATTCTTTTCCTTCAATCGAATTATTAAAATTTAATGTAAGTTTACTTTTCAAAAAGACTGACTTTTATTTTGAGATATCGGAGCAGATGATAAAAATAGTTCCATTTATTTAAATATTGCGATAAATTGTTCCGGTAATCATTAAACAAGATTTTAGATGTTGCATTACTCGTAAAGAAAAGAATGATTTTCCGGTGAATGGTGGGATATGAACCCACGACCTCCTGATTGCCAGTAAGGTGCTCTACCTACTAAGCCACAGGCTTCAAACATTTCCTCCTTTACGAGCATATATAAGGCTTTCCACGGACAAGTTCGCTATTGATGTAGTATTGCTGTAGCTATTTTTTCACAAAACAGACAAGTCAAAGAAGCAAGAATGTCCGATATGACGAACTAGCATTAATATTATAAAATCGACAATTTTTTTTTATATTTGCCAAAGATATGGCAAAGATGGATGTTAAATTACTCGTAAAGAAAAGAATGATTTTCCGGCGCCTGTTGGGACCCGAACCCACGACCTCCTGATTGCCGGTCAGGTGCTCTACCTATTAAATTACAGGCGTCAGTCATTTACCCCTTTTCTATACGAGTAATTTAACATTTATTGTCGCCACATCATCAACTAATATAAAAAAATTTGTTGATTTAATATTAAACAAGATTACATACATCCCTGAATAACAATTATATTCTTTGCTGCTTGCCCTAGTAACGAAACTTTAAGTAATGGTTTACAATCATCAAATTTAATTAATAAATCGCTGTCGCGAAAATAACAACTTAAAGGCTTAACCTTAGTATGTTGTAGTAATATATGTATTATAATTTACGTTGCATTTTAATTTATTATATTCTTATTTACTCTTAATATAATTTATATTCTAGTGATATCATTTGGAAGTTATGTCCTTCATTTCATATTCATAATTACATTTTCCATTTGGTAAACATTGTTTAAATTACTTTAATTTCAACGACCGCTCAGAATGCCTCAATTTGCATATAAATGCTTCAATCCGGAGGTACAATCTGTCATTTGTGAATGATGCGTGCAGTAACGGGTGGGATTATTGCACGAAAGGAATATTTCGCCTTAATCGCAATCTACATGCTCAGTCATCAATTTTTCGGCAAATTTGAAGAATTTGAAGAAGACTTCTGCTCGGAATTACATATGAATGTCTATTTCGCTTAATTTAAACACATCGGGACTAAGATATTTTGCCCCAAATAGGAAAATTTCACATAAGTTTAAACGATCATTTTTTCTAAAGGATACAACATACGTAATGTAGAATACATATAAGAAAATAATATATGAGGATATAATATATAGAAGGAAAATAATAAATTCTTAAATAAAGTATATACATAATACATAGAATTTAAATCCTTGAAAATTCAACCAGTGTAATTTGTCTTCTATTCTTATTTATTGGCGCAGTATAGCCCAGATGCTCTTGCGCCATAAAAAAGCCAAACAAACTAACTATTCTTATTTGTTTTCAATTTTGAAAGCAGTACAAGGATTCAGTGAGGATATGGGACTCCCATCATTACCTTTCTGCATGGAATAATGCTGTAATCATCTTCTTCTGTTTCGTCTAATTTTTGAGGTTTCTATTAAATGGCTTCAATGACCTCACCTTCATAGCCTTCATTTTCATTGCAACATGATAAAATGTTACCAGTTGTCAAAATCTCTTAATAATTAAAAGGATTTAAAGAAGAAGGAAAAAAAATTGGAACGCATAAGCTGCCCACAATTTCGGGATTTTCTAAAGGCTTTAAGTCGAAAGCAGCAAAGAATTCCATACAGTTTTTATTATAGAGCTTTTCGGGATATTCCGCCGCGTCTGTTATTAAAAAACAACGTTTCTCTCCGTTCTATGCGGAGTATCCTCAAAATAAACAGACGACCAAGTTCCCCCTGCAAAAATGCAAGACTTCCGGTTGGTTGCTCGGCAGAAAGTACTGCCGAGCAACCAAGTGAAAGTCTTGCATTTTACAGAGGGAAACTTGGTCGGCTGTTTCTTCTGAGGATGCCCCGCATAACACGGAGTGAAACCTTAAGTGTTTTTAATAAACAAACGCGGCGGAATATCCCGCAAAGCTCTATAATGTATATTTTATTAATATACTCGAAAGTCCTCGTGAATGAATTCCGTACAGTGTTGGTTTTCATAGTTTTCCAACTATCGGTAACAAACTGTATTGCTTTCAAAATGGAAATTGTTGCCCTAATCTCTCGAGTTGTTGAAGAACTTGTTAATAATTTTTCATCAATGGATTCTGGTGTATAATTAACTAATTTTTGTCGATACACTGTTTCTAAACTTTGTATTAAACCCATATCCATTGGTTGCACCAACGATGTGGCATTAGGAGGAAGAAATTCCAGTTTTCTATAGTTTAGATTATCTAAACGAAGGTGTTCTGCACAATTGTCAACGAAAAGCAAATATTTCTTTTGTTTCAGTTTTGCATCCCAAATCGAAAGTCAATTCCCAAAAGTTTCAGATGTCATCCAAGCACTTTTGTTGGCATGGTACTTCACTGGTAAGCCCTCCATTCTTAACCCCATTAAATATGGAGGTTTAGTACTTTTTCCTATCATCAATAGCTGCCGTTTGTCGGTACCTGACATATTTGCACAGCACAACATAACAACTCGTTACGTCGCCTTTTTATAACCAGATAGTGCAACCTGTGTATAACACAGAGATCGTCTGCGATTTCATCAGGATTGTAAATGACATCTTCACAATACTTTTCAGCACATGTAGACATTTTCGTATTCTCCCTCTGTTCAGCGAGCCTAAGAAGAGACTACTGTTAAGAAACCTATGAATCCAATGTGTGTCACATGTGTGCCAGAGTTACGTCACCACACCGACGCTAAACATTGTGATATGTATCTAAAGTCCTCTTGTACTGTATCCAAGATCACATCATATTAAACTGTTCATACATTTTTTAGATTACGTGTAGAATAATATGTATTTACAAATTAATTGTAATCCTAAGCTTTGTCCCAATTACGCGGAATGTTGTCCCAGTTAAGCGATGTAAGTTACAATTAGTTTATTGGTTTGGCTTCCGTTCCTTGAAATTTTGCCCAATTAAGTCGCTGCTAAGATTAAGAGGTGGCCCAACTAAGCGCAATCGACAGTATATCGAGCACTTCTTTATATCAAGGGTGAAAAATGACTCAGACAGTTGTAATACATCACATTTCAAAAGTTTTTTTATATCTTCTGAAATATTTGATCCCATGAATAAACGTTTACTTGAAAATTTAAGGCTGAATTTGACTCTCACTTTCAGGGAAAACTTTGCGCCTTATAGAAAACATTCAATTCTAAACAAGCTGGCATTTTATAATCACAAACTTAATTAGCTGGCTTTATGTATGGATATTAATTGAAGAAATGTTACAAAATATTTTATTTGCGTTTTAAAAATCAAGAATAAAATCACTAATAAATAAGCTAATAAAATCTAATAATAAAAGACAGTCAAACAATAAAAAATAGAAATAAACTAATATAATCACCATTAAATAACAAACTAAATAATAAGTAAATATCTAATAAGGCTGATTCAACGTTATATACAGAAGACATAAGCTTATATTTCCATTCCCAGATAGAAGTGTAACTAGCTATATGAGGGGATTCCGCGCCAAAACTTCTCAATTTTTCAGTACGACACATGAACCTACAGCGGCGAAACGTACAGTTTATGAAACGCCTAACCAGCTACGTTACAATTTTAAATAGAGACTCAGCAAAATCTCAAACACCCAGAGTTCGTATTTACGTTATTTATTTAACAAACATTTCACATAGTATTAATAAATTATCTACTAATTATACAAAACAGGCAATATCGGCACGAGCTAAATTTGATACCAGGGGATTCCCTCCATATATTAATATTAATCTCATTCAATCTCAATCACTATGGGTAAAAGAGAATGATATCTCACCAGGTGCAGATCGGCGCATCAGCTTCCTACTCCAGCTATCGTCTCAAGCAACAAAACTCAGTAGTTCTTCATTCTAAGTTACTCAAATCAGACTTCCTGTTCTTCTTACCATACTTCTCCTTACATATCTTTCTCAACGCTTTTCTTTCCTTTTTCCATCTAGTCACCTGTTCACTTCTTAACTTCGTACAAAACCATGGAGGATGGGTCTTCACTTCCTTAGCACGCGGAGCTGGCATATTTGGAAGGCGGATGTGTTCCTAAGGTATTTTTAACGCGTGTACTGCATTTCTTGCCACGATTTCACTCTCTTTTTTCTAAGTTTTTGACTGAACATCAGAAGCCGGCACCTCGTTGGACATATATCCATACTGACGGACCAGATAAAAAAGGAGGTATTCTAGCTAAAGACTCACCTTGCACGATTTTACAAAGGCCTTTATGGGACCTGTCTCTGTCCATTGGAAACACTGCGAGGAATATTAGGGATGAGTTTTCATCGTGACACAAGCATAGGGAAGTTGCTAAGAATTGGGCGTGATTTAGATGGTACATAAGTTACAAGTTTTGGTTTAAACTAATAAAATGGAAATAAATGTATCTAAAACTTGAAATTTTTAATTAAAATGTAAGAAAATAGATAGATTTGGATACATGAATTAAATTTTTTTTATTGAAAAATAAATTCAAATTTTAAGGGAAATAGATTTCTTGGGGTGACACGAACAAATGGTCTTAATTGGAACAGACAAGTTAAAAAAAGTAAAAAAAAATTAAGTTCTGTAGTTTTGAAGATAGATGTGACGTGCATCTTCCGAAAAATTATGATAGGGGTGTATTACCCATTTATATACAATCATCTAGTCTGCTGCAATGGTGTATGGGGAAATTTAAATAATAATAATAGTAATATAAGCGTAATTAAATCACTGCAGATTAAATTTTTAAAATTAATTGGAAAAATTAATTTAAATCATAATACATTATTTGTTAAATACAGTATAATACCAATAGGTAAGATGTGTGGATATAATATACTGAAAATAATGATTGAAATAATGAAAGAAAACAAACATATGAATAGTATTGACATCCACATTTACGAGAATAATAGAAATTCTAAAAGAAAATACCAATATAGACTTTGAAAAATGAGTACCAAGTTTTACAGAAGAGGAAATGAGTATACGAGTATTAAAAATTGGAATAGCATGGATAATATTCTTAAGGAAATCAATAATATCCAGCTGTTTAAAAAGAAATTGAAGGCATGTTTAACGGGTGGAATTTATACCCCAACGAACTAAAAAAAAAGTCCTTGGTTTATTAAATCGTAATATCTTTAATTGGGACCTGTCACTATATTTTGTGGTTTTGGTGTTGTTTTTGAATGTGAATTGCAAAATTTATACATTTGATAATGGTCAACTTGTATTTTACAAACGGCGTACATAGTTATTTTAAGTAACTGGGACAAACAAATAAAAATTTAATTGAATTAAATTGAAAATTGAAATTTTCAAATTTTCAAATGAATGAATGTATGTATAGATAGCAACTAAAAGGGAAATACTGAGCTTTGGGTTTCTCAGAGCACACTCCCATCCTTAAATCTGTTCCTTCAGAAAATAGTAAAATGGGGAATTAGAGATATGATTCTAAAAATATATTTCTTCCCTCTTATTTATATCTTCTGATACTAATCATAATATTTGTTTGTAAACAATAAAACTTTCTGTATGTGTCAAAACACCATATAGATATTAAAGGCAATTAAAGTTATTGAAAGTATCTAGATTCGGAAATACCATCTAAATTTGCACCTAAAACACGTGGTTGATACTCAAGAAGAGAGGGAGAAAAAGTCAACATAACATATTTATCGAAAGGTGGCATTTTTTGACTTTAGCGCTCTAAAGTTGAATAACTTTTCAATATACGTATACACAACTATATATGATACTGATACACGAAACTTCATGAAATGTAGGAAAGCTACTATTAAACGGATGTTTCAAAGAAAAAGATTGGATACCTCTCAACCTTCTGTATCGGAAATCAACCATTATAGATAAACGATTGTTCTTCTCACCACATTATCTGACTTTCCGCAAAGTTTCTGTGGTGAAGGTTTGGTTACCCAGTGGATTGTAGAAATAGTATTATTACTAATTTAAAATATTCTAAATCATGGACGACAAGAATATTGAGAGGAATTGTACACTCAAGCGACGTTTACGCAGTGTTATTTGAATTTTTGAATTTTCCTTAACAAATATAACATAAATTTCTAAAAACTAAATTCTTCCTGTGTTCATTTTTCCTTAGTTCTTCCCACTTTTACTTTTGTTATTCATTTCAATTTCACTTTTATTTTTTATATTTATTTCAATCTTGTTAATTTTTACATTTAAATTTCATTATGTATTTTTTCCACTTTTGTTACACAGTTCTTTTATTTTCAATTTTATTATTTATTCTTATATTTGCTTTTATTTACTATTTTGTTCAATTTCTTATATATCCCTTTTTTTACCTATCCTTTCCCTTTTTTTTTCGATCTACATACGTTTTACAAGGCTCATGGATATCTGTACCGTTCGGTAAAAATCCACCAGTCTACATTAGATAAAGTACAAACAACTGTTTTTCAGTCTCATATATTACCAATCTCGAATAAAAGAAGTACGTCTGTTGAAGGAGTAAAATATTTAGATATTTTTAAATCTATTGGGACTCATATTTAAATTAAAAATTTATTGAACGAGAAAAGTTGTATAAAATTAATTTCAACATTAAAGATTGGAATAAAATTTAATTTAAATATCAATAAATTTTATTGTAGTAGTTGGTACATTCTTTAATGAAATACTAAACATATGAATATGGAAATAATCTAAATTCATAAATAAGCAAATATAACTAACATATGCAGTTTTGTATGCTGCTGTCCTTACATTTCCATTCTTTTTCTAGTACAATGTTATTTCTACACTTCTTATCAGAACAAAATTCTTTGTCTATAAAAATATGTCTTAATAATGAATTTTCACAATAATATCAGATATAAATAGAAAATATACACGGCATCCAATGCCCAAAATCTGTTACAAAAATTTTAGAACATCTTTTAAAAAACGACATTTATTTTATAAAAAGATTAAATTTCTAATTTTAAATTAAAAGTAAAAACATACAGAAAATATATTTGTTATTAATATTTTATATTCATATATCTTTTCAGGGAAAGAATTTGCCCTCTCAAATTTAGTAGCCTGTTAGATTGGCAACCTTGAAGATTTTGTGTTCTACATGCAAGTTTATTGATGTATCGCGATTGAAATTGATTTAAATTGTTTGCAATATTTCATCCGAGCTTGTTGCTAGAAAAGTGTTTTATCTGACAAATTTAACAATAATTCAAGCAGTATCGTGCTAAAACGTTTATCATGAAAAGTTAACTTTAATCTGTTGGGATTTGCCTGCGTTTACTCTAATTGATGTTAAAAATGATAAATGGAGGCATTATCGTCATCTTTAAAATATCTATATTAATTTTCGTAGCTTTTATGCACTGTCAAATTAAATATGCTTCATTTATTTCTGAGCCTTATTTTTAATAAACAAATTACTTGAATTTGGTTTAGTACCAGTAAGATTATGAGCTGCATTATGAATAATGGCCCTATGTTTTCTTCCTTTGACTAAAATGCTTTTAAAGGTATAACGTTAACTCTAAATGTGAGGTCTAAAGTTAATTTTATTCATACACATCTTAGAGATCTAAATGAATTGAATTCTGAACATTCATAATTTTATTTCACCTGTGTTACTTTTTCAGTCTAACACATAAACTTTATCCAATTTTGTGTCATCGTTTTCTCAAATGAGGCCTAAAATACCTTATATATATATATGTATATCATTAATATTAATATGTTCTAATCGTCGGCTCATAGATATGCTTTTTAAACCAGTTAATGAACTACACAATGTTTTATATTTCTGATATCCAAAAAATTAACAAGCTTCAACAGAATTGTAAAACCATTTTGGAAGAGAATTCCGTAAAAATCTTTGGCTTTATATTCTCTTCCAATTCTAACCCAAATCTTAAACATAAAATCGAAAAGATTTATTCTGTGTTTTCTCAAATCGCTTGTGATATATACCTCACGAAACTATATCAAAGATTGGATTGAATAAACAATTATTATTATTAAAATAAAGTTATTGTACCACTTTTTACAACAATATTAAGTATAAAATTTGCTTCGACAAAGAGCGCTTAATAAGTTTTACTATTCAAGTAGGATATATTTGCTTATACAGTAAAATCTCTCTACAACGATATCCGATGTAACGATAAATCCCTTTTCAACTATAATTTTTCTCGGTCCATGTAATCTTGTTGTAGAGAGGTTTTACTGCAGTACATTTATTTTAGTTCATTATAATCACGTATAATCAATCATTCCTTATAATTTCGCATAATCATTCGTTCCTTACAATCACGCATAATCATTCGTTCCTTATAATCATTCCATATTTATTTTAGAAAATTTGGTATAAAGCACCATTGTTTTTTCAACTGAATGTACTGTCAGGGGATTACTGTGCAATATGATTAAGTACTAAATATGCAAAGGGCACCTCGTATATTAAAGGGAACACATATTTAAAAGGGACACACATGTGAATTTTTGATTGTACATTTTGAATTTACAAAATCATGTTAAATTTTGTGTTACTTTCAAAAACCAGCAAATATAGCAGTGACTATTATTTTGATTACCAGTAAAGCTATTAGCTTTTCACTTTGGCAAACTATAAGTATGCTAATTTATTTGTTTTTACGTGGATATCTCATCATTCTTCAGTGTTTCGATACCGAAATTATAAGTTTATGAGCGGAATTATCTTTCACTTTACTTACCATTTCCTATATTTATACACTCTGACAGTAACTGATTAGGGTCTGAAGAATTTTGTAGTTTTTTTCTCCCAAAATATTCTATAAAGTTCTTTTTAAATCGATAAGTCACTCAAAATAAATGCCCACCCATTGAACATTTTGACGTCTCTGCAGCTTGAAAATTAAAATTTCTTACGTTCAAAATCACCTTCTAGATAAGGTAAACTCGCAATTCTTCGAGCAAGTTTAGTGATTTCCTACTTATTTTATTGCCATCATTTTCAAATGTCATATAATTTCCTGTAATGTATTTTCTCCCTCACAAACGGTCGTAGGTTGAGTTAAGGAAAAAGAGCTGAATTAATGACACATAATATATTTATCCTCTATAAATTATAAAATGAAATTAAAAATAAATATATTTCAATTTCAGGAGGAACATTTGTTCTGACGTGCATTTTTTCTAATTTCACACGCTTTAACAGCTTTCTAATTGCTTTAATCCTTTAATTGCTTTCCTCTTTCAAAAGTATTGGTAATCGACAAAATTTCATCGTTTGTGTGTTAATAGAAGATAATTATTATTGTTATTATCGCTGGAATAGAATTAATTATATGAGATTTTCAGAGTTGGTTTGCATTCGACGATCATTAAAATATCTAGCGACTTGTGTAACTTACTTTGATAGTTAGTATTATGTTAGTAATTTGTTATTATATCAGTAATTTTATTAACACTATATTAGTAATTTTTATGAGAGTAATGTTATACATTTTATCAGAATTATCTGAGTAACGTTTTATTTTCATTATATTCGCGTTTTATTAGAATTATATTAATTATTTTTATTTGCATTATATTAGAATCTTTTACTTGCATTATATTAGTAATTTTTATTAGCGTTGCATTAGAAATTTCTATTAGCAGTTTATCAGTAATTCTTTATTAGCATTATATTATTGATTTTTATTAGCATTTTCTTAGTAATTCTTTCTTAGGATAATGTTATACATTTTTATCAGAATTATCTGAGTCCCGTTTAATTTTCATTATATTATTCGCGTTTTATTAGCATTATATTAATAATTTGTTATTTGCATTCTATTAATAATTTGTTATTTGCATTCTATTAGTAATTTTAATTGGCATTGTATTAGTAATTTTTTATTTGCATTTTATTAGCAATTTTTTTATTTTCCAGTATATTAGTAATTTTTTATTAGCATTATATTAGTAATGATATTAAATTATTTTAATATTCGATTTTAGATTCTTTAATAGTTATTAGTGGTAGGTAATATTCGTGACAGATATGAACCATTTATTTTTGCACATAAAGTTGTAAAGTTCAATCTTTGCACTAAGCTTGATTAAAGAATTTTTAATATAATCTCATTTAGAGATTAGATCTCACCCACATTTAGTTTACGACTATTTATTAAAAATAGATTACCCTGAACCAAGGGCGCTAGCTATGGGGTATTCAAGTGCCTCTGGCCCCAAAATTATATTAGGGGCTGTGCCCACCTACGCTTGATGGAAAATGAACACAGAAATTCAAAATATAATTATGAAAAAGTAATATATTAAATGCGTTAATTACCACTGCGTTTATTTATTTCATGTCTCAGGTTAACACACTTTACAACACATTCAAGTTCTTTTTCCGTTCAAGCGCTCCATATTTTCTACAAATTAGCTGCCTTACTTTTATCTAAATAATATTACCCCGCAAGAATTTGACAAACATCTATTACACTACTTAAGAGTAACTGTTAAAAAACAAAAGAGTTGTTCATCCATGCTTAGAAAATTCTCGCGTTTTCCAAATTAATCTTTTATTGGACAGTTCTACAATGGCAACTGTTCTCTTTTTTAAGACAGTATCACAAAGCCCAGTTGACGCCAATACAGTTCTTCGTTGATTAATTACTGCGTAGTTCAAGCGTTCCTTTATAATGGATAATCCCGTGTTTCTAATGTCTGGATGAGTTATGCAATATTTACACGACTTAGTCAGAAAACCTGTCCATTGAATATTTAAAAGAATACACTTTCGTATTATGTAATGGTTTATTTCTTAGTTTTCTAAATTATTTTCTCTTCTTTCACTTTATCAGCAAAATTACTTAGGTGCTGTTACATTTTCATTCTTTAAACGCAGTGATTTCAACATCCTATATTGCGCTGTGAATACAAAGGGAATTCAGTAGAAATATATGTTATATATACCATATATCGTCCTCAACATAGCCAATCATTATTCATCCAATGCTGCACTAAAATCTTTTAAAACCTTTTCTTCACAAATCTACCCTAAGAAATTCACCTCCATGTTCCGACAACCTTTTTTCTTATTTCATCGACTCATCTGGTCTGGAACTGGTCATCAGAGTGGCACTTAAGATTGATTCCCTGGTTAGTTTCAGCAATGGCTATGTTGAGTGCAAGAAATAGCCAGATGGATGAAAATAAAAAATTTCAATGGAAAAGTTGAAATCTTCATTCTTCAAATCGAAAGGAGATTCTCTTCTGTGTAGAAAATAAACGAAATATTTAAACGCTTGGTAATTTTTTTTTGCATTGATGAATATCGTGTTAAAAATATGTAATTATAGTTTAAGATAGAATTCCTCTGCAGTACTTCTACGTTTCCATTGGAAAAGACGCCACTGGTGAAAATACATATTTGTATTTAAATAGATACAGAAACCAACTGGAAACACGCAAATAAACAATTTAAATCCATAACAACAGCTATTGTTCAAATGATTACCTAATACTTAATTTGTCAGCTAGAGAAATGGTTCTTATATCCAACTTAAATGGATTGAGAAAAGGATATACCCACCGTGAGTTATCTATTTATCGTAGAAGAAGGAGCAAACGAAATTTAGAAAACTGTATAGTTTATACAACATTAACACTCCAGTTGTATTACAAGGGAACTTAGGATTATATCGCTGATCTTATATTTAAACTAATGGATGTAATTCGCTGAGGATAATTACGATCATAGTTACTGATACGGCCAATTACACAACCATATATAATATTAATAATCTATGAAATATATTGCATTTCTTCAGCAATAAATTTATTGAAGAGGCATCAGGAGAGCAAAATTTTAACAAGCATTCAACATCATTAATATTCTCTGTTGCCCATTGTAATCCAAGGCAGTTGGTCAACAGAATGGGAAGGATAAGTTTGGCCATTGGAAATATTGAAGAATTTCGTGCCATATAGCCTTTCATATGTATATCGACATTTTGGGGAGATGTGGTTCAGCAGTATTAATCAGCTTACATCCAGATAAGCACCATCTAGCTTAAATAAGCATGAGCTAAGCTTAGATCCCAAATAATAGTAACATTATTTGTTAATTAACTGCTGATGTCATTTAACAGAAAAAATATAATTCCGCTTCCAAATTTGAACGTCACATACTGTCGTATAAATCATTTTGCAAGTAGTAAAATAGTTTAGTTTTAAAATTTGCTATTTAATATTTATTGTAAATATAATATCATGAAACTTGGAAAATAAGTATTTGTAAGGTTGCCAGATATCTTGACTGCACAAAAAACTTCCTTTCACATACCGTATTAGTGAATATAAAGAAGTCGCATTTCTTTCTGAAAGCCTCTATTGTTCGATTTAATGTTACAGATATTTCTTTCTTCTGTTATTAAATTGGCCCCTATACAAATCCTGATAAAGGCAACTTGGGGAAGTGTTTCCAGAACATTGAAATGACACGGTGGCGTTGTGGCTAAAATTAATTAATGTTATTGCAAAGCCAGATTGAAGAAATAGCATTAGCCCGAAATTAAAATCATTTTCTTTTATAAAATCAAATACATGCGAACCTTTCTATAACTATCTTCGAGGGACCAACGAAATGTTGACGCCGTAACTGAAAAATATTTATATGCAAATAAAATTATCTGTATGAGGATCATAGATTTTCAAAATTACAACTCGGTTATACCTAAAAACGGGATATACCGTTATAATTCTGTTATAACGAGAGCGTGAAGCCGAATTATATTGTATACAGAATATACCAGACAGTTATTTTATGAATAAATTGAAACATTTTTTTCATAATATTCGAAAGTATATATTTAATTGAAGACATTTCTGTTTGTCAATAAAATATTACCCCGTTAATGCAAACACACTTAACCTAAACTCTTTCTTGAATTCCTATAAAATTTTTATAGAGATCCCACTGCGTTTAGTTTCTTGACACAAACACAAAATACTGCTTAATGTCAACTAATAATCAATAACTATTGAAAAATTTCCTGAGCTTAACGTGAACAAAATTCCTTCACTATATTCCACGCTGAAATTTTTTTTTTTGTGTTTTATTCTTTCTTCGAAATAGAGAGCTCCAAAAACGCTAAAATGATATTACTCTTTAAAGAGAATGACATTTTTAATATCCCTAGAGCAATGGTTTCCAAGCATCTTCAAATCGCGACCAACTTTTACAGTAACCAGAAAATCTGCGCCTCGCTCTATTAGCCGCTGCCACATTTTTATAATAAAAGCATGTTTAGCAGAGTAAAGAAAACGCGTTAAATATAAAATTATATTCTATTATTATATATATTACCTTATTTAGATATATATTATATTAAATATGTATATATATATATATATAGGCTATCGACCAATTAGCCTTCTTCCTGTTATGTACACAGTTTTTTAGCAAAATCACTGCAAATAGAATTTATAGAACATTAAACTATGCCAAACCTCTAGAACAAGTAGAGTTTAAAAGTGGCTATAGTACGATTGACCACATTCAGGTTCTTCAGAGAATAATAGAAAGACACAATGAATACACTTTACCACTATGCATTGCCTTCATCGACTACGAAAAAGCTTTTGACTCAATTTTCAAACCATATATTTTAAATGCACTAGGTAACCAAGGTGTGAACCCAGCTTATGTTAGCTTACTCCAGTCCATATTTTATAAAGCAAAGCGACTATATCTATAAACAGACACAAAGTTGAAATTAACCTTGAGAAAGGTATACGACAGGGAGATACAATCTCGCCCATACTCTTTTCAGCTTGCCTTGAGGAAGTTTTTCGTAAATTACACTGGGATCAAAAGGGCTTAAAAATCAACGGAGCGTATTTAAACCATCTAAGATTCTCCGACGACATCGTGTTTTCGCAAAAGATCCAGAAGAGCTCCAAAGACTCATTGAAGATCTCAGAATGAAAGGAGAAACATCTGGCTTAAAAATCAACTTGAAGAAAAGCATGATCATGTTTAATAAGTTTATACAAACTAAGAAAATCTTTGTTTTGGGAGAAGAAATACAGCAAGCTGAAAATTATATTTACCTTGGTCAACAAATTACGATGAAAGGCGACATAAATCAAGAGATCGAACGTCGTATCAAGCTTAGCTGGCAAGCATTCTACCGGCTACAAATAATTTTTAAAAAAAAGCTCCCTATTTCTTTACAGAGGAAAGTTTTCGATCAATGCATCCTACCTGTTCTGACTTATGGTAGTGAGACATGGACATTGACTGCCAAAGGTATCCAAAAGTTACGAGTGGTACAAAGGAACATGGAACGGCAGATGCTTGGTATCACGCGACGAGATCGAAAGACCTTCAGTTGGATAAGAGATCAAACAAAAGTTTGTGATATCATTGCGAAGGTAAAAAGTTTGAAATGGAAGTGGGCAGCCCATATTGCTAGAAGAACTGACAACAGATGGACCAAAAACATCCTAGAATGGATCCCACTGGACACCACACGCCCAAGGAAAAGGCCAAAGACGAGATGGGTGGATGAAATAATTAAATATATTGGGCACAAGTGGCAGCAAAATGCACAAGATCGACTTCGTTGGAAAGATGCAGAGGAGGCCTTTATCCTGCAGTGGATTGACAACGGCTGAAATGATGATGATGATATATACAAATATATATATATATATATATATATCATCATCATCATATTCAACCATTATCTATCCACTGCTGGATGAAGGTCTCTCCAAATGCTTTCCACACAAGTCTATCCTGAGCAATTCGCTTCCACGTCACCCCAACCTGTTTTCTTATTTCATCCACCCATCTAGTTTGAGGACGTTTTCTAGGTCTTCGGTGGTCTCTTGGAATCCAGTTCAGAATTTCTGTTGTCCATCGTTGATCAGTTCTTCTTGCAATATGCCCAGCCCATCACTGTGCTTCACTTTAACAATGATATCCCCTACTCCTGTTTGCTTTCTCACCCAAGTGTTTCTTTTTCGATCTCTCCTAGTTATTCCAAGCATGCACCTCTCCATGCTCCTTTGTGTTGTCTGTAACTTTCGTATTGCTCCAACTGTTAGACTCCATGTCTCTGATCCATAAGAGAGGACTGGCAATACACACTGGTTGAAGACCTTTCTTTTTAGACACAAAGGCAATTTCCCCTTCAGGATAAAACTGTTTCTTCCAAATGCACTCCAGCCAAGTTTAATACGTCTGTTGAGTTCTTTCATAATGTTGCCATCCATTGCAATCAGCTGGCCAAGGTAAATATATGAATCAGCAATTTCTAGCTCAATGTTGTCAACTTGTACTTTTGTTTCCTCTACGAAATTATTGAACATGATTTTAGTTTTTTGTAGGTTCATCTTGAGTCCAACTTCTTTACTTCTAGTTGAGAGCTCCTGTACCATATCTTGGAGTTCTAATGGGTTCGTTGAAAAAATAACGATGTCATTAGCAAACAGCAAATGATTTAAGTATTCACCATTTATTTTTATTCCCTTCTTATTCCAATTTATCTGCTGAAAAATCATCTGTAAAGCTGAAGTAAAAAGTTTTGGAGAAATGGTATCTTGCGTAGTGTTATAAACTTGTTCATAAAAATAAAATTATATTTACAATCCATATTTAACAAAAAGAAATGTTTTTAATGTGAAATTTCTCGAGTACATGTTTGCCATAATTATACCACAGAGGGTTTTATACTCTAGTGTTAATTATAGTTATAAATCATGTATTAACTTTTTGTCAATAATAGTAATTCAAATATTATATAGGCCTATGTGGGTTCTTTTACGAAAACTTAAAAACGAAAATTCTACTTCTAACGAAATTTATTATTATGTAGAATAAAAGTTCGTGATCTTTGCCTTCGATGTCGCCAAAAATCGTCAACGGCGATGGATACAAAACCTCTAAGTAAAATTACAAATAATGGGTAATAATTGTAATTAAAATTATAAATATATTATACTTATATAATTTTAATTCCTTTTTCACTTACTTTGCATATATTTGAGGTTTAGTTTGAGGTTTCTATAATTGCAGGGTAATTTCGTGATAACTAATTTGTTTGGGAGGGGACATTTTGACTCATTATTATTTTCTATTTAAAAAAAGCAAGGAATATTATTGAATTTTAGTAACCATAAGGGGAATGTTGTTAGATATTTGAGAAAAGGGTGTACAAAACTGTTTATGTGGGGACATATTAACTGACCTCTTGAACCTTTAACGAATTTTACTTCTATTTCCGTCAAAAACCATATATTTTCGTTTCAACTTCACCAATATTACTCACGTTTGCTTAACATAAGTTTAGTATTATCTATTATTAATATTACCAACAGAAACAGTCTGCTCTAGAAAAGCAAACATTCGACACAGCTTGTTTTCAAAACCCATTAACTGGAACACGTGATTTAATGCATTAATTTGGCAGCCTTGTTTGCCTTGCATACTGTTAAACTATTGTAAATCGCATCGAAAATGTACACGGATATTTTCAAGAAAATCCCTTGTTTGTTGTAGAAAAACGCTGGCTCTCCTGGTGCAATGTAATCAGCAAACGATTTTCAAAAAATGCAATTCTGTTAATGAATTTGGAGTATATCAAACTGTCTGTTTGAATTCATTTATAAATAGATGGCGACAAAACAGTTATAATTTGATGAGTAATATGCGACACAATTTGATGTGTAGTTCCACTGGCAGAGCAGTAAAACTTTGCAGTATTATTTTTGCACAGTACCGCAAAACTATTACCGACCCAGGACCTAAAGAGCTGGGGAGGCTAATTTACATCGACCAATGTAAATCGATTTTTCATCGTTGCGTTTTCTCATCGGCTCTAACTTCAAATTCAAATTTATTTTCCAGGCATCTAATATATACAGAATATGGAAAAGTATAATAAATTCATTAGCAATAACCGAAGACAATATAATAAATAAGAAGAACTTACTTAATAAGATAACTATGAATATAATCACTCTATTTTTTGTTATACAGACAGAAGCCGTCTTTTAGCGTGTGTTTTATGCAGAAAGGTTTTATACTCTTCATTTCATCAATGTTTAAATGTAAACACGGATCGTAAAATGCAGAAATCGTTTAGAAAAAAAGCGGGAAATTCTGAATGATGTGGATTATCCCAAGTTTAATAATATATAAATTGACTGAAAATTCATGATTGGGAAGAGCACTATATCTGCGATTTACAAACTTGAATCCGCTTGTGCAGTTTATTAGCCTGAGATTACTCGAGAAGGAAAAAAAAAACACCAAAAACGAAGCCGTTGAAATAGTGCTGTTGAAGTGGACCAAAAACTTCGGAATTAAAACCTTAAACTCACAAACGCGTAATTTTACAAGAAAATCCAGTTTTGTTGCTCTAAATGTTATCTAGATGGTTGCAATGACTCAAGGGCAAGCAGGGGATAATTGGTTATGTAGTAGAAGCCTTATAGTATGGACTTTAAAGGTACGTATATACTCTTATTATTTTTGCTGAATATATTTATGTTACGATAAAATAATAATGGATAATTTGGCGATAAATTCTTCAGATAAATACGAAATAAGCACTTAAAATAAAATTTTATTTTATACAAAGAGAGCACTTGCTGAAAATTTCCTTTCTAAGCTAAAGATTTTGGAAAGCATTCCTGCTAAATTAATTGAAAAGAAACAACAAATTAGCATGGTTTTAAAAAGTTTAATCGTGCCGAAGTAAAAGTTTAAACTTGCTAATTTATTACGGGTTCATTCTACAGAATTTCGACAAATGGGGGTCGCTTCTTTCACACTTTGTATGTTAAAACATGCATGCAAGAGAAGTCAAAAACCAAATGCAAATTGTTTTTATTTTTAATTTTTTGGCAACATGCATCGGAAAAATAAGATTTCGTGCAATTGTGCGAAAATCAAGTACTTACAAAATCGCATGTATTTTATTAACTAATAAAGATAAATCAAATATTCAAAAAGATTTAAAATCTACGTAGTTTGTTTACTTACATCGCGTAAGTTTTACAGCTTTAGATTATTTTTAAAAAAGATTCCGAGTAATGTGATAATGACCGAAATATCGACGAAATTTTCATCTTTTGAAAACGATTTCCTCCTGAAGGGCAACAGATATCAATGTCGCGTTTTTTATATGTTAGTTCTCTGTCTCAGTGTGTTACCCAAAAGAATAAAGTTGTTATTTCTATTCCAATTTAACATAAAGGAGGTTGAAATTTTATAAATTTTCGAAAATGGGCCTTTTCAGCGACTCCCAGCTCAAAAGAGGGAGTAGTTATCTGTTTGGAATTTGACAAAAAAGCACCCCTTTGCATGCCGTTTATAATCCGAAAATTTCACTCTGTTATTCGAACTACTCCGTGAGATACAGCCACCTCCAAACTGGAGAATCGGAAGATTGCCTTGAAAAGGATAGGGGGTGGGGGAGAGGATTTGAGGGGAAAAGTCGAACTTGTTTCGATATTTTGTATGTGCTGCCAAATTAATATTTCACTAAGTGTTAAATATTCTAAATATCGGTATATATTTAAATAATTAGAATTCCAGTGTATACATAAACATTTGTATTTCAAATTTCAGACTTAGATTTAGTTCAGATTTCAGTTTAAGACTTCAAATTATTTTAATCTTTGGTATTTATCGAATGAACTTCAACTACAAGGAATTATTTTTACCTGTTGCCTTTTGTACTTTAAAATACAAGACAATGAAACTGTAGAAGCGATTAGAAAGAGTATCTGCGTTATCAGTGATTACCTTAATCACACAGTGTAAGAAGTTTACACAGTCCAAAAGGAATTGAGCTTTTAAAAGCCACTGTTCCATATGTGGGAAAGGTTATACATTTCTCCGACAAGGCATCAGAGCACTACAAAAATCGAAAAACTTTATAAACCTCAGTCATTACCAAGATTTTGGACTGAATACAGAGTGGCATTTTTGTGCAACCTCACATGGTAAGGGACCTTGTGATGTTTTTGGAGGGGGGCCACTAAAAGACTTGTATCAGAAGCGGACGTTCAAAGAATTACCCAGGATCATATCACAACACCAAAGGATATGTTTGAGTTTTGTAAACAAAACATATCTCAAATCAAATATGTCATTGTGGTACAATCAAATGTTAAAGAGCAAGCAAAATTTCTTGCAGACTGATTTAATTCCTACATTAGAACACTTTGAACACCCGAGCTTACCACAGCCGCATTCGTTTAAATACATGTTCTATAGGAGCCCGTGAAATTTCTCTTTCAGAACATTTCATTGATTGTAAAATCTTCAAAGAAAATATCCAAGACTTTGTTTCCTTTGGGTGTGTAAAGAATAACAGTAATGTTGCTTGCATATATCAAGGAAATTGGCGGCTTGGAATTATAAAAGACATTTCTATTTCTAAACAAGATTTTAAAATAAGTATCTTTCATCCTTCAGGACCAAGTGTACCAGTTTCAAAATTTGTAAAAATGACTGCATATGGGTAGAACTGAAAAATGTTTTAAGGATCTTGTGTCCTTTGGATTTATCAACACCCACAGGACAAGTGCATGACATAAAGCCAGAAATGAGTGATGCAATTTCTGAACTTTTTCCAAAGAGACGCTAAAATAAGGAGACTGAAACATTAAAAAAACTAAGCCATAAGAGACAAAAAGTGAACCTTTCAAGAACTTGGAAATAGACTTAATCTCCTTTTTTGTTTGTTTGTTTGTTTGTTCGTTTGTGGCTGACAATGACTACAATAGGCATGCTGCGTGGTGACCTACTGTTTTCCGAGGAATCCTAACCTCTGGACCTACAATTTTCCGAGGAATCCGTACTTCTTAAAGCTTAGGGAACCAAACTTCGGACTACAATGAGCAAATTTTCCCTCCAAATCTTCCCCACGCCCCCGATCCTTTTCAAGGCAATCTTCCGGTTCTCCAGTTTGAAGGTGGCTGTATCTCATAGAATAATTCAAGTAACAGAATTAAATTTTTAAGTTATAAACCAAATGCAGAATGGAGCTTCTTTGCCAAATTTCAAACAGATAGCTGCTCCCTCTTTTGATTTGTGAGTCGCCGAATATGCCTGTTTTTTAAAATTTTCAAAATTTCAAACTCTTGTATGTTGAAAGGGGATGGAAATAACAACTACTTTTATTTTGAGTAACACCCTGAGTCAGAATACTAGCATATAACAAAACACAACATTGATATCTGTTCCCCTTCATAAGGAAATTGATTTTAAAAAATGACGATTTCAGCGATATGTCAGTCGTTATCACATTACTCAGAATTTTTTTTAAAAAATAACCTAAAGATGTAAAACTTACGTAATGTAAGTAAACAAACTATGCAGATTTCAAATTTTTTTTAACTTTTGATTTATCTTTATTGGTTAATAAAATACATGCGATTTTGTAAGTATTTGTTTTTCGCAAAACCGCACGAAATCTTGTTTTTCCGATGCCTGTTGCCAAAATAAAAAAAAAAAATTTCAATTGGTTTTTGATTTTCTTTGCATATATGTTTCAGCATACAAAGTATGAAAGAAATCCAAAATAGTCGAGCAACCAAAAAAAAAATTTTTTTTTCGAAATTCCGTCGAATGACCATACGATAAGACGTGTGTGAGTTCAACAAATTTTAGGAAATACTCTCCGATTTATCTTAACCGTGAGAACGACATGTCTTCACCAGTCTCATAATATGTTCAGCCAGTCTTATTATATGTTCTCCCTCCCCTTGACATAACCACTTTTAATTAAGATATGGCTCCTGATAATTAACACTCGTTGAGCTATTACCAGATAGCCTATCTGCTAGATGATTCAGTCTTTAACCAATAATAATAATAATTAAATATATGTAATGAAAAAATATATATTTAATAATAGCAAAATGTGCATATATTAAATACAAATGGAATAAATAATTTAGTAGTGCGTCACATGCTTTCCTACTATTTTATTATAACTTCAGCTACCGTTAAAACGAACAGATTTTTTGTTCCTTTCTGCTGGTGTTTGTGTTAACGAGATTCGCCTGTATCATGCAATTAGAACTATTATTAATTGTTCTACCCACCAGTTCGCGTGATAGTGTTGACATTATTGTATCACAACCACTCCATAGCTATCAATATTTATCAATATCATTAACAATTTATCACTCTACTACTGAACGGAGGTTTACCAAGTGACGTTCATGAACATAGTTTGAGTTTGAAACCATGTGCCATTTACATGCACACATATTTTACACACGCATATACAACAAAACCTCTCTGAACAACCTTCTCCATTAAACGACTACCTCCTTAACGGCCACTTTTCCTTGAAGCGTATTTCTCCCCATAGCTTCCACGTTAAATTTATGTCTAATCACTGATCAACAGAAACCATGCTCCCTTCAGAAGCAAGCAAATTTTAGATGCTGAGAAGGGAGGAATTTCACTTCCTTATTATCTTTTGATCTTGAATGAAAACATTTTGGCGATGATTTTCCCTCTCATATTTCATCATTATAACATAATTATTTTAAATAAAATCGAATTTAATTTCTCTCTCTAAAACTCTTTTTTTTCCATTCAAGTTTCTTAATCCGATGAAGAACCATCGTCAAGACTCCCACCTGAGAAAACTCAATGTCCTCTACTCTTAAGAAGCACCGAAGGAAGTGAAACGATTGATGAAAATTTCGATATCTGTTGAATATGACAAATACTTCATTTATTTTCTGAACTTCAAAACTTTTCAGAAAAACAAAATCCTAACAAAGAAAATTACTATTTATGTTTTTGGAAAAACTTGTAAATTCCATAACCAGTAACTAAATGTCCAAACATTTTAATTTTGTATTTTTTGTATACTAGAGTTACACAAATTTTGCCATATATACCTTTTGTTCTCAATTGTTTTATATCAAATTTTATGTTCTACCTCCCTGAGTGGAAAATTTTCAAGGAAGCAAAGGTGGTCGTTTAAGAGAGAATTTACTGTATATTAATTCATTTTGTCGATATTTATCTCCAGATATTCAATGTCATATTTTATATATTTTATTAATACTACTTCTTATAGTTTACGAAATTCTGTTTTAAAATTTGCAAATTTTCCTCTTTTCTTTACAGGTTTATCATCATATTGCTTTTCTTGCGAAAAAACTATTACTTTTTGACTTGCATAATCCGAGCTGCTTAAATTCAATTTTTTGTATAATTCACATAAAAAATGTATTTATTATATCAAAAGCACAATTAGAAAAATTTTACTGAAACAAGTTTCAAAATTTACTTTCTTACCATTTTTTTCTATATAGTTTTATTTTTTCCTTGAAATACAAATTTGATAACTTTCAAAGTGCGTCAAATTTCTTTCAACTATCAAAAATGTGCATGTTTAATTTATTTAACGATTTCCATGCACCAAATAGAGAAATTTTATGAAAACAAATTAAGTTTAAATAATTTACGGAAACTTAAAGAACTGTAGCCTTACTTTAAATGAATAAATGTATTTCCAAAGAGCAAAGCAAATGCAGTATAAATCTTTTACGCGCAATAGATGTATTATACACTATATGCCCAAAAGTATCCGGACACTTTGGATTTTTTGTTTTTTTTTTCGAATTTCTAAAAAACCACTCGGCCAATTGTTCTCTAACTTTGAAGATATATAGAACATGCTTGAACGCCCACTTTTCAAGGAAATTTCGGTGACTTGTGCATTTAGGGGGTTACCCACATATTGACAAAGTGAAAAAATATATTTGATCACCCTGTATCATAAAAAACTGGAAATTATTTGTAACTTTCAGAAAATATTTAAGCAGTTATGCATAATGCCAGTGTGCATTTTCGTAAAACAAACATGTATATTCATGAAGATAGAAACGTTTCTTTAAAAAAAAAATTTTGTCACAAGTATTTTGCTTATAATATCCACAATTTTCAGTCAAATTTCACGGAACTTACAGAACGTTTGTCAAGGTACAAGAAAAATATTATACTTAAATTAGAAATTAATATATTGAATACACGATGAGATATGAGTATTTGAAGAAAATATTTTTTTACTGTGCATGCGCGAAAGATATGAATAAATTTCTTTCATAATTTTATAGCCAAGAGTATAGGTCAACTTAAAAAAAATACCAGTGGGATATCTTGAAAATTCAGAAAGTTATCGATGATATAGTGAGCCGTATTTCTCTAATTCTCTGAAATTAGCTAGATGATAAGGGGTTTTTCCACAAATTGTCATATTCCAAATTACCAAACACCCTTGTTCTGAAAATGAAATATTCCAGATTTATGCAAATAAGGATCAAAAGTATCCGGACACCCCTCTACGTGGTGGATTCTGTTAGTGACGTCAAATTTCTAGCTCTCAGACAAGTATAAAAGAAGTCTGACGAGTTAACAATTATAATTTCAAAGCTAGAAAAGTAAAATGGGAGGAAAGGGCGAGCTAAATGATTTTGAACGTGGTGAAGTCATTGGTTGTCACCGCTCTGGAAAATCTGTTCGTGAGATTTCTGTGATGTTACGAGTGCCCCGTTCCACCGTTAATGATGTTATCGTAAAGTGGGAACATACGGGGACTACAACGGTGCATCCACGACCTGGTCGACCACTTCGTCTAGTAGACAGGGAACGCAGAGTGATGAAAAGAGTTGTGAAAGCGAACCGCATGAAATCGGCGGAAAAAGTTCGTGCGGATTTTCAAGATGCCTCTGGATGCAACGTCAGCAAAATGTGGAGCCTGCAGCAGTGGCGTGAAGTGTTATGGAGCAATGAATCACGGTACACTATTTGGCAATCAGATGGTAGAGACTGGATGTGGAGAATGCTGGGTAAACGCTTTTTACTTGACTGTATTGTGCCGCAAGTTAAGTTTGGTGGTGGAAACATAATGGTTTGGGGATGTTTCTCATGGTTCGGGCTGAGCCCTCTGCTTCCTATGAAGGGAATTCTGAAGATGGAAGGCTATCTCGACATTTTAGACAATTCCATGCTGTCTACATTGTGACAACAGTTTGGAGTGGGTCCATTCTTGTTTCAACAAGATCGTGCTCCTATCCACACAGAAAGGGCTGTACAGAGCTGGTTTGCTGACATGGATGTTGAGGAATTGGACTGGCCTGCTCAGAGCCCAGACCTAAATCCCATAGAACACCTATGGGATGAATTAGAACGTCGACTGCGAGCTAGGCCAAAACGCCCCACATTGGCGCAAGAGCTGACTAATATTCTTTTGCAAGAATGGCATGCAATTCCCACTGAAAAATTCCAGAAACTAGTAGATAGCCTCCCAGATAGAGTGGCAGTCATCATTGCAGCAAAAGGTGGTCCCACTTCATACTAATTTTTGACTTCTTGTTGGTTTGTTGTATTTTTATGGCGCAAGGATAACAATCGTCATTCTGCACCAAGCAAGGTTTTTGACTTCTGTAAAGGAGAAGCAAAACATGCAGGTACTCGAATACTTTTGATCCTTATTTGCATAAATCTGGAATATTTCATTTTCAGAACAGGGGTGTTTGGTAATTTGGAACATGACAATTTGTGGAAAACCCCCTTATCATCTCTCTACTTTCAGAATTAGAGAAATACGGCTCACTACATCGTCGATAGCGTTCTGAATTTTCAAGATATCCCACTGGTATTTTTTTTAAAGTTGTCCTAAACTATTGACTAGAAAATTATCAAAGAAAGTTATTCACATTTTTCGCGCATGCGCAGTAAAAAATTATTTTCTTTAAATGCTTATATCTCATCGTATTTAATATATTAATTTCTAATAATTTAAGTATAATATTTTCCTTATATGTTGACAAATGTTCTGTAAGTTTTGTGAAATTGACATGTGTGGGTAACATAATTTGTGGAACTAAGGCTTATTCTCCTTTATGCGAAATTTCGAGTTTATTAAATTGGTTAAGCGTTCGTACACAGTGGATATTTTGCCACCCGGTGTGAAGAACTGTTACTGCTGCAACCCCACCCAATGGGGTAACAAAACAAATAAATTTTGTTTTTTAAAGGCTAATTGCCGCCCCCCGAATTGTGGCGCTCGGGGCGACCGCCCCCTTGCCCCCGCTTAGCCACGCTACTTTTCGTACAAGTTCGTAAAATTAGGAGTTTATTGTGTGTTTATATGCATAAAGAATATAGTACGTCTAGTAATTTGTTTTCATATTATTTTACAGTATATTCTATATTGTATGCATTGGCTCACTTCATTCAAATCAGCATGTAGCTGTTTGAGTTTTCGCCATTTTTGAGATTTTCCTCTACTTTCTGGAAATTATTGTTGTGTTAGAAAGGCAAAATGAAATTTAATGCTTTTTATAGCTTCTTGATAAAATGTTTAATCTCAAAAGCACAGGTATCTTGTTATTTGGTTCGTTCAACCGCTATTAAATTTGTTTGATGTTACATTCACGCTTTCAAGATACGAGTTCCTTGCTATTCAAATCCTCTGATTTTTCTAAAATCAGAACATTTGGAGACAGACACTTTTTTATATTTAGAGGAAAAAGTCAATTTCAGTTGTAGAACATTTTCTAAAATACAGGTTGAAATCAAAATCTTGCTACATTTATGCATTTTATAATAATAGTTTTAAGAGATATTAAATGATTAATTACTTAATAGTTCCTGTTTGAAACAATAACTACTGTCTGTGAGTTACTTTGTGGCACATAAAGGAATTGCTTTGTATTTAGGACGAAGATCTCAATGGAAGAAATTATTGCGTCTACTTTACAGATATGAAAGTTTTCGTTGCAAACCTAATTATTTGCCACTTTGTTACAATGCGGACGCTAAATGGTTAAGATTTAAAAACCTTTCAGTTAATAATTAAAAAAATTTTATTCTCAAATTTCATTTATTTTTAAAACTAAATAATTATCCATAAATCATTGGCGTACCCCGATGGGGGTTGTCCCATTCAATGAAATTTTGTATATTTAACATAGGAATATGTGAGTTGTAGCTCTGTAACCCTCCCCTTACGAATTTTTTGCGTACACCTATGTCATAAATACTGATATTTGAAAGTTTATCTTTTTAACATTTTTATTTATGAAACAAAGAAATGCATGGCCTCTTTATGTATCCAGTCAAACCTAATTAACGCAGATTACTTTTTATATGAACTCCGAATCCTCGTCCAATTTGAATATCTTAGTAATACGATACACCTTTTCGGAATAAGGCGAACTCTTTTTTACAAGAACAAATTCCTTCGTCACCCTCGGGGGTCGTGTTAACGACAACTTGCCGCATCAAAAAGTGCTAGTTACGCTAAAAGACAAAATTATACTAAAATCAATGAACGAAAAAAATATAGGTTTAGTTGAAATCATTCCTCTATCCATGTTAATGAAATTATATAATGAAACTTTTTTTAATAATTTGCGAAGAACAGCTTATGTATGGACCATAATAATTTATTTTTAACGATTTTGATTGAAGTTCAAGGACGTCTGCACACTCTTCAAGAATTAAGTACTTATATGTTCAAAGCAGATGTGTCAAAGGCATAGCATGTTTGACGCATACACTTTCAGGGGACCCAGGATTACATAATTCGGAACACTTCACTCAGAACGAAATGACAACTGCTAATTTAAGACTACCGTTCCAAAGTTCCCTCGACGGACTTTGAAAGGAAAGGAGCATTAGAGCGTCGTTATCGCTTGGGAAATATTTGTGTACCATTTAATCATTGCCAATTATATTTTTTTGAGCAAGTGCGCCGTTAATGTCGGAGGTTCTGTTATTACCTCGATGAATACCCGACTGAAAAGGTCATTAGTCTCATAGGGCTTCGCTTTCCTACTTCTGTCTGGCAAAGTGTTTAGCCTGGATAGGTTAACATCGTTCTGCAGTAATAAATCTTTCCTTATACACTGCTCTTATCACTTCCAACTGCCAGTTCTCACCGCCGTACGATTTGACATATGACATGGGTTGTCTACTTTGACACATCCCGAAGATTAGGACATTGTCTAAGTTTCGGAGGATTCACGCTAGCATTTCCCTTTTCGAGGGTTGGCCGAATTTTCCGTTCCATGCTTCAACACTTGTGTTCTGGTGTATCAATTTTAGCTGTTTCGAGTTCACTCGTTTCGCTCGAGATTTCCTTGTTAGTGGCAGTATTAACGAGTAATACAAATATGCTTGATTTAAATAAAGGATCTGTCTGTTAACATATAGTAGATCTAATAGTATATTGCAAACTGCAGACATATTTATATACCTAATAAAAGTTGGAACGAATATCTACGTCCGTTGAAATTTACAAGTATGAACATATAACATAATTTTTTGATCATATATAAACATGAGAAAAAAAAAAGAGTACTGAGTTCCGAACACGGGACCTTCCAGTTGTATGTCGAATGCTCAACCAAATGAATTCTGGTTTACGCACGACATCCTTCTCATTAAATCTACTATATATATATATATATATATATATACATGCATTTGTGAATTTGCAGCAGACATTGGAGCTCCTTCAAAGTTGTAATATATATACAAAAGGTGGGGTTATAATTAAACTCGGCCTATTTGTAGCACTCTACAGCTTGAACCGTTCAGCAGTTTGACCTAAAGCAGGTATATAAACTATATAAAGGATGCGAAAAAGGAAGCTGCGAAAACATATAAATTCAAAAATGTCCGTCAGGGGCGCTTTTTAGCACAACACGGCAAAAATAACCTATGAAATGACCAACACGTAATAGAAACGATATTTTCAGCATTTAATAGCACTTACGGTGTCGAAACATGGTTGGTCATTGAAATGGGATGCGATGGACATTGTGTTCAACAACGCATCGCAACTGGTCTTATGTGATGCTTCGCACATGCAGCGTGATAGAGTCTTCGAATTCGGCTAACATAACAACACTTCCACGATGAACCAAAGTCTTTAAATGACCCAACAACCAGAAGTCACACACAGTGAGATCCGAAGAACGTTTGCCAGGGATTTGTAAACGAACTACTGATAACACGCTCATCGATGAAATTCTGAAGCAAAAGAGCTTTGACGGACAGTGCAACATATGGGGGGTGTGCATCATCGTGTATGAGAGTGGTAGATGTAAGGCACTGTCATTGCTGTAATTGCAGCAAAACAAACGTCTGGAGAAACTCAATCTGGAAGGGCTATCACAGACAATGCGACAGGGCAAAGAACCGTTTGTTACAAATGAAGGATAGCGGCCCTTTAAGCAACCTCCATTACATCATCCTTTACACGATTAGCAGCTGATTGATTGTTACATTTCTTTACGCCTGTTCGTCTGAGCAAAATACTTTTTTTTAATTGCATGACTGTGCGCCAGCCTACTGTTATTGCTTGCACAATGTTCGTTTAAAATGTTCCGATAAAATAAGTGCTAATAAATGTTGAAAACGTCATTTGTGTTGCGTGTTGATCATCATAGCGTGTTGCTCATAGTTTGCTTTTGCTGTATAGCTCTAATGAACAGTCCCTGGCGGACGTTTTGAAGTAAATGTTTTTTCGCTGATTTCTATTCCGGATCCTTTGAATAATGTATATACCAATTTTGGTGTCAATCCGTTGAACGGTTCAAGCTCCAGGGTGCTCTAAATAGGCCAAGTTTAATTATAACCACCTTATGTACGTATGTGTGTTCCTCCTTATGTGCGTGACAATATAAGCTTCGATGAGAGGGAAATCGAATCTAGATCATAGCTCAATTTGCAAAGCATTCGACATAAAATCGACAGGTTCCGGGTTTGGATCCCTAGTGATCTCAGTTCTCTGCGCTTTTTTCAAATATTTATGTAATCTTCTAAAACTACATAATGTACGGTAAACCATTTGCCGGTAACATAATGTACATTTGTATTATAAAAATGCTCAAAAACTAATAAAATTTTGCTTCCAAAGACTAGTAGGATTATTGAAAGTATGTTAATATGTAATATTCGTTAAGATAAGAGGCCAAAAAGGTACAGTTATAAATATTATCATATTAACTCTGTAATAAATCACCAGTAATTTATAAGGTCTATGGCTTCTTGTTTTGACATTGATGAGTAATTACAATTTTTACAATAAATGGCATACAAGTAATTACAAATTTATCAAAATAAATCAGTTTAAAAAATACCAAAATTATAAATGCTCACGTATTTAACATAATTTATCGCAGAACCGCGCAATTACGAATTTTCTTATGAATTTATTTGGTTATTAGGTAAACTACGAACTTCGATTTGGTTAGACCAAAATCAACATTAAAACTACATTTAGGTTATATTTTATCGGCGTTATGTTCAACATCCTTCGAATTCCTTATTTTGCATGATTTTTGGATAAAAAGGATAAAGCAGGATTGCAATTTTGAATGAATTTAAATTAAATTTTTAGATTCCAGTTCTTCAAAGTGAAAATCCCAACAGCTCTTTGGATATACCCAGATCACTATATTCTGAGAGAAGATCTTTAAGTTTTAGACTACTTTGGAGGAGTTTCACTTGTTTATGCGAATAAAGTTTAGAACTTCACTTCAATGGGCCGGGACATTGTGAAGCATTGCAGAATGGTTTTACTTGGGACGGCGCGGGACAGACTATTAGAAATCAGTTTCGCAGCACCATGCCGACATTCGCTTGCGGTTAACAGCACGAGAATGCGCTCCTGAGTCCCAATACATTTTTTCTTCGTTTCTACGTGTTCTAATTTTCTAACTTAGATGACGAATTCCCTCTCCCCCAAAACAAATCAATGATTGTAGATAATTTTCATCAACAGAAATAAGACGTCAGCCACTACTCATTATACAAAGTGATCAAAATTTGAGGTACATTTAAAACTTAATTTGTTGAAAATATAACATATAATACAAATATATATATATATATATATATATAGACTCAGCATATACAAAGTGCATCCCTCAATCATCCGATTCCTACAGAGCAGCATGAAACAATGGAGAACCCGGTTACAGCTAAACACGCCAGACAGTAAAATAGAAACGGCCGAGATCCCCATCCGCCGCGGAATCTTTCAAGGAGACGCACTAAGCCCCCAGTGGTTCTGCTTGGCGTTAAACCCCTTGTCAAGGATGCTGAACACAAGTAAATACGGATACATGCTGAAGAAAGACAAGAGAAACCTACATAAAGTCTCCCACCTCATGTACGTAGATGACATCAAGCTATACGCGCCAACAATCACCCAACTCCGACAACTCATCAGTATAACAGAGACATTCTCCAAGGACATAGGAATGGAATTCGGCCTCGATAAGTGCAAAATACAGAAGAATAGCAAAGAAGATTTACCAGGCATCGAACTCGAAGACGGGAGACTACTGAAGACCTTGGACGAGGGCGAAACCTACAAATACCTAGGGATAATGCAAAAACGGCAGCAGGAGCACAAGAAAGTCAAAGTCCAGCTCACGCAAGCATTCCAAGAAAGACTTAGAAGCATTGTGAAGACGAAACTGAGCGGGAAGAACACCACGCAAGCAATTAACGCATATGCGGTACCAGTGCTCACCTACTCCTTCGGGATCATCAAATGGTCCAACACTGAACTAGAACAACTCCAGCGGAAAATGAGAACCATCCAGAGAAGAGCCGGACAACTACACCCTGCAACGGCAATTGAACGGCAAACACTACCCCGGGAAGAAGGAGGACGCGGACAAGCGGACCTCAAAGACTTACATGACAAGCAGATCCAGAGCATGAGGCAATACTTCCAGTTGAAGAGTCCCCGATCGCCACTCATCCAAGCCATAATACAAGCAGATGCAAATTACACGCCACTAAACCTGTGTAGTACCGAAGAGCGTGTCCTGGAAACAGCCAACGAACAGAAACTGAGAACTTGGGCCGGAAAACCATTACATGGCAGGCACTACAATGACCTGCAACAACCACACGTTGACAAAAAGGCATCAAATTCTTGGCTGGCCAAAGGCACTCTCCAGCCAGAGACAGAAGGATTCATGCTAGCCATCCAAGACCAAGTGATCGCAACAAGGAACAATCAGAAATTCATCCAGAGAAAAGACATAGAAAGCGACAAATGCAGACACTGTCATGCGGCATCGGAGACAATCCAACACGTGATGGCAGGATGCAAGATCCTTGCGCAGTCAGACTACAAACATAGACACGATCAAGTAGCGAAAATAGTCCACCAGAAATTGGCAGCGAATGCTGGCTTTCTGACAGAAAAATGCCCGTACTACAAATATGAGCCAGAGACCGTGCATGAGAACGAAACACACAAGCTTTACTGGGATAGAGCAATCATAACAGACAAGACAGTCCCACATAACCGTCCTGACATAACCCTCGTCGATAAATCGAATAAGACCACGTACTTAATCGACATAGCAGTACCCAACACCAATAACATACAGACAACCTACACAACGAAAATCACCAAGTACCAAGATCTCAGACATGAAGTACGAGATATATGGGGTATGGAAAAGATCCTCATCATCCCGTTAGTCATCTCAGCAACAGGGATAGTACCAAAAACGCTTGCGACGAATTTGGAGATACTCAACATTGACCCAAACACCTACATTGAAATACAAAAAGCCACAATCCTAAACACGTGTCACATTGTCAGGAAGTTTCTAGACATGGCACATTAAGAAGTGATGTAAAAAGAGGCTTGGGAACATGGCGCTCTGCCCGTCCCAAAGCCTGTTTCCGCCAAGAATGGGCGAGGAAAACTTTTATATATATATATATATAAAGGTCATTGGCGTACTCAGGTGTGTTGATGGGGGTTGCGACCCCCCATTTCAATGAAATTTTGCGTATTAAGTTGAGGAATATTTGATTTGTAGCTGTTTATACCCCCATTAACCCTATAACCCCTTACGAACTTTCTGCGTACGCCTATGATAAAGGTCATATATGGGGTGGCGCCTTCTCCAACACTCCGCCCCTAATTAAAAAGAAATAATTTTAGTATTATAGGAGCCAAATGAAGGGGTTTTACATCACTTCCTCCTAATTTTTCTACCTCCTATTTGTAAATCTTATCTGCGAGCCTGATGATACATGTATATACCAGATCCGTGCACGTGACTTTCCAACGGAGGGGGGGAAGTATTAAAATGAAAGATGCACTTGGTTTAGCATCTTTACTTGTCATCCATATAGCTAATGTCAAGATTTCTCCAATAGAGAGGTGAACATCCAACCCTACTTTATTTACAGACCTGACAAATATACATTAATAAGCGGATTGAAAAAAAAAAAGAGGGCACAGATCCTTCTGTGAGGTGAGACAGTACAGACCACTTCATCATATTCCATAATTTTGCATAATAAATCAGTTGCTTCTAGTTTTTCTTCAGCCTACCTGGGAGGAGGGGCTCAAACCCATCTCTGGATTCACCAATGCATATAATAAAAAACATTTTTCTGTCGCACTATTGTTGTCGAAGGTAGTTTTGTCAGTCCATTTTGGAATCTTTTTTCATTTCGGAACAAGTTTTATTGCTTGCGTTTCTTTTTTGTTTTGTTTTTTTTGAACGAGATTGTGTCGTTGATGAGAATATTATTGACGTAGATGGTTTGGGGTGGGCGAGATTTTAAAAGTGGTCTCACCTTCTCACTAATATCGGACTGATGTGCAACTCCAATTCATTTTCGTCAATATGTACTTCACCTGGAAGTCAATAATTCTCGACGTACGACATTTGACAAATATTGTGATGATTTTCCGAATTAACTGATAGTTCTGAATCACTTAATGAATTCAAATAATTCAAATAACTGCTTCGTTGACAGTACGAATTTTTTTTTTTTTTTGATTTTGTTGACAACTCCGAAGAAAATTCTGAGCAGAAACGAAATTCAATTCCTACAGGAAGAAAACTTAAGCGTTTAAAAGAAACTGAAAATTCCGAAATATTGCTTAACGAAACTGATTAAATGCTTATGTCTGGTAGAACAAAATATTTACGTCTGGCAAACTGCAGAAGTACAGCCATCTGGGAATTGCAGAAACGACGCCATACTGGGTTCGGAGAGTACACTATAACCAGAAATGGCCGAAGTTCCATTTATGGAACGTCGAAATTTAAATGCCCTTCGCTTGCTATTAAATAAATTTATTTCATTTTTTCTACTAATTTACTATTCTCCAACTTTTTTTAAGTCTTAAAAAAATGACTGTTCAAATTTCCCAGAGGAAGTGAGAAAAAGTAAGTATTTAATATCAGAAGTTTAAATTGCCTCAAAATGGACAATTTCGACAATTTATAAAAATAACAACGATCAGATAAATAGTCTTGAAATAATTCAGGAATATGTTTCAATCTTTTATTTAATTGAATAAATTATCATTTCATTTAAAAAAGTTAATTTGAATTGGTGAAAAAAATTAAATTATGTTCTATTTATGGAACGTTGGCCATTAAAAGGTTAACTAAACGTAACTAACACTCAGCAAAAATAGAAAGTATCACTTGCCTTTTATACTGATATATATATGTATTGCTTATTTTATGTTCATGCCCAAGTAGTAATAAATAATAACTATTTAGATTTTCCTTAAATATTTATAAAGGGGTTCAGCGCCTAGTCATTTGGTATGAAAAGGGTTCAATGGCTATAAGCGTATTGTAAGAAAAGGGTTTTATGTTTAGGCACCTGGTAAGAAAAGGGTTCCATGGCTAGTCATCGAGTAAGAAAAGTGTTCCTTGGCTAGCTAGCTATCTGGAAAGATAAGGGTTTCGTGTCTAGGCATTCGGTAAGAAAACGGTTTTGTGTCTAGGCATTCGGTAAGAAAACGGTTTCGTGTCTAGGCATGTGGTAAGAAAAAGATTCCGTGGCTAGCCATCTGGTAAGAAAAAGGTTTCGTGACTAGCCGTGTGGTAAGAAAAGAGTTCCAAAAGGGTTCTTCAGTCCACGAGAACATGGTAACAATGAGGGATTATACTCGCTGATTCACCACCAACTTGTATAATAGCATTAGTCTATGGAGAAAACTGGTAAAAGACTGATATTAAAATGTATTGTATACTGATATTAAAAGACACTGTATCTACGTAAATGACGATACAGTGAAACTTCTCTTAACGGAGATTAGCGCTTGTTTTATAAAAGCAGGAATTTCCATCACCAACAAAGCCACTACAGAAACTGTTGATGATGACATTATGAAAATCTTCCTTGAATCTTATGAAGATTACACGTTAATAGGTGAACAATTATCAACTGAAAATCAATCCACTAATGTTGATGATGTCAGAAACTGCAATACAGAATTGGATAAGGAGTTAGGAACTGCTAAGTGATGAAGACGTTATGCTAATAGTGTCTAAGAAAGAAGCCATTTAATGCATTAGTAAATTAAAAAGGTATTTTTTACAAGAGAATGATCCAGATAGTCTAAAAAACGCATCTGAATTAGGAATTCATGTGGAAGGGAAAATTGTAAAAATGTATAAAAAGCAAACCAAAGTTTCAGACTTTTCTTTTCAAAATAAATTTGTAATGCTGTACAATTAAATGAAATGGATAATTAAACAGAGAGATCGTTGTAAAAGGTGAGTGTTATTTATAAACGCAATATATACTGCTAGTATATATATTTACTATATTTCATTAAATAAAGCTTCATAAATGTTAAATTTCAACTGAAAAATTTTACGTATTTTTGTTTTTTTCCCCAATAATGGACACTTCTTAAAAACGAACACTTTTCCGTTCCCCGTCAGTGTCCACTATTGAGAAGATTCACTATATTCATTTTCCCTTTTCTATTTGGTATTTCTTTTTTTTTTAATCTTATTTTACTGCTAACTCGGTGCTAACAAGGACCCAGATATTACGAACAAAAACATGGGTCATTTCGTGCTCGGTAAAAGCGGTTTCAACTGCATTCCGTACGTTGTTACATGGGCTAGTTTGGAGTTTCAATTTTCAGTCTGAATAAAATGAAACGGATAAGATACGTTCCTCCCGCTTTTTCTTCAAATCATGGAGCAATACGGTTATTCTAGATTCCAAAACTACCTATGCATTTCATCGTTTGATCACAAACATACCATCTGATAAAAATTTGGTTATTTGGCTTATGCTAAACAAATAATGATATTACTAAAGACACAAGCTCACTAAAGCAGATTTGTTTTACATCTGTCGAAATTGAATTAATGATTGATTAATATACACTGGTGTGTGTGGAAAAATTGAGGACGAGATGGAAAAAGTAACATAACAGCGGAACGAACAGGCAGAACCGACCGAAAGACCAATCAGGAGACTGCCTAGGGTCCTACACGGTAGGGCATTTGCGTATACGCATCATGATGTAATGTGGGCTTGTTGGTGCGAGGGCGGTGTACGATCAGCATTTCAGTGGAAACTATTACTCAGTGTACATCGGTTTGAACAACGGCGAGTTGCTGTAGCAGTGTAAGATATCCAACGGACGGTCCCGTAGACAACATATGGCTGACTTTAATCGAGATCGAATCACCAGAAAATTAAAAGGAGGTCGAAGTGTGACGAGTGAGGCCGAGGAGTTCGTAATCGCACACAGCATCGTGTCACGAGCATGGACGGCATTTTGAATGAAAAGTACAGCTCTTCGAAGCTTTAGTTGTGGTCTTCCACGAGCAACTGCGGCAAGGGAGGATCGGTATCTTGTTCTACAGACGGTGAGAGATCGACGGCTGACAGCGGGTGAAATCGCGTCACATGCAACGCAATACTGAACAGCTGCAATCGCGTTTTACCCTAGCTAAAAAACTGCATATGGGTGGTTTATTCGCTCGTCAACCAATACTGTGTGTGTCATTGACAGCTACCACCCAACAGGGACCGCGTTTTCTGTGGTACCAGGAACACAAAGAATGGGGAGTTCAGCAACGTGATCGACGGCTGTTTACGGATGTGAGCCAATTTAGTCTCACTATCGATTCTGGACGTCTATCTATCTGAAGAAATTGGGGAACACGAAACCACCCCTCTCACCTAGTCCAAAGGGACCGATTTGGAGGTGGAGGAGTTCCGGCTTGGGGAGGCATAATGCTTGGTGGCCGTACGAAGTTCCACATTTTCCAATTAGGCTCAGGCACTGGTCACTGCTGTTGTACAGAAGTTCTCCTTCCTTATGTCCATAATTTTCGGGCTGCTGTGGGCCCGAAATTTATCTTCACGGATGACAACGCTACACCTCATCGTACAGCTGCTGTCGCTGAGCTGTCAGAGAGTGAAGATATTCATCGTATGGAATGGCCCGCACGGTCTCCGGACCTGAATCTAATAGAACACGTGTGGGAAATTCTCAGGAGACTCCTGGTATCACGTTGCAATCCGTCAGCAGCGATTCAGCAGCTGCGATTGCTTCTACCAGAGGAATGGGCCATGATGCCTCAACACCTAGTACTGAACATGAATAGACAGTGCACATCCTGCATCGCAATCAGGGGTGATCATATCTCCTACTAAAAACTATGTTTTTCTTGCCTGCCGCCTGTCGCATGGACGTTTCTGCCTTCTGTCCTCCTGTGCTGAAAGCCCATTTTTGAATAAAAGTCCTTTGTATCCTTTGGATTCCTTTCTTGGTCAGTATCGTTCACCGTTTCCATAATCTTACATCTTGGAAATATTATGGTATGCTTTGTACCCATTTGAAACACTGGGGTGCGACGTTACATGCGAAAACTCTCCCGTCCTTAATTTTTGCACACTAGTGTGTATATATTCAATTATCCAATTCTCACTTTCAATATCCTATTGTCGAGAACATTTTGTCCAGATTTCACTGACTTTATTGACCTAGGTATCCAATATCCGATAATTTAGATTGTTTTATACACTGTCAGAAAATTGTCTCAAAACTAACCGGAGCTGCTTTCTTATTTTGAAGGGTTTCTCTAGGTGCAATCAAACATCCTCGCTATTGGCCTTTAATACATTCGTATCCCCTATATTAGAATACGCCTCTCCGGTCTGGAGTCCATTTCGAATGAGGAATATCCGTCTTCTTGAAACTCCTTTGCGTTGCTTTACAAAAAGACTACCTGAGCTACGTGCGCTACCTTATAACGAACGCTTAGAACAATGGTTCCCAACTCAATTTAAGTGGCGGACCACCTTTACAATTCAATTGGACTCCCGGTCCACTTTTCCACTTCAATTGGACTCGCGGACCACTTTGAAAAATTCTCATGAGTTGACTGTAAGACCTGAATCTGATTGGGAGCCGGGTCCTTTTTTGGGGGAAATGTGTTTGTAAAATCTTTCTTTGGAAAAAAGAGAAAGAAATAATAAAGTGAAAGAAAACAAAACAAATCTAATCTCGTTAAGACGAACACGCTTAAGACGAATTACTTTTAATACGAACCGTTTTCTGAAGTTCCGTCAGATTGTAAAATACTACAATTATACTATTGATATTATTATTATATTTAATTTTAATATTTAATAATAATTTTTATAAGCGTTTTTATTAATTATTATTTCTTTTTAAATAATGACCCGTCTCGCAGACGCGTGGAACTTCTTCGTGGACCACCAGTTAGGAACCACTGGCCTAGAGGTTGTGGGACTACACTCTATGGAGTGGCAATGCCTCGTTACAGATATAAAACTTTTTTACCGAATGATTCACGATTTAGTTTACACGGACTCAACACAACCTGTTTCATCTTGTCGGTCAATCCTCCACGAGAGGTCACCCACAGAGAGTCCATTTGCCAGTTACTCGCCGAAACTCCAGATACTAGTTTTATACACGAAGAGTTGGACGAGTATGGAACTCATTGCCATCAACTACCGTAGACCGGGAGACCTTTGGATCATTTTGTACAGCATACGAGGCTTATAACTTATCTGGCTTCTTAAAATGTTTTCCCTTTTAACTTTTAGTGTTTGCTTTAGAGCTTTACTTGATCTTTCCAATTCTATTGTCATGTTATCTAATTGTTTTATTCGATTTCGTACTATTCTTAGTGGTGACATTTAATTATCACTCTCGGTGTAAGAGTCTTTGACTTGTCGAGTTTTAAATTTATAAATTAAATTAATTAATTAATTAAATTAAATTATTCAGCCAGTTAGCGCTTTGCATTCAATTCGGTAATGCTACGGTTGATATGATATACTTCGAATTCAGGTATTCAATTAAGAAATATTCAAAATACATATTACCATGTACACATTAAATACCAAAATACACATTACCATGTTAGAAATTGAAGAATGCTACGGATAATTCTATTAAAGGAACTTAGCGGTGAATTAAGTTACCGCACGTCCTTCGTAAATTGAGAAGGAGCAAAGGGAGTAAATTGTATTTTCTGCGGAAGTTACAATCCTCCTGAGCTGAATTGGAACTTCATTCTAAAATATAAGTAACTTAATTAATTACTTAACTCACTTAATACTATGTGATTCACTATTGAAATTAATAATTTCATAAGACATATTCAAAAAGGTGCAGTCATTCGATCATAAACGAGAAATAGCGAAACGCAAATGTCTTTTTAACGCATCAGACATATTCAGTAGATGATTCAATAACTGGACAAAAAAACTGATTAAATACAGCGACTACTATATTAATCACCTTCAAGCGTTAATACCATCTATTTTGCGTCATTGTGATGAGTTAATACATTTCATTGGAATTTACAAGTTGATTTAAGATGAGTTTGATTTGGAAATATATGATGGGAAAACAAGATCATCTTAGGAGTTCTAAGTTTCTGGTTGTCACATTACACACCGCATGCTCCAGCGGGTACAGTTTAGACGAGAGTGATGGAAAGGACTTGTCTGGATATTCCGTAATCTCTTGAAATAATTCCTGAAAAAATTTAGATGAACACACTCGCGAATTCAATTAGAATAAATAATCATTTATGAGCTGTAGAGCCATCAGTAAAAAATAAGTGAAGCATGATTGTATATACGGTAAAATTTGGAAAATCACATGGCTATTCACGAAAATATTGCAGTATGTTAGCTTTTTCCCACAATGTAGCTACTCGAATTATAGTGAAACCCCCACTGCCTGTTTCATATATATATATATACACAAGAAACATGACGAATTCTAACAAGGGAAGTTCACAAAGTGGTAATGGGGAAACGGCGAGCGTTACATATCATTGGAAAGTTCTCCCAAGGTAGACCCCATGCATAAAATAATTTGTTTGAATGACCCTTATACAGGGAAAGGGGGGCTAGAAACTAAAATATATACTACGCTCTATGCGTCGTATATTAAACGATACGTTTGACTATCTCCATCAAATTTTAGCATTTTTAATACTCCATCTAACCAAATTAACTATTTTTTTTTAATGTATAGCCAATTTAAAAAGTTTTAAGTAAAAAACGTGATTTTCGCATTAAAAATGCACCATGTATGCATGTTAAGTTGTATAAATGACCATTTGCAGACCAGATAAGCAATTTTATTGTAAGAGAACATTAAAAATAATGATTTACTTTATGAAAGGGACAGAAATTATTGCCACAGACTGTCCATAATGTAAACGACTTCCGGCAATACTAATCTTTAATATAGGCCATTGCCTTGTGATCAGAAACCTCATTTGTAACCCAAAACTTTTTTCATTGACCAGGTTTTGATCTAAATTGCCATTTATCTAACCAGAATAATAATTTTTAAGACAATTAGTATAGAAATTAAATTAAACAAAAAAGTAACTTGTTTCAAAAAGTAGCAATTGACACGGGCATATTTAACTTGGATTGAAATAGGACCAGGCAATTTTTATTTCAGATTTTTCTTTTTTACTTACCAGGGATTTTTATATTTCTCATTTATTTCTTGGTTTTGTATTTATTTTTTTATTTTATTGCGCGCATGTTCGAAGCGATAGTAATTGTAAAAAATAAAAAATAAATAAAAAAGCAGGAAAAATGTATAAAACGTATGAGAATCTAATGATAATTGCAGCGCTCAAAAAAGCATTTGTAACAAAGAGATTTACTGCAAAAATCATACGAACACTTGATAGACGCAGATTTTTTGACCCAAATTTGGCAAATAGGCTCTTTGAATGAAAAAATTATATATTTTAACCCTTTGAACTGCACGTATCAAACATCAAACCCACCTTTGAACCATATATGCCTAAACACTGGTTAATACGTTGAAAATCGGAATTGGCTTAAAATCAAATTTTGAATTTTTAATATTTTTTCACGTCTATTTTCAAAAATGTTTGATTTCTTGCAAGAAATATACGTTCCGTAAAACGCTTGATGTAATCTTTCGATTAATGGAAACAGAAAAGTTCGAATGGTTGCGAAAAAAATCTTAGAACATTCTGGCAAAAAATGTAATAAAATAGCAATGTCCTCACCTTTATGAAGTTTGTCAGATTTTTGACCGCTCCATGTATCTACAATCAGAACAGCTTTCTTTTCTATATTTCGTCCAACAATAGTCTTGAAAACATTTTGGACGAAATCCCTGCAAATCTCTTATCCAATTTGCCAGATTTAAAACACCGAATTAAAAAAGAATTTTGTTGAAATAGTCTTTTATTACGTTAGTCCAGAAGGACAAAGACAAAATAAGATATATTTCTTACCTTATTTGATTCATTCTGTAATTAGTTAAATACAGTTAAATGTTCGTTTTACATTTTTGTTTAATTTCTTTTCTCCACAAATCTTCATAAAAATTATTATTCTGGTTAGATAAATGGCAATCTGAACCAAGACATTTGTCAATGAAAAAGTTTTGGGTTAAAAACGTGAGTTTTGACTATAAGGCAATGGTCTTTGTTAAGTGTTAATCTTGCAGGAAGTCATTTATATTATCAGCAGTCTGTGGTGAAAATTTATATTCCTTTCATAAAATGAGTCATTAATTTTAATGTTCTCGTACAACGAAATTGCTTATCTGATCTGCAAATGACCATTTATACAATTTAACATGCATATATAATGCATTTTTAATGCGATAAACACTTTTCTTACGTAAATCTTTTAAATTGGCTATATATATTAAAAAAATTAGTTAATTTAGTTTGATAGAGCACTAAAAACGCTACACTTTGATGCATAAAAATCAATGTTTTGTTCAATATACGCGTCCGTACACTTCTATCGCCTTCTCCACCCTGTAGAAGTGCAATTCAAGTGAAATATTTTAAACGTGGTCTACCTTGGGTGACCTTTCCAACGATATATAACACTTGCCCTTTCATTTTTGTTTATTCATTGGAATCCATTGGAATTTATTGGGAATTTATTGGGAATTTATTGGAAATTTACTGGAATTTATTGGAAATTTACTGGAATTTATTGGAAATTTACTGGAATTTAGAAAATTGTTCCCTGATAGGAAAGACTGGAAAATCCGTATTCTACTGACGTCGTATATATCAGTAGAGCTTAATTTTCTTCTATATAGTATTCTTGTATATTGCTGTAGTATGAACGATGCTTTTGTTTGTAAATATGGAGAATTTATATATATTTGTATGAATTTAATTTATATATATATAAATTAATTTATATACTGCCTTTCAATAAATTTCCTATGAATAGTATGATTTAGCAATATTTATTATTAATTCCTATTTTAATCAACGAAAGAGATACACGGATGTAGTTTAGCGAAGCATCATGAATCCATTTGTAATGTTCGTGTTCTTGAATATTAGAAACCACGGTTTTAATTTAAAATTAATTAAGACACGGTTGTTTCTTAAAAATAATTTAAATTTTACCGAAATAATTAATTTTCATAATAGACTCGCTTGCGGCAAGGATTTTAACACACTTTTTAAGCTGAAGGAGAAATTAAACAAACCATTCTTTTGAACACAATATAGTGCATCAACTAAATAAGCACAGCTGACCCAACAAACACAGTACAACCTCTATATGTCATTTCAAAGAAAATTTTCCATATAATTTATTTATTACAAATGCCAGGTGTTTAACTGTTTAGCCATTAACCTTCGATCTTTCTAATATTTGCTAACGATATCTTGAGGTTTTAGTGCATTGCACACGTTAAGAAGATCCGATGTTATTGGTTGGCTGCACAGCTTGAAATCAGAGTTTTCAGTCAGATCAAAGCTGAACAGGTGTTCCCTCAGAAAATTATGTCCAGTTAACGTGCGGAATTTTGCCACAGCGGCAGATCTGGAAGTATATGGAATTAGTGATTTAGAGTGGAGTAGCACATCCCAAGGTTTATGTAAAGCTTTATTTGAAATGTCTAGAGCATTGCCTTTACTAAAGTAGTAACGTATAAGTAGTTTTGACGAGTGAAGTGACATGGCCATATGTGGTCTCTGCAAGATATAATAAATATGATCTTTTTCATATATATTTGTCCCTTACTATATTCTATTTAGTGACAGCATTCCTAATCAGTGTATTCTACTTTATAAATAAACAAATCCGAATTATACTATATGTTCATATAAATGATTAAATTACAAATAAATTTGACACCCACGTATTAGTAGCTCAAACTAGAGCTATTTTCTGTTTAGGAGAAAAAGAGACGCCATCTTTATTCTGGATTCGAACCAGGGTCCCCGCGTTGAGCCCGCGGTGTCTTGACCTACTAGACGAATGAGGACAAGAAATAACGCTCTTTTTCTCCGTATATTAAGTTGTAAGATATTATTACCCTTCACAGGGATAACACAATTGCCAAATAATGGTCAACACAGAAAAGCCTTCGAGGCAAGATTTTTGTGAGTTTTTCGTGGGGGATTTTTATTACAAATGAATTTACTACTAATACGTGGGTGTCAAATTTGTAATAAAAAATCCTCCACGAAAAACTCACAAAAATCTCGCCCGGGTGACTTCGTGTGTTGACCAATATTTGGCAATTGTGTTATCCCTGTGAAGGGTAATATCTTACAACATAAATGATTAAAAATAAAAATTAATGATAAAAATTAATACCCCGAACACATCTTGGAAAATATCATAGTTAGATTGTATTCATACGCATTTTTATTTGTGTAATGCACTTCCTAATATCTCGATGCACAACAAATTTAAAATGAAGGTAAATCACAGAAGATTTTATACATTTTATATATTTTTATACATATTTATACGGTTTATACATATTTATACAGTTTATATCCACGAAACATACCGCCGCGGATACTTTGGTGAAATTGAAAACTATGACATATTAGAACATTTAACGAACAAAAGGTCACAATTTTTGTGCCCTAAAAAACTTTGATATACAGAAGCAGTTTTTTATATAATGACTACAGATAAGCACAAGGATTTTGACATATATTTTCAATATAAGGAAGCTCATTAAATGGGAGTTTACTTTATATTAACATATAAAACACCACAAAGAATTAAAGTTTTGAATATTGATAATCTCTTTAAAAGTAACGTATCACAAATATTAATATTTTTTTTAATTTTTCTTAAAGTTGTGAAATTTTGTTTGAAAATTTATCATACACGTTAAGTATGAAAATAATTGAACTGATAAAAAATTGTACACTAAAACATACATATACAGAAGTCTCTTGGAACATACTGTTCCTTTACGGCAGTAGGCAACATACCATAATTTATAAGTTAATGCTAAGGAAGACTTAAGGCAAGCGCATTTCTAGAAAACAATTTTTAAACTTTTTTTAGGAAAAAGTGCGAACTGAAAGTTCTGAAAATTCTCAAAGTTATTCGAAAACGATGATAAGAAGCAAGAAACTAAGGGAAGTGTATTTCTCTTTTCTTGGTTTGATTCTTTTATCATCTTTTCTTCGAAAGATTGTGCTGTGGTATGTATAATTGAATGGGAAGAGAATGGAAGAGGAATAATTTCATACTAACAGTTTCCTTTAAAACGAAAACGGTCGAATTCATATTGAAAGATTCAGCGGAGCGGCAAGAAAACTGCTTCAAAAAATTCACTTTGGTTTATGTTAGTTACTTTTTTTTGTTCGAAACCGAAAGAGAAATTTTTTAATGCATCAAATCAAAATGTTTTTAGTATTTTTCCACCAAGCACCATTACATGTATGTTTCGTTATTTTTCGTTTCGTCATTGTATTTTAAATAGAAATTATTTATATACAGCGGAACCTGGTACAGCGGACGCTTTTGTTGATTGACAAGCTAAATAAAGTGACCACTTTTTACAAAAATGACCGGTAGAAACGTAGTGATTTAAAATCACTGATTGACACTGAATCAATGATGACAGCGATTTAATCATGTGGTGGATAGCGACGACCGGTCTGTGATGACTACTGCAGCCCAGTTCCAATGGTGGTCACTTTAGGCAGGTTATACTGTATATATATATTCACTATATGCCCAAAAGTATCCAGACAATTTGGATTTTTTAATTTTTTTAGAATTTCTAAAAAACCACTCGGCCAATTGTTCTCTAACTTACGGTGATAAAGAGAACATGCTTGAATACACGCTCTCCAATAAAGCTTCTGTGACTTATGCATTTAGGGGACCACCCACATATTAACAAAGTGAAAAAATATATTTGATCACCCTGTATCATAAAAAGCTGGAAATTATTTGTAACTTTCAAAAAATATTTAATTAGCTATTTTTAATGGCTGTGTGTATTTTTATAAAACAAACATATATATTCATGAAAATAGGAACCCTTCTTGAAGAAAACCCAAATTTTGTCACATGTTTTTTGCATATAATATCCACAATTTTCAGTCAGATTTCACGAAACTTATAAAACATTTGTCAACGTACAAAAAAAATATTATACTTAAATTAGAAATTAATATATTGAATACACAATGAGAGCATTTGAAGAAAATCATTTTTTACTGCGCATGCGCGAAAGATATGAATAACTAACTTTCATAATTTTGTAGTCAATAGTATAGGGCAACATTAAGACAAATATCGGTGGGATACCTTGAAAATTTAGAAAGTTATCGACGATATAGTGAGCTGTATTTCTCTAATTCTCTGAAAGTAGCTAGATGATAAGGGTTTTTTCCATAAATTGTCATATTCCAAATTAACAAACACCCCTGTTCTGAAAATAAAATATTCTAGATTTATGTGGGTGGCCATTTAAATGCACAAGTTACAGAAAGTTTATTGGAGAGTGTGCATTCAGGAATGTTGCATATAGCTCCAAAGCTAGAGACCAATTGACACCGGAGTTATAGATTTTTGTGCTTTCAATTTTGAAATCAACTATAACATGTGGAACTCACAATTAAACTAATAATTGGAACATTATATGTGTTCTAAGGGGCACACGTTTTGAATATTCTGCTTTAAACAAGTTTAAATTTACGTATATGTAAATTTGACTTTCTTTCAACATTTCATTTCGACAGAGTAGGTTGAATATAATCATAATTTAAAAGGCAAATTTTATGCAATTTAGATAGCAAATTATACACAATTTAAAAGGAAAATCATATTCAATTTCGACGGAATTTTTCTTACAAAACCAAAAGAAAATTATATGTAAGTTAAGAAAAATTATATAAAATGAAAAATTTCGTGATTAGGTTTTCGTTATACATTTACAAGTTAAAATGTATGCATCGTTAAGAAACAGAAACGGCTGCAACTCAATTGAATAATTTTAATATTACTAACCCAACTAACGTAACTAAATACATGAAACATGGGACGAATTATACTACATACTGCGAGTTTCACACTTGGGGCTTGAATATAAAATTCCCCGTTATCTCTGACAACATGCAATGTTACATTATTTGTTTTATCATTGAAAGTTTAAAATAAAAGGGGCTTAAATGTAAATTATTGAACCTACCTCCTCGAGCGAGTAATGAACTTATCTTAAAGGTTAACATTCTGTAGAAATTGCCATAAATTTACGAGAAGCGTACTTTAGTCAGTTACATATACTACAGTGATGCGAGTTGCCATGAACAGCGAGCTGTTTACCTTCCGTTGTCCATGTCAGTGGACACAAGTTGATGAGCTTGGTCCCCGGCATAGGCAATTAATTAAAGTTAATTACAAATTCCCCATAACGTAGCTAGATTTATTGAACATCCTTTGACGTCGAGGGCGAAGACATGGCTCGAGGCATCGTTTTTGAGCTTCAAAGGGTACTTTAGCCTAATGTACTTTACGCTTTGGGTTCCGAACTCTCCCTTTCGTTCCAATCGTAAATAAACGTGTATCCTCAATTACTTGAATATGAACTAAAATTAAAGAGCCATGTGTTATTAGTTGAAGTGCAGGTAAAAACTCATTCCTTAAAACCAAATTTAGCAATTTTCAAATGTTTCGTCTGGAATCTTCGTTGCTGTGTGCGTAATTTTGATGTCCTTCGAGATAATTTTCAAAGAGATGGGAAATGCATGTATCCTGTAAATCATAGAGCATGGACTCATTTAATTTACCCATTCACTGAGATATATTCCACCGTTGTGAGTTCAGTTGTATGTTTACATGCGTTGTGAGTCAAATGGATCGGGGAGAAATTATAAAATATTCTAAGTTTTACTGTTTATTAATTCTGAATGAAACGTCTTTGTCTATTGGGAAAGCGCAGAACTTAATGCAAGCACATAACACAATGTCATCGAATGTTGTTTACACCGTTTATTCTATGGAAATGATCTATTAAATTTATATTCTTATAGTTTCATCTGTGTGAGTTTGCTATCACAAATTACTTAAAATGCTATTTCCTGTGAATTTAACTTTATTTTGAGGCAGTATGTCAGAACTTTTATGTCAAACAATATTCGAATCTCAGGGTATTTTAAAGGTACCTTTTTAGGGATTATCTCTTATTTTGGTATATTTTTTAATAAGTTTATGGACAAATGTTGAATATTAGTCAATATAAATTTCAATTTGAAAATTTCAATAATGAGGTATTTTACAATGAGTTGAAACATTTTAATACCAGTCATATACAATCTATGAAAGCATAAAACATGCATGTTTTGATGATGACTTGCATGATTGCAAATACACCTATTAAATAAAGTCTTTTGAAGCGATTTTTAAACATATTTAAAATTAAATATGTGCAATTGTTTTGCGTATCAACATTTTGAAGCTCAAAGAAAATTCTATGTGGTATATATATTTTTTTTCTTTACATACGTCTCTATCTCTACTAAAATTCAAAACTTTACATTTATTCTCATCTAGATTGCTATTCGTTGATTTCAAGTTCGCGCTTTTGTAAGTAATTTTTAGAAACCTGTAAATTTTTTGCGCTTTTGTCACAATAAAGAAGTCGATGTATCAAACCCAGCAAAACATGATAATTTTTCCTTATTCTTTCAAATCTTCATTAAAAGACTTGACTATTAAGGCTTCCTGTACTGAACAATTCCCTTATATACTAATATATAATGGATGCGTCAAAGATCTTTAATTTGAGCAGGGCCAGGGTGGTGCTGATATTTTAATTTAGTAGCGACTCTTTTTTATGAAAAGGGAGCGTGTATATGTTTACTTAAAAATAGCCAAATTACAATTTTTTTTCTAAAAAAATTATGCAAATATTTTATTACATAATACGAGATAAAACTAAAAAAAATAACTAATGAAATAGTCACAATTTTGTGAAGTATGCATTCTGATGTGCCCACAAATCTTTAAAGTTCATGTACGTTGTTTTGCGCGTTATATCTAATATTCCAAATTGTGTTAATTTAACTAGAACAGCTTAACTCATATAACACACGGTTTTCATTAACTTTATACATTGTACTCACATACATTACTCACATAAACTTTTGCATTTATTTAAATTTTTAAGTCAAAAATATTTCTCCTTAAAAGAGGACAAAATTAAAGTTATAATTCACATAAAGCGTTTTTATATATGAAATCAAAATTTCCTGTATTGAAAATAAGTATAACATTATTATGCCATATTTATCAGCGGCTTATCCCATTTACAAAGGAACGTTCGGATAACGGTCACTTACTGTGCTATACAATCATCAAGGATGATAATATAAACAATATTTAATAATTCAATCACACAATTAAACAGCACTTTCAACAACAATGGTTTTTTTAATTCGTAATAGAAATACAGCCGGAAAAATGAAATGAGAAAGAACTAGAAGGTCTTGATTACCTTCGTTTTAAATGTAAATCCGCCCTTATTTTGAGACACGAACATAATCTTACATGAATATTTTTTTATTAATTCTGCAAATCTTTTTTAATTGATAGATTTATCTTCCAAAACATTTAAAATTGATAATTTTATTACATACCTAAAAGACGGTTTAGAGAAATATAATAATATTTATCACAAAGTTTTTATATATAAATAAATCCTTTTGGCCTGCTTTTGATCTATACACTAATATAGACCAAAATATAATGTATAATTTACTATTAAATGTATAATTGTATACTTTACTCTTTGTAATGTATAATTGTATACTTTACTCTTTGTAATGTATAATTGTATACTTTACTCTTTGTAATGTATAATTTCTATGCAATATAAGTATAATTGCTATGCAATGTAACGTATAATTGCTGTGAAATGTAATGTATAATTTACTATATAATGTATAATGTATAATTACTATGCAATGAATAATTTTCTGTATTAATTTATGTATAATTTGTTGACTTAAAGCCTTGTAATTTTATAGATTGATGCAACATTTTTTGTGTTTCTCGTGCTATGGAAAATACACAACAATCGTTTTTTAGAAGAGTAATAAGCTTTATTGAAAATAATGATGAGTTTTGTTCATATTTTTCTGTCGATATGCACTGTCGTCTTAGTCATTCATCAGATCTAGATATTTCGTACTCTAACTTCACTATTCTAATCAACTCGAGTTGGTTTTTTATGCAAATAAATTGGTCCCATTTTTCTCGGTTCTAGAGTGATTGGATCGCTGGTCCCATTTGCAGACGTTTAAAGGACTGTTAACGAACATCAAGCTTTGGCATTAGATGAATAAGAAAACCATTGCCTTAGTGATCGGCGTCTGTAATCAATCGATGCGCAGACTGCCGTGAATCGGTGGTTAGACAGGAAATTAGTCTTAGGCGGAATAGATTGCTAATGGAGAAAATGCGTTCCTAATAGGTGTAGGTAACTATTGACGATGACGTAAATCAAACGGGGGAATCAAACATTTAAGTATTGTTAGTGGCGCCAACTCTAAAGGAATTAGATCATTTTGGCCAAAAATTTGGGGCCCCGAACTTTACCAAGACTGATGGACAGTAAACAATAAGGCGCGAAATATAGTTGAGAGTGAAAGACAATATACATAAAGTATATTATTTGTTGTTACTATGCCTCTGGTGAACTCCATTCAAAATACATGTAGATTCTTGCCCTTTTAGGGGCTCCAATAGGTACAGTTCAGGTATACACATATATATATAAAGATATGGGACTATTTAGAAAGTAGATAACATTATGATTGTTTACTTTGATAATTAACATATTCACTGTGATGTTTTACTAACAATATGGTAGTTTAGTAATGTATGGTTAAATCTGTTTTTAGGTGGAAACTTGCAGTTGCTTTTTGCGTCCTTACATTGAAATTTGAATTTCTGGACTATTTGAAATTTGCTTATCTAACATCCTGGCTCGTTCCTTTATTTCGGGCAATCGATGATCTTACAGTCCTGTGTTAAAGTTTATACTTCTGAATAGCATATGTAGAGTCGTAGCTAGGGGCGGCAGGAAGGCCCACGGCATGGGCACCAGGCGACTAAGGCGTAAAATCGGCTGAAATAATTCCTGAGGTGGGGGGGAGAATATATCCGTGGTTATGTGCAATCCGGACGATTTTCCAGGAGTGCAAGATTATCCAGCTACTTGCGGTGCTGAATAGGGCTAATTGGGCGGGAGCAGCGGGCCCGGCTGCAGTGCTTCTTCAATTTTGCTGATTATTTAAATATTGTACGGAGCTCCAAATAGACGCTGCAATGAAAAAAATAATGAATTTGTGATTAGGGCCATGCATTTCTTTGCCAGAAATGGACGAAAACAATCGATACATCGATTGATTGTTTTGCAGCCATTCGATTATTTAATCGATTTATCGTAACATTAGGCTCCTGCACTTTTTGTTAGAAATTAAACCCTTCGATGCTGAATGATACATGCATGAAATGTATATATAATAATAGTCATCTAATTTTTTTTTAAATTCAATTAAAAGCGTATTGAGTATAGTCATTTAAATTTCAGTGTAAAAGTTAAATGGAATATTGTAAATATTGATATCGATAACACACAAATAAGGCACGAAAACTCACACAAAAATTCAGTCTCGGGAGGCTTCTTTCTGTGTTGACCATTATTTGGCAATTGTGTTATCCCTGTGAAGGTAATAATATCTTACATCCTCATATGCGGAGAAAAATGCGTTTGTTCTTGTCCTCATTCATCTAGTTATCAAGATATCACGGCTAAACGCTGGTTCGAATTCAGGATGAGGACGATTCTCTTTTTCTGAATAAAAAGTCTCCAGTTTGAGCTATTTAAACGGGATGGTAATAAAAAATATTGTATAAAAAATATTCATGGCAACGAACAAAATATTAGTATTTATTTAGGGATGCGTCACTTCGAGATGCTTTAAAATCATTCTATATTTCTTGTTCAATGCAATATTTCTGTTCATTAACCTTCCATTGTAAAATATTTACATTGAATAAATATATAGTGCGCCTAAAAGCATCCTCAGTAATATTCACGGCTCCCAGTAAGAGCAGTTTTTCTCACACTCGAGATAAAATTCAAAATTTTATTTAAAAAATGCGCTCGAGATATATGCATGTGAAAGGACCTGTAATCCGGACCGTACGGATTCCGAAATTTCCAATGGCAACACTACTTTTTAATGCCATCCTAATCATGTGAGACGCAGAAATCATAAAAATCATGCACATGTTTTTGTTTTTGTAGAATGAAAAATGACTTAGAAATAGCATTTTGTTTATCTTACTCGGCTTCATTGGTTATATTTGGGTTATAAATACAGTTTTAAAGTTGGCAACAGTCAAAATTCGCCAGACTCTTTTCATTTAGGTTCGCGAATCTTGTACATACCGTTTTATATTACATAAAATGTGAATTCGAAAGCAACTCAATATAATGTATATTCAATATGCATGGCGTAAAATTTTGACGATGTACTTTGATCACATTCGTTCGTATATACTGTATATGTTATAAAACACTTTTCAACACCGTAGCGAAAGATACCAAAGATTGCTTATGGGCGATCCACGAAATCAATGCTTCGACGCAGCCCTCACTGAGCAGATAAAAGTCAAGTCATCATAAGTTGTCAGATCATGCAGTCGCCAAAGTTGCAGGTCATAGAATACTCACCATGTGAGGAGATTTCACGTTATTAGATTTCATCAGCGTTCCACAACAAATCAGATTCCGAGCCCGAGGGAACCACCGAGCAGCTGAAGTTGGGCACCACCATGTGAGGAGGATCTTCAATGTTATTAGGATTTTTTTTTATCAGCGTTCCACAACAAATCAAATGCCATTCGACGCGCCTCACTGAATAGATGAAATATGTCAATGGACACAAAGCTGTCAGATCATACAGTCATGAGTTAGAGGTCATAGAAGGTCATTCTGTGAGGAGGATCTCCAGTTGAGTCCCCACAGTCTGAGTATGGAATCATCCTCATACGATGACTTTCTATGAGCTGTAACTCGTGACTGCATGATCTGACAGCTTTGCGCCCATTGACATATTTTATTTACTCAGTGAAACGCGTGGAATGGCAACTGATGTTTTGTGCAACTCTGATAGACAAAATCCTAATAACATTGGAGATCCTCCTCACAGTATGACCTTCTATGACCTATAACTCGTTACTTCATGATCTGACAGCTTTGCGCCCATTGCATTGACACATTTTATCTACTCAGTGAGACGCGTCGAATGGCGTCTGATTTGTTGTGGAACGCCGTAGGCAAAATCCCATAGACATCTGGCATCGTCCTTTTAAGCAAAGTAAAATAATTGATAACTACTTTCCGAAAAAGCGAAGAAAATCAGCAGTTCTTCTCTTTCAATAAGTAACTTGGAATATTTATTTAGAGTATTCACGCAAATAAATATTCTTTTTCTCTTATTCAAGCAGTCTTACTGAACCTCCTTTTCTCATGCTCACGAGTTTTTCAAACAATTTCGTTTAGAAAATCGGGAGTTGTTGAATCTGTCAAAATCAATGAAGGGATTATTTAAACAACTCTTTAAGTGAGCATTTCATTCTAAAATCCTGATTTGTAAGAACACGATTTATGAGTAAAAATAATTTGCAATTTTGTTCAATAATCCGTTCATTTATCCGATATTATGCTATATGTACAGCTTGTTTCCAAGAAATCTAATTAATTTTTGAGTTATCTCCATTTAAGCTTTCTCGATTAATTTAGGCTTATATGTAATTCCGCCCATAAATTGAACTTAATTCAACGGTATTAATTACGGTTTCCAACAACATTTAATTAAAGCGGATGTTTATGAAGGTATATTAGCATATTCCCGAGCACCATTCCCAAAGGTTAAATGTGGTTGTTAAGCAAGAAGTAATTTAGTAGGCGCTGATTTATAATAAACCTTATTACATTTCCGCATTTCAGGTTTGTAAAAACATGAGTTTCTAATCTTAATTACAAAAAAGTACGCAATGCAATATTAGAATGCAAACATTTTATTTACATTGCGAAACATGGCACTGAAAGTGGGATAGAAGTAAAACTATTACTTAAATATATTTCACATTTATTTATATGAGAAAATAAAAAGAAATACGCAGCGAATGTTATCTCCATTAGAAAAACAATAACACGATTTGTAAATTACTAATAAATTTCACACCCACGTTTAAAGCTCATACTAGAGGGTTTTATTTATTTTTTTTTGTATTGGTGAAAAAGAGACGCCGTCCCCACCTTAGGGTCCAACCGGGGTCCCTCCGTTGAGCCCGGAGTGTTTTGACCGCTAGACGAACGAGAACATAGAGTAACTTTCTCTATTTTCGTATATATCTCTCAAAAGAAGGACCAAGGTTCGACTTCAAGATGTGGACGGCGTCTCTTTTTTTCTCCTATGCCAAAAACAGCTCTAGTATGAGTTTTAAACGTGGGTGTCAAATCTGTTAGTAATAAGAATCCCCCCACGAAAAACTCACCAAAACTCTTCTCGGTAGTTTTATGCGTTGGCCGTTATTTGGCAATCATTCTAGCCCTGAGGAGGGTAATAATATCTTACATAATTTGCAAAGTCTGTAAATGCAGGGTAAACTTCAAAGATGTAGCGTGGCATCAAAATCATCTCCAATTGTTTGACATCCTTCCTTCAGCGCAAAAGTGCTCCCAATTCATGCATATACCATCATTTCCGCCATTATGATTATATATTAAAAACAGTGTTTGTTTTTTTATCCATAGGGATTGATGATGACCATGTGAAGATGAATCACCTTTGGAATCACACTACGCCACTGGTGTAGAGTAGCAGCAGCGTAGCAATTAAAAACACATGGGAGGGCTCAAGTATTTATGGGGCTCAAGTTACTTTAAAAATTGTGTGATTCAATCTTAGAGAAAATACTATGTTTAATATCCAAATGAGTAAGCTTGATCGTCCATTTCCCAACGCCATTGTACAGAATACGCAAAATATTTTTCCCTGTACTTTTCCATTACAAAATCTTTATAAACTAAATCTAAATTATATGAATACAGCTATTGAGTGTATTTTGTAAACTACAAAAAGAAAGAAAGATAAATTGGAAAATTTTGATACATTGCAAGGAATTGGGTTAATTGGAAAACATTGAACAAGAAACAGTGAATAAATTCGTTTAGTTGCCGTAATTCATTAAAACAAAATAGTTTTATATTAAATAAATTAATTAGCTATATCTACAAGAAAACTTAAATATAAATTTTGCATGAAACCGAGCATTAAAAGACTAAGTTGTTGTTAACTACCTCTTGCTTTTTATGCCAAATATGCTAATTCCGTAAAATAAATTTGCAACGCGTAAATTTTAATTTTTATGTGCATTATTTCTATGGAATATCTTATTAATAGGCAAGGTTTAGAGAGAATTAAACACACTTACTTAAAATTATCTAAAGTGTATGCTTTGAGAGAAATTTGAAATTTTTGTACAAATGATTAATTGAAATATGCTACTAATAATTTCATAAAATAAACTTTCAATTATCCCAAAGAACTTTAAAAAAACTGATAATACATTTAAAAAATATTTATATTTAATTATATAGGTTTGCCAAAATAAAACTGGCCCGGATTATATTTTTAATTCTGACACTAAATTTACTTTTCTTAATGAGCAGGAAAACTGCTCTTTACAGAAGGTGCCGGAAATGGCCACCGTTGACGTCTAAGCAGCGTTGTGCTTTATTTAGCAAACTGTGAGACCCTCGTAGCATCTCTACCTGAGGGATGGCAGCAATAGCGTTTTCAGTGTGTGTGGTGATATTTTGAATACACCTTGTGACTTTTACCTGTGGGGCAAGCTGAAGAGTCCATCCCTCGGGTAGAGCTTCCACACGTCTTACAGTTTGCAAAATCGAGCACAGCACTGCTTGGACTTCAACGGTAGATAAAACGTTTTAACAACATAACTAACGCTTATAACGTTTTCTGCACTTATAAATAGTATCTGCGTAATGCTACGTCAAATTATCTTACATATATATGCCTATGTTTTATGTATAAAATGTATCTTCCATTAACTCCATTAACGTAATAGAGGGAGAACTATATCCCGCTGGCGGAATCATACTAATCTGCTCCTTGTCAGTGGACCAGGTTAGGTTTGGCCCGCGTATGATGGGTTTCATCACTAGAGTTTATCGAACTCGTCTCCTCTTGAATAATCAAACGTTTGTTAACTAAAATAGTAGTAGGTACTTCGTTTAATATTGATATATTGGGTTTGAAAGGTCACTTTCCATAAAATTTTCTGGATACGACATCCTCCATTAAACCGATTTCATTTTTCGAAAACGATTTGTAATTGTGGGTGCTAGAATTCACGCGAGACTATGTAAAAAACTGGCTTTGTAATCTTGTTAATTAGCAAGTTTATTACAATGTACGTTAATTCATCTAGGTGGTTAAGTGGCCTAATATTGCTGACAACTGAAAGTATAAATTCCCCTGTAACTACCGTTTCCGTTATCGTTAATAATCTCGACATCGACGTTTAAGTTCAAAATAAACATTTTAGGTACATGAGAAAAAGAAGCATCATCCAACTTACCAAGAATCAAACTAGGGAACCTCCGTTGAGCCCCACAGTGCCCTAATCGCTAAACCACAGAAGATAGGAACAACCCTCCCTTTCTCTGTATATAAAGTTATATACAGTTAAACCTCGATAACTCGAACGTCTATGATTCGAATTTTCGGTAACTCGAAGTAATTTTGCATTCCCGGCCGAGAGCATAGGCTTTAATATTAAATCTTTGTTCTTTAATTCGAAGTTCGATAAGTCGAATTATTCGATAACTCGAAGACATTTTCGTCTCCCAAACATCAAAGCTCATCCATAAGTCGAATTTTCACGAAAAAAAATTCTACTTAAAAAACTTTCGATTGTATCAAAACAATGCCAATGAAGCTTTCTGTGTCCCTGAATCCTACCTCTCTACCCTCCGCCACAGTGGAAGTAGTCTTAGCCTTACGCATGCTTTTCTTGAAAGTTGTTTGCTTTGAAAAACCAGTCTTTAAAGTGACTTAACATTCGGTTCTGAGAACTGAAAGAGTGGGATAAGGATCGATCATGTTTGTTAGAGCGTTTTTTATTTTTGAAGCGGAATTAAGATTTGTGCGAATACGATAGAGTTTACCATGGAAAAAAATAGAGTTTTGAAAACATTAAGTGTCCGTGAAAAGTCTAAACTCATCGACTAAGTGGAAAAGGGCAATAGAAAGAAGAAAGACACCGCTGCCGAATTTGGTATTCCTGCAAACATTCTGTCAATAATTTTGAAAGGAAAGGAAAATATAAGAAAAGCTGTGGAAAAGTCTCGTCACACGCCTGAAAGAAAGCGCTTAAAAGCATCAAGTTTCCCTAAATTGTAGGATTCCATGTTCGCATGGGTGGAAAACATGAGAAATGGAAATGTTCCTCTTCAAGATGGTCTTATTCGAGAACAGGAAGAAAAATTTGCAAAATAAATCTGAATTGAATCTTTTCAAGCAAATACCAGCTGGCTCGATAAGTTTTAAGTTCGTAATGGAATTGTGCAGAAAGTCATGTCTGTTGAAAGTGCTAGTGTACCTGAAGTTGATTTCGAAGATTATTGTCGCAACGTGCTGCCTTCTTTGCTAGCGGGCTACAATCCTGATGATGTTTTTTAATGCCAACGAAACTGGACTTTTTTCCAAACGTTTACAAGAAAAAACTTTAGTTTTAAAGCAGAAAAGTGCCATGGGGGGGAAAGGAAGTAAAGGATAACTGTCATGGTTGGAGCCAATATGCTGATACTGAAAAGTTGAAGCTTTTGGTCATCAGAAAGTCAGAGAAACCGAGATGTTTTTCTTGGATTAAATCTTTGCCAGTAAATTGCGAAAAAGGCATGGATGACGTATGCAATCTTTGAACCTTGGCTACTGAAATTTGACCAAAAATTTCAGCGCGAAGGAAGAAAGGTCTTATGGTTTGTTGGCAGTTGTCCAGCCTATCCTAAAATTACAGTAGATTTGCAATCCATTAAGCTTGTTTTCTTTCCCCCTAACATGACATCGAAACTTCAGCCCATAAACCAACATGTCATAAAAAACCTAAAGCTAATGTATAGAAAAAAATGTGTCCAGCGGCTTATCAGAAATATTGACGCAGGAAAAGAAATCCATGACATCAATCTTCTTGATGCCATTGTGTTAATCCAGAAATCTTGGGATGAGGCGAAAGCAAGAACGATTGCCAATTGCTTCCGAAAAGCTGGATTCCTCATCAAGTCCAATGAAAACTAAGAAATCTAGGAAAATGAAGAAACTGACGAGTTTGAGGAATGGAAGAAATTTCAAAATTACAGGGACTTAACGAGGAGAGCCTCCAGACCTCCCCAATCCTTGCCTCGCGATTCGTGCTGTTTCGATTACATTCAATGTGCACTGCCTGAATCAGTATCTTTTGAATCAGTATAAGCATACGCGGGCGGCAAGCGGCAACCTTAGCGTCGTTAAAAACGTTGGCGTCATTGTCAGTTTTCGCCGCTCGACGCCAAGTGTCTGAATCGATCCAGCAATGGAAAGACGCATCCGGGCTAACACAATTCCCATGTAATGGTCAAAATCACTGTCTCCATGGAAATAGAGACAGTGAATATAATAAAAATATATTATAATAATAATAATGTTTGTTTATCACAAGGGTTACATATTGCATACAGTCTTATGACCATATCGAATCCCTTTATCTCCATATCGAAGTCAAGGTTATAAAGGGAAAATTAGTAGATCTTTTGTCATTCGTCAGGAATAAGATTAAGAAATAAAACAATATTTGTATCCTGACGAAAGATGACAAAGTCCATCCGAAACGTACGTCGAAATTAATATTTTAACTTTTCTTTACGGGCATAAGTTTGACTTCGACATAGAAATTCATTCTGTGTATTGCCACTTTAAAGTTGCTTGCATGAACAGATTATTAATTTAACTCTAAATCCATTGCCTATATTAATTTTTGAGACAGATATGAAAACAATTTAAATCTTTATTCAATATATTCTGAAAAATTTACTCACAATTTGCTTAATACTTGCTTAAATTCCCAGAAAACTGAATAGAAATAATTTTATTCAACCTATATACAGTGGTTGTTCATACACCTGTTATGATATCATTCTGACTACACAATTGAAATTTGATTAAATTTGGAGACTATTGACAATAATCTGTCATAAATGGAGGAAAGCAGAAAGCAAAAGCTTGTGGCGAAGCTCTCCACCAATTGAATAACGTAATCAAAAAACGATAATCTTACCAATGTGGGGTTCTTTAATGTGCAAAATTTATATAGGTTCAATGTGTAGTACAATAATTTTTAGTGTGTACATTTATCTGAATTCATTATAAAACAAAGCTTTATTTTATGTAGCCTCATTTGAGAAACTGCGATATAGAGCAGGATGAAGCGTTGAGTTGACACAAGCGTCTTATTTAGATAGAACTTTCTGTTGGAGTTTGATTGCTAGAAATTTTTTTTTAATTTGTTGAAGTGAAATAAATTTGACGTGCATTTATTGCATTTGTATTTTACAGATTCGGACCATGATGTCAGCTAACGTTAGTATAAAAAAGGAAAAGCATCGCGAGGGTGGAAAGGAGTTACCTATCCTATAAATATATTGCAACTTCGTCTGAGGAAACACACATTTAAAGATAGATCAAACTTTTTGTGATTGGATATAGATATCTATCTGGAGATTCTAAGATGAATGGGGAAAAAACCTCATACAGCCAT
>QLNU02014802.1:10307891-10326531 GCA_006491805.2 Dysdera silvatica | reverse complement strand
AATGAGCTTCTGCCTTTCTAGTTTAGTATTTAAGTGCATTTTACATCTCACCATTCGATGATCACTTCCAGTATTAAATCTGTTCAGTACGCTGCAATCTTCAATAATTGATTTCTTGTTTGCCAGGATATAGTCAATTTCGCTGGTTCCTCCATTGGGGTGTTTCCATGTCCATTTTCTTTGCGGTTTCTTCTTAAAAAATGAATTCATGATGCTAAGATTTTCAGCTTCTGCAAATTCGATGAGTTGATCGCCACGTTCATTCCTTTCCCCATATCCGTATTTACCAACCGATGTCTCTCCTTGTTCCTGTTGTCCAATTCTTGCATTGAAATCCCCCATGATGAGCTTGATATGTTGTTTCCCTTTGGTGTGTAACTCTTTGATTTCTTCATAAAATTCTTCAACCTCTTCGTCGGTATGGCTTGATGTTGGTGCATATACCTGTACTATTTGAAGTTGGTATCGCTGGGTTAGTTGAACAACGAGCCTCGCTGCTCGATCTGACGTGCTTTCGACTTCAAGAAGGTAGTCTTTAATTCTTTTGTTGATTAAGAAGCCAACACCACTTGTTCTTCCAGTTTCCGTTCCTCTATAATAAAACAAATGTCCACTTTTAAGTTCCACCAACTCTTCACCTTTTCTTCTAACTTCACTGAGTCCTACAATGTCCCATTTGATCTTGTCAAGTTCTTCTTCCAATTCTTGAAGTTTTGATATATATATATGTATATTGTATACATATTTTCCTTTTGTATACATATTCGGGTTCTGTGGTGGCGCAGTGTGGTAACGCGTTCTCCTAGTGCGCCGCTAATCCGGGTTCGACTCCCAGCAGTGCAAAGAACGCTTACTCAGAGATCTCATAAAGATCGCACTGCTCACTGTAGTCCGGGGTTTGGTTCCCTAGGCCTTAAGAGGTTCGGATTCCTCGGAAAACAGTAGGTCCCGGCGCAGCATGACCACTGTAGTCTTTGAGCCGTAAAACCAAAAAGAAAGCGAAAGCGAATACATATCTGGAATCATAGATCTGTATCTCTCCCTTCGTGAGATTGCTACGCATGATAATGTGTCTAGATACTCATATACGTAATAAACCTGGGCATACGTACAAAAGAAAATTGTTCATTTACTTCATTTTGATGCCATTCGTAAGATGAGCTATAGGAACTTTACATTTTTCAGAAACCAAATTTTTAAATTTTAGAACAAGTTTTGGACTTTCCCAGATTTTTACCGACCACTATTCCAATTTCTCTCTTTCATTAATATATTTCTTTGATGCTAATGCACTTTCAAAGTCATCTTTCGTCGTCCCTATTGGGCATTTCGCTTTGGTGGTGATTTATTATTCAGCAAATCGCTATTTAATAATAGATTTCTTATTCTTCCAAAATAATATATGAACCTAAATGAAGAACGGGTCTTGTGTGTAGGAAAAATCTATTCTTTCACAGTCCTCTAAAAGTCGTCTTGAAATGAATCCGCTACTTCTTTATAATAATTTCCTAAAAGCTTATTGAATTGCAAGTTACTTTCTAAAGAACAACATTAAACTTTTCCTTTATCCGTGCAACTTTACATTTGTTTAATATAATTAAAAATGGATATAATTTCCGTATGAAAACTTGCATATGCGAAAAATATTTTAGAAATGAGAAGCGGATATCCTCCATAAAAGATGTATTATTTAATACGTTGTTTTGCATATTTTATTTCACAAGAAATTAAATGGGCCAATTACATTAACTATTTAAAAGTTCAAAAGTTATAGAAAGAAGAAATTATAGAGAGAAATCAACTGAACCGCAAAAACACTTTGTAAAGTCTACAATGGGTAAGATTTTTAGCACATGCAGCTGCAAGGTTAAGCTGAAGCTGCTTTCGAAAGGTAGAAAACAGACAACCGGCCTGGAGTCTCCTATTAACCGGGGTGTCTATGATGCAAGCGAAGTTTGAAATCCCTCATTCTATAAAATATCTAGGCATTTCATAGAATGCCGAAAACTGGCCGGCAATGCATGAAACAATTAATATTTCAGACCTTCCCTAAGCCTTCTATAGAATACCAAATGACAAACCGGCAAAGTATGAAATACATCCCCGATTCATTTCAAATATTACGTGGCATGGCACGTGACTTTTAATCCTTCACTTAGGCTCAGAATTTGTCATTTGCATTTTACGCTTTGTTCGGAAGTGTCAATATACCTGATTTTACTTAAATTTGTTCAACAATCAATTAGTTTTATACTGTGCTGCATGAAAATGGAAGAGCAAGGTATAGTGTTGGTGAAGGAGTCACAGTCAATAGACATGCAACGACGATTCGAAGATGAACTGCCTAAGCTTCGAGTTAATGCTGCAAAAAATAGTTTGTTCCTAACCGAAACTACTTACCAGAAGTTAATAAATGATGTAAAAAAAAAGCCAAACAAATTGACTACTAAGAAGGAACTATGGGACTATTGGCTGCTGAATCACTATGATGTGATGATTGTGGAAAACAAAAGTAAACTCATTTATCCTGTTAAAGAAGACGTCAGTACAATACAGTATTACGTCACGGACACTGAGTTATTTCACGTACTTCATGAAACTCATTTGGCTATTGGACACGGAGGATGGGATAGAAAGTTGAACGAACTTCCAACCAAATACAAAAAAAGTTACACGTCATGATACTGAACTGTGCACCCACTTTTGTGAGCCCTGCCAGGAAAAACAAAAAAGGTGTTAAAAAGAGCATTGATGTGCAACTCATGATTTTTTCTGAATTTAATTCCCGTTGAAAGGTAGATTTTATTGATTTTCAGTCTCAGCCAGATAGAGAATGCAAATTTATTATAATGTACCAAGATCATCTCACAAAATTTGTGATTTTGAAGACTCTGACGTCAAAAAGAGAAGAAGTAGTCCTGGAAGTCCTAGAAGAAGTAGCATACAGCTTAGTGGACATATTCACGTCGCTTGGGGCCCATCTATATTAGAGTCTGACCATGGCATGGAATTGTCCACTAATGTGGTGACCAGTTTGAAGGAGTTATGGCCAGCACTGAAGATCGTCCAAGGGAAACCTCGCCATTCACAAAGCCAGGGTAGTGTCGAAATAGCTAATCATGATATTGACATATGTTCAGTACTTGGATGCATGACAACAAATCTGACCAGTGGAATGAAAGACTGCGGTTCACTCAATTTATGCAAAATAGAGCTTATCATTCTGGAAACAGGACGAAACGAAACGAACAGGACGAAACGAAAGGAACACCACACGAAGCCCCTTTCGGCTGCAAAGCTAAAGTAGGTTTTACAACGTCTTTTCTAACCTAAGATGCTTTAAAAGACATAAATACAGAGGAGCAGCTAGAAAATATAATAAAAGACGTCCAAACGATGCAAAAAGATGGAGCAAATCAGTTTAATCAAGAAAAGAGACTGTATAAAAAAAATGGATGAGATTATAATCGATGGTGGATTAAACCAAAATGACGATGACATACTTACCGAAGAGATTTCCGTTCCTGTTACCTGTTGTGTGTATTTAAAGGAAACCAGTGAGGCACACGCATGCGCAAAGTGTCGCCAAAAAATGTATAATTTTTGTAGCCATGCTAGTAAAGATAATGACTTAGATATTTTGTGCACCCTTTGTTTCAAAACTGAAAATGCTATTGAAGGTAAAATAAATTCTAAAATCAATCGGAAAATACAAGCCAAAAAAATGAAAATGAATTCGGAAAAAAATTTCCCACTGCTTCTTTGGGAACTACTGTGCGAGTTCCTATTCCTGACATAGACAAGAGCCGAGATGATTCGCGCAACATTTTGGCAGTTGTGATGAGTGTGACAGTGGACAGTTTCTACAGACTTGGAATTGCTGCGGGAATTTTAAAACAACTATATGCGAGATCAGAATTCACTTTATACCCTAAGAACTTGCTTAGAATTGAAGATATTCCTGACCACGAAATTCCTCTCCGGTCAGTTACAATTTCTCAGTCCAGTGGAAGCGGCCAAAGATTCGTCAAATGTATGTGTAAAACAAAGTGCCAAAATATGAAATGTCTTAGCGTGAAAAAATGAAGAATGGTTATTTAACATGCCATTCAAGCTAACCATGGTGCAACAAGTAAGTTAAATTTTATTTTTTATTTTTTATTACAAAAATTACATTTATTATATTTTCTTCTTTAATGCGTGTATTTTTAGTAAAGTGCATTTAATGACCCTGTTTTACTTTTTATAAGAAATAAAATGTTTTTTTTTTAATACAATTCACTTTCTTGGTGCAACATGTAAGTTCATATTTTATTTTGTTTCCTTTAATAAGAAAGGCATAAGTTTTGTTTTGTACAACTTTAATTTTTTTATGTATTTTGAATAAAAGTTTTTTAATGGCACACTTTCATTATTTTTTCAAAATAACATTTTGTTTTTTTATGAATGAGCATCCTAATCTCAATTATCATTTAATGATTTATTTTTTATTTTGAAACCATGGGCATTCAATGTAAACTAAATAAGAACTTTGCCCCACCCTGAAAAATACAAACACATGTATACAAAACTATACTTGTACAATGAGTAGGAATATAAACATCCATCGACTAGCCCCTCTGGGATTATAAAACTCAGGGCGGAGGCACTCCGAAACCAATCTTCTCTATCATCTATTACCCAACTAATGTTGACACAGACAGTATAATATTGTATGATATTGACCATCAAGAAAAAAAAGTTGCTAATGAAAGATACCACGAAGTTATGGCAGAAACACAACTAAGACAACGAAGGAAAATATTTCAAGAGGCATCGAGAATTAATAGTAATAATAATAAGGTTATTTCCTACATCCTTATGATCCTTCCTTACATCCTTACATCCTTACATCATTCCTCATATCCTAAAATAAGAGCCCTATTTTCATACTTTGCCTAAGTAGCATTTATCATTCTATAGAATGCCTAGGTATTATATACAATGCCTAGGGAAAGTATGTAATAATTCTCATATTTCATACTTTGCCTAAAAATCGCCAGGCATTCTATAAAATGCCTAGGTATTCTATAGAATGCCGGCTTTCATACATTGCCGGTAACCGACTAGGCTACCAGGTCTACACGACACGGACCTGTTTTTAAGACTTGTGGAAGATTAAAGGAAGCTAATGTTTAGGCTGGTTTTGTAAAAATGAAAATGAGACACCGCAACGGCTTGGAGTTGAACCAAATTCCCACCGTATGAACCTGAGTGCCTTAACCAACTAGGCTACCACGATACGAGAACGTTGCTCCTTTTCTTCGTATATAAGCATTATAAATATTATTACTCTACCCAATCTCCAAATATTAGTCAACACGAAAAGCATCCGGCCCATGTTTTCTTTATATGATTCGACAGCGCATGGAGAACATGGATCATCTACATGACCGGCGCCCACACCCCTCCTCTCTCTTTGCGTAAATATCTCTTTCGCCATTCATTTATTTCTATTTTTCTTAGATCTTCCAACACTCTATTCAGATAGCTTTTTTCTGGAGTGTTCCAGAATCCTTTTTTCTGCTGTGTTAGTTTTTATAATCCTAACTATTCTTTTTCTATATTTTTCAAATATTCAGGTCATCCATCTTCTGGTTTTCATTTCTGTCAAAAACTCTAGATTATTTTATAGATAACATACTTCACTGATTTTTCCAAGTATTTCGTTCGTCATTCTAAAGGTACTACAAGTGAATACACAATTTAGTTAAACTATATAAATATAAGTAATAAAATACAAGTTGGTGAAAAATGATGACATTTATTTATTGACAAATTCAATTTTTGTTTATACGATACTATGGATGGTATATTCGTATTAGCAGCAAACGATTATACATAGAGATTTTACCAAAGTTTCACTGCGTAAAATGTTTCAGATTTTCATTTTTAACTCTTTCATGATTTTGTAAACCCGGGATTTAAAGGCTAGTGAGAGAGAGAGAGAGAGAGAGAGGGAGAGAGGAGAGTGATGGAAGAGAAAAATAGAAAAGAGAGAGAGATAGAGAGGAGAGTGATAGAAGAGAGAAATAGAGAAGAGAGAGGAGAGAGATAGAGAGAAGAGTGGTAGAAGAGAGAGATAGAACAGAAAAAAAAGAGAGAGAAAAAAAAAGGGGAGAGAGAATAGAAAGAAGAGAGAGATGGAAGAGATAGAGTAGAAAGAAGAGATAGAGAGAAGAAAAAAAGAGAAGAAATACAGAAAATGTAGAGCGAGAGAGAAATGTTATTTCTTTAATTTTAAAGAGGTGAAGATTCCAACGTCAGAAGAAAGTAATTGCATAGTAAGTTTTTATATGGACTATTAGGCTAAGTATGAAATTTCGAGGGCAATTTGATGCTAGAATTCTAGAAATAATTTCCCTATTATGCGCTTGTGTACGCATGAATTATTTACATATAACTGGGCAAAATCGCTAAATAATTCAAAGAAATATTTAATATATTTTACGAGCCTCAGTTAGCTGTTTCTCGAGAAGTGAATGTGTACATTTAAATTAAACTTGGTCGAGCATTATATGGAATACGGAGAAGGTTTAATTAAACAACTGCGGAATTGTACCAGAAGTTGGAAAATTTAGCCAAGTAGTTTAAGGAAAAATGTGTAAATGACCGGGACCTGGATTATAAATGTTTAATAAATACTGCACTCTTTAAGACATGAAAATCTTGAGATTCATAAATTAAAGATGGCATAACGTATGCATATATGGAATTTTAAATAATGTTTGTTGGATATTTTCTACTTCTAGTGAAATATCCGCTGAAAGACGTAGGCTTTCTGTATTATCGTCGCTCGCTCTCTTTTGTCTAATATTTTCATACTCTCATACTTCTTAGGTTTTTCCTACTACGTCCAGAAATCTTTTCTTAGAACACCCCATTTTTCTTCTTCATTTCTGCATTAGTTTACATAACCGTATTTATTAACTAAATCGTTATATATAATCATAATCACAAGATCAAATTTTATAATTCTAAGTCTATATAGAAATTTTAAAATATTATTGAATTCAATTAAAAATAAATAATAAAATTTCAAACTAAAATAAAGCTGTGAAAAAGGAAATAAACAGTTTAGAAAATATACTGTTTGTCAAAAATAATAGGTAATCATAATTAGAAGCAAATTTAATTTTTCTTGATGTAATATTCGTTTAATGAATACGATATTTAAATTAAAAAAAATTTTCATCAACGTTTTCATAGTAATAATAACGCCGATGTTATGGCATGGTTAGATGGTGAAACGTTCGTAAAGAAAAGAAAATGTTCGTTCTACGTCTGGTGGGACAGGATCTCACGATCTTCTGCTATCCGAACAGGTGATCTTACGAACTGAGCTACAGACGACAAATACTCTATCCCTCACAAAACGTATTTAAAGCATATTTTCGGGAAAAAAGTTAATAAAAATTGTTTCTTAATTTAATCTGCGTAGTGTTCGACTTGTATAAATAAATTAGATATTTGTTAATATGTTGTGCTCCCCACCTTGACGTGTGGAAACCAAACCTTTTATTTAATTACTTTTTGTATTGGTTAACTTCCTTCCGAGAAGAAGGAACAATAATAAGAAGTCATGCGCTCGTGTTTTCAAAGCTTCTGGATTTTGTCAAAACGAGATTATTAAAGTATTATTTTATTTTTTATTTCGAATTTTAGGCATATTTTTTTCTGTCCTGCAATACTACCTCCTAATACCGCTATAAATATAATATATATGCGTATTCTGACCGACAATTTATTTATTACTACATTTCGAAATATTGAAAATTGAAATATTCCTTATAGACGATGGGAACCAAAGCCTGCATATTCTAAAGATCTGAACAATCACATTGTTTTCTCCAATCCCCATTACCTTTAGTTACCTTGCCATATCGTTCATTAACGGACTAAGCTTTCAGGTAAAAGTGGATAATTGTCGGCCATTTTCATATGAAGGCTGAGGGCAATATGGTTGGCGATCGACATCATCTCACAAACTTGGAACTTGAAAGACCAATCTGCACCCAACGGGTTCGAAGAAGGGGAACAGGATTACTAGACAACTTAACGCCCCTTGGAATCTTATAAATATATTTTTAAATTTTTTTTTATTTATTATACAATTTCTTTTGAAAAAAAGAAAAATAAGAAGTTCCAAAATAGGATATAATTGTATTATTTTAGATTCAAGAAAAAAGAAAGCGAAATCTTGAATCATATTTTCAAACTTTTTTTTTCCGCGTTATTTCCCCCTTCGGGCTCCGCGACGTTTCCATCGTTATTTCGTCGCGTATTCAATGAAGGGAAATATATCTTAGCACGTTGTCTGCCACGCGAGTTAAATACAATTCGCATGTACTGTAGACTTCGGTGCCGCGTGAGTTATAGTATATGATTCCGCGGTAGATTTGGTCATAAGTCCGCGTGGTTCACGCGGGTCTCACAGCAGTATGTTAAAGCAACGGCAGGAAATAAATACGACGTCAGGGACAATTTGGTATATTTAGCGCATCATTCTGAATGTTTATTCCTATGATAAAAAAGATTTTGCCAGTAGTATTTTTATTTGAAAAAATAGGACTTTATAAACATTTAAATGATTAGAAACAAACAAAATATTCACCAAATAATAGTACAGGAACTTACAAAAGCACACCCTATATATCGCCAGGAGCTGCCATTGTTGAACATGTTACCGTGAATTGTTTGTAATGCATACGGCCCTACGGGTCGTAGCGCGCGAGTTGTATATAACTCGTGACAATAAACAAACATTTTAGCAACAATTTCTAAATAATATTGTTTACACAGCTATTATAATGCAATTTTATTCCTAAAATTCGTAGAAATGTAGTATGGCAATACGACGCTCTTGTCAATTTCTGGCGCGCCATTTAACGTGTTAAAGAACCTTCACTTCTATGGTTGGCATTTGTTCTCCCATTTTTTCTCTGGCTGATTTGCTCTTTCCCATATTTTGTTACAGGTGATTCTTTTCATCTCTTCCCAGAACGTGCTTCCACCATCAAAAACCCTTTTCCTCTGATATTCTGTAGTCCATAAATAATTAATAAACAATAATATTCACGCACGTACAAAACTCCACTTTTATAAAAATTACGAGAGATTAAAAAAAATACTAAAAGAGCAAGTACTTGCTCTTTTTAAATCGATGGTTGTTTAAACCATTAGCTTGTGGAAAGATATGTAATTTAATTGAAAACGTTCAGTTTAAGAACTTACATTTCTCTGCGTTAACTGCTAAAGTTTTCTTGCCCGCTCTCAACCACATCTTGGGGAATTTATACTTGCTCCAGATGATCGTTTTCGCAAATCTAACAGGCCCATGAAATAAGCGTCTGCTTTTGGGTTCCTGTAACGTGTTAGGTATTCCTTGAAGTGCAATAAATAGCCTGATTTTTGTGGCCAGTGATAGTTTATTAGTCCCTCTTCGTAGTAATTTAAGAAATGTGACAAACAAATTCCCGCGAATAGCTACTTTATATGCATTCTGCTCCAAAATCCTTGTTTCCTTCTTATCAGTAATGGCGATGCGATTTTGAAAGTCGTTTTAAGTGAGAGAATTTTCGAATGAGAAAATTTGAATTTCTGCGCTCAATATAAAAGGGCCATAAATAGGGTTTAATATTTCAACTAAATTGCGCTCCATTTCTACTGTTATGCAAAAGTTTTTATTTCCAAAATGAAAAATAGGAATATGCAAATATTCGGAATAGGTTTTTCTTGAAAATATAATTTAATCGCTTTTGTTAATGCTTTCTCACAATAAACGATAGTGTAAATTATTAACTGCTAATTGGCGAATTGACTCAAATCATAAGGAAATGACAATGTAGAATTTGCAGAAATATGTCTCAGCATGAACTCCTCCCATATAACGTGCTCTTTTTCTTGCCAATTAAGAGTAGCTACTTCATAATACAGACGAACTCGATTATAGAGAGCACGAATATAACGACATTGCGGCCATAACAAGAAGAAATAAAACAATATCTCAGTTAGATTCAAAATATGGAGGGAGAAAACCCTTTATTGCGAGAGAAAGCCTCTTATAGCGAACAACAACCTACGCAGTTATACTTTAACTTGGGCAGGTCAAGTCCGCAAATAGATTTCTCCTCTTTCTGCAGAGAAACAGGAAGGACTTTTCTTCTTTTAGAAAGTAATGAAATTCAAAAAACATGGAAGATTTTACCGCTGAGATACATGAGCTGCAAACGATCCTAAATCTGAGTGTAGTGAGCTGTTCACATTATTGGTTTTATGAACTGTTGCCACTGAGACAGTCTGATTTGTTTGTTTGTTTTTTGGTTTTACGGCTCAAAGACTACAGTGGTCATGCTGCGCCGGGACCTACTGTTTTCCGAGGAATCCGAACCTCTTAAGGCCTGGGGAACCAAACCCCGGACTACAGTGAGCAGTGCGATCTTTTATGAGATCTCTGAGTAAGCGTTCTTTTTGCACTGCTGGGAGTCGAACCCGGATTAGCCGCGCAATAGGAGAACGCGTTACCACACTGCGCCACCGCAGGGCCGGGACAGTCTGAAAATATAGATTTTGTAAATGCAGTTTTCGGTATTGGCAAATATAATGATGTTCTTTACATATTTTGCAACTACCGTATGTTAAAAGGGAAGTAATGCAACTCCTTCTGCTAAATATATTCCAAATCTTACTTACAAAGGAAGGTCTGAGGGTGGACGACGCGGATTTTAATGGTATTAGGCTCATTTGAAAGCTCTCAAAAAATTATTAGACACGTATTCGGGCATTTTTCAGAATGGCCATAAATATAGGTGTTATGGGGCCGGAGAGAGCAAAAATTGGACTATTTTCAAAGGTTTTATAATGTCATATTACCAAAAGTATTGAATGTTTTTATTTTCTTTTTGCTTCATTACGTACCTTGCAGAAATCCATCCGATAAGTATTTTACGGATTTTGAAGAAGTAACTTAGTAATAATGTTTTTTAAAGGTTATAAAATGCATGCGGAAACAAGTAGCCAAGGGCAAGAATTCGCCAACTTATTGGCTGCTTGGCACATTTGCTGGTGTAGTATAATCAGTTATTTTCGAAGGTAGTATTAGAAAGTGACACATTCGGGAGTGTTGCATGACAGTTCATTTAAACTGTTCTTATATATCGTACGCATAATAAATTGTTAGTCGATAATTGTTATATCGCTACTTCAAAATATCTGCTGTTGGTTCTACAGAATTAAAAATTCGAAATAATATTATCCAATTACAGTCCTTGATACACTTCCAAATGTGTTCCGATATTTTTCAACCCATGATCAATAGCATGGATTACATCTGGGTTATCAGAAGACGAAAATCCTGATTTTTTAAATGTCCGCTAAATGTGTTTCACATTCACAGGAAATGTTTGTGATAAAATACCTAATTGTAAAAATTCTCCTTTTATTCGATGCAGCCAGCCACTGCAGGAAAAATTCATATTTTTCATGCCTTTGTGATTTTCATACAATTGATTGCTAAAAATCGTAATATTCGATAAAAATTGTAATAAATAGATTTCTCCTTTCTTAAATAAAAATGAAGAAAGTTCAATTTCATTTATGTTCCTTCCTTCTAATGATATAAATCTCGATTTTCCTTTATTACTTTAACTCCTTCAAAACATCACATATTTTGTTATTTTTATGTCATTATCATACCATAAGTATACAGGAAAAAGAAATGCAACATATTATATTCGCCAAGCAGCCAACAAGTTGGCGAATTCTTGCGCTGTACTACTCGTTTCCGCGTGCGTTTTATAACCCTTTAAAAACATTATTAATAAGTTACGTCTCCAAAAACCGTGAAACGCGTATCCGATGGATTTCTGCAAGGAACATAATGAAGCAAAAAAAAAAATAAATATTCAATACTTTTGAAAATATGATATAAAATCTCTGAAAATAGTCCTATTTTTGCTCCCTCCGGCCCTATAACACCTATATTTATGGCCATTCTGAAAAATGCCCGAATACATGATAATAACTTTTCAGAGCTTTGAAATGAGTATAATGTCATTCGAATCCGTGTCGTCCACCCTCCGACCTTCTCTTGTTAGTAAGAAAACACAACGGGCACAACTTTTAGAAGTATATGCTTTAATAAATCCTTAGAACGATTTTTTCGAAGGTTTTAGCCATCTTCAAAGAAGCTTATACATTAATGCAACTAACTAGGTTAGAAGAATAATAAAAACAGTTTATTATTATTCTTAACTTATTAGCTTCATTAACATGAAAGCTTTTTTGAATAGAGGTAAAAGCCTTCAAAAAACGTTTTAAAGCTGTATTAAGACATATACTTCTAAAACCTGAGCCTGTTTTGGTTTTTGTACCAAGATTTGGGATATTGTATGTTATTTAACTTTAAATATTTGGCAACAGTGTATATAACTGTATTCCGAATTCCGAAAAATACCAGTTCTTCATTTTATCGCCAAACTGCAGACACATATAACCATAGGCTTTGCCAAAAAGGAGTATAAAATTCTTTTAATTTTTTTAACTATATTAATACTGACGTTAATTTTTCTAACCATAGAGTGTTTCAATAAATAATATATTCTTTTTTATACTGAATGGATCTTGCTTGAATTTATTAACCTCGATATCATTGCTTCTCATATTTATTCAAATTGACTACCAATTCCTCAAGTCAAATGCATTATATTCATAGGCATACGCAAAAAGTTCATAAGGAGTTACAGACCAATTGGGGTACCGAGATGTAAGACGAATTTGATCAAGTGGAGGCTGCCAATTGACAGAGACATGAAGTGCGACAGTGTAGAAATTCAAAGCCCAGCACGCTTGCCGAACTATCCACATTTACCGGAAGTTTGTAATATGGGCGGCTTTCTTCAAGCCAATAACAAGACTGTAATGGCGATAAAATTTTCGAAATGTAAAGATTGATCTAGACACACACAACCAAAAAAAAGAAGAAGAAGAAGAAGATATAATAACATAAAATTAAAACCTTGCAAAAAATGTATGTTACGGTTAAAAATATCTACGGTTTAACTTGCTTAATTAAGATCTTCTCCAATGCCTATATACGAATTATAGTGTCCTTAATGAACAAAAAACCAAGAAGGTGCTTAAAAGCAAAGAAATTCTTGATAGTGACTGTGGTTAATCCCAAAATATGGGCTTTTTACTTTAATGGATTCTCCAGAAATGAATTTTTATTTTCATGGACCTTATTTTGGCGCACCCTGAATTTGTGACTGATATTTAGCTTAGCTGAAAAAATACTTGCATAATCTATCAGTGACGTTCAACTGCTGTCGTAGTTTACTTCACACCAGTTAGTAAATTTGAATAACAGAAGGATGGGTACCCGTGACGTCTATTTTTATCTTACTTCTTGAACGAACCTCGTATACTTCAAAGTATACTTTTTGCGAAGTGAACTAAAAACTGTTATTAATTAAACTGTATGATTCTGGTGCAAAGTCGGAAAACTATAAATATATTTCTTCTTGATGACTACTAACGGAGAGAAATAACTTCACTAAAATATTTTGTCGTCAATTAGATCATTTTAAATTAATTCCAAGTTAATCCTCCAAGTTAATTTCAATTAATAACAACTAATCATTTTGTTCCTTTATAGTTTCTAGTATTAATTATATTTAACAGATTTTGTTTCAGTTTTTGTAATAATTAATATTTTAATACATGCGATTAAAATATTATATATTACTGTATTATATAGGGCATATAGATTTTTTTTTTTGTAAAATTATATTAGAGGAATAAGGTAAACATTTAATTAAAATTTTTTTTAATATATAAATAATTATTTCCTTATCGCAAATAAAAGCATAATTATTATTAATTCATATAAAGTTAACGAAAGAATAAAAAAAGATATCCTATAGATTAAAATAGTTTATTCTGTTTCAAAAGTTATCGCACACTAAAACTCCTAAAAATGGAGATAATAGACGAAAACTTGTCAAATCTCTCGCTTTGAATTGTTGCTCGCAATGCAGTATATCCGGCTGGTAATAAAGAATATTACAAAAAAGCCATTTTTTTGTCATTTATTTATTTTTATTTCGCATTCGCGCGTGTATCTCATCGTCCATAATTCCATGGATCGGGTCTCAAATAGATTTTGAAGAAAACTAGATGTCTGCTCTAATGACTCAATAAAACCGTCAGGGGAACTTATGTCCATTCGCACACATTTCCCATTATCCAGTTTGAGCTCTCTCCGGCGCCAAAATTGGGTTATTCCAAATGTGAATACTACTGACAAGTAATTTAGTATGAAATAAATATTCCCTCAAGAAGCATAAGAAAAGCCATTTCGACGGGTTTGGTCTAAAGAAAAGAAATTTCGGGAAATCTCCTTTGTCATAAACTTGATATTTTCTTTCCAAGTTTGAATTTTATCAATCCTTCAGATATTTATTTCAAATTTAAGAAATAATAGTTGCGTGTGTATTCACAAAAGAAATCTCACAACAGAAACACGCACATCGTCTTTTTATTTCTGGACAAACGTGACGATAGTAAGTGTGCTATAGAATTAAATTTCATTTTTTTTGCAGTTCCTTTATTTGCTCCTAAGCATTTAAATTTTGCATACCGTTTGATTTAATAAGTTCTTTAAAATAAAAAAATACATATCATCGTGAATGTGCTGTACTTTACGAAAGGAACTTAGAAATAAAAATAAAATATAGACATCGTGAAACATGAGAGGTAGTAAAATATTATCTAAATATTCTTCAAATCCTACCAAAGCTCTGCTTATTTCAAAGAAAGTTCCACCAAAATAAAATGCCACTAAAACTAATATAACGTTTTAAGTTAAGATACAACGTTTAGGAAATATGTGAGGCAAGAAAGTCAAAGTATATGTGCAGGGAAGAGAAGATATTTCAACTAACGTAATAGTAAAATTTTAAAATTGAATTATTTCCGAACACAATGCCTTGAAATTTCGAACGCATTTTTCAAATATTCTTTCCCATTTTTCACAATTTCAGATTTAACGGAAGTGGTGAACTGTTAAAGATTCTTTCTTTCTTTTAGATTTTCAGTGTTATCACCGTAAATAGTAATGGATTACAGGTAAAACGTTACGTGAAGTTTTAAATTGCAAAGGTTTGTATTACGTCAATTCATAGTGGATTACGGATTACGAGTGTATCGCCAACAGGTTATTTCGTCCCCTGTGCGTAAAAAGTAGGCCACAAAAATGTAATTAATGCACATATTATTTCAACAGAAGAACCTTGCTCATCCGAACTTCCCTTAACCGAAATGACTTTTATTTTTAATGATGTCTTTATTTTAAATGACGTCTTTAAACGATGGCGTTTTAAATGATGTTTTTATTTTAAATGGCGTCTTTAAATGATGTCTTTATTTTAAATGACGTCTTTAAATGATGACGTTCTAAATGATGTTTTTATTTTAAATGACGTCTTTAAATGATGTCTTTATTTTAAATGACGTCTTTAAATGATGTCTTTATTTTAAATGACATTATTTTTTTAATTATTTTTTCAAGTGGACACTTAATAAAAAACAGTGTACTTAGGGTAGTTTTAGTTTAGTGAAGTTCGGTTAACCGGAATTTTAAAGTTAAACAATTAAGTATTCTATTTGCATTGTTGCACTCAACTCTTTATATGATATTATTAACCTTTACAGCGTTAACACATTACCAAACAGTTTGCTAAACCGTCTTGATAATTAATTATGTTAACCCTACGAAGGGTAATAATGCCCTATAATAGCTTAAATACGAAGAAAAGGATCACCCTTCCTGCCCTAATGGCCGAGCAGATAGAAGCACAACGGGTCATACCTTGGATTTTAGGTTCCTCTCCGTGTCAGGGCAATGATTTTTGTTCTTCTATATGAAAGGAAGCTCAAGTTTGAGCCCACAGCGTGGCTGTCAGAAATGGTTATTCAGCTTACTCATTATCTACAGGGTGAGAAATATTCGGGGAGCAAAATGTTGCGGGCTATTTTTCCGGATATCAATTCATAGTGCTAATAACTTTAATTCGGAAATCCTAAAAATACAAATGAGGAATATATTTTTATCAAGGATATATGAAAAATATGTTAAGGAGTGAATTGATAATAATACTTTAACTCTATGTGAGATTAATAAGTTTTTCTACATATATTTTTCTTACATATTACATTCTTTGTTCTTAGCATTCTTTCTAGCGTCCCAAATAAACTTATATATATCATCATCATCATCATATTCAACCATTATCTATCCATTGCTGGATGAAGGTCTCTCTAAATGCTTTCCACACAAGTCTATACTGGGCCATTCGTTTCCACGTCACCCCAACCTCTTTTCTTATTTCATCCACCCATCTAGTTTGAGGACGTTTTCTAGGTCTTCGGTGGTCTCTTGGAATCCAGTTCAGAATTTCTGTTGTCCATCGTTGATCAGTTCTTCTTGCAATATGCCCAGCCCATCGCCATTTCAGCCCTTTTACTTTAACAATGATGTCCTCTACTCTAGTTTGCTCTCTCACCCAAGTGTTTCTTTTTCGATCTCTCCTAGTTATTCCAAGCATGCACCTCTCCATGCTCCTTTGCGTTGTCTGTAACTTTCGTATTGCTCCAACTGTTAGACTCCATGTCTCTGATCCATAAGAGAGGACTGGCAATACACACTGGTTGAAGACTTTTCTTTTTAGACACAAAGGCAATTTCCCCTTCAGGATAAAACTGTTTCTTCCAAATGCACTCCAGCCAAGTTTAATACGTCTGTTGAGTTCTTTCATAATGTTGCCATCCATTGAAATCAGCTGGCCAAGGTAAATATATGAATCAGCAATTTCTAGCTCAGTGTTGTCAACTTGTATTTTTGTTTCCTCTACAAAATTATTGAACATGATCTTAGTTTTTTGTAGGTTCATCTTGAGTCCAACTTCTTCACTTCTAGTTGAGAGCTCTTGTACCATGTCTTGGAGTTCTAATGGGTCCGTTGAAAAAATAACAATGTCATCAGCAAACCGCAGATGATTTAAATATTCACCATTTATTTTTATTCCCTTGTTATTCCAATTTATCAGCTGAAAAATCATCTGTAAAGCAGAAGTAAAAAGTTTTGGAGAAATGGTATCTCCCTGCCTCACCCCTTTGCCAAGTTTGATAGTTTTGGTATCTTTATGTAACCGAAATTTTGCACTTGCATTTTTATACACACGTTTCACCATGTCAATGTACACATCCTCAATGTCTGTTGATCTTAAAGAGTTGATGACTGCTGATGTTTTTATAGAGTCAAAGGCCTTCTCATAGTCAATAAATGCAACACACAATGGAAGTTCATATTCATGTGTTCTTTCAATTAATTCTCTTAATACTTGAATATGGTCCACTGTACTGAATCCACTTCGAAATCCAGCTTGTTCTCTTGGTTGAGCTGCATCTAATTTTTTCTGCAGGCGATGTGTTAGCACTTTTGTGAAGATTTTATAAATAGCAGGTAACAAGCTAATTGGTCGGTAATTTTTCAAATCCTCTTTATCACCTTTTTTATGCAAAAGAATTACTGTTGCAGAATCCCATTGGTTTGGTATGTTACCGCTGTTAAGACATTTGGTAAAGAATTTTGCAAGTATGTCTTCTACATATTCTCCAGCTTCTTTTAGGATATCTAATGTAATACCATCATCACCAGGGGCTCTTCCTTTCTTCATATTTTTTATTGCAAATGAAACTTCTTCTTTTAAGATTTTAGGAGCTGTTCCTTCGACTATCTCAGAGTCTTCGTTTAATCCACTGTTACTTTCGTATAGATTTTTGTAGAATTCTTCAACTCTTCTAAGTATTTCTTCCCTATTTCTTGTTACGGTGCCATCCTCTCCTTTTAATGCAATGATGTGTTTCTTCCCAACAGATAAACTTCCTTTAACAACCCTAAGGCTCTTGTTATTTTCAATGGCTTTCCTTACTAGCTCACAGTTGAATTTTCTTATGTCTTCTTTCATGCTTTTGCGCAGAGTTTTACAAAGTTCTATGTACTCAATCCTGGAACTGGTATTTTGATTGTCCACCTTCATATCTCTTCGCCTTTTCATGAGCTGTTTCGTCTTCTCAGATAATTTGCTATTGTGCTTTTTACAGGTTACACCACCAATTTCCCCAGCAGTTTCAACTATTGTCTTAACAATGTTTTCATTTGCTTCTGAGATATCACTTTCATCAATAAGTCCTTCCAGTGCAGAAAAGCGATTTTTTAATTCCAACTTGAATGCCTCGGTATTTTCTTTTAATTTCTTTAAATCCACCCTCTTACTTACTTGTTTCCTAATGAGCTTCTGTCGTTCTAATTTAGTATTTAAGTGCACTTTACATCTCACCATTCGATGATCACTTCCAGTATTAAATCTGTTCAGTACACTGCAATCTTCAATAATTGATTTCTTGTTTGCCAGGATATAGTCAATTTCACTAGTTCCCCCATTTGGGTGTTTCCATGTCCATTTTCTTTGCGGTTTCTTCTTAAAAAATGAATTCATGATGCTAAGGTTTTCAGCTTCTGCAAATTCGATGAGTTGATCGC
>QLNU02014802.1:10297438-10307791 GCA_006491805.2 Dysdera silvatica | reverse complement strand
CTCCAAGTTAATTTCAATTAATAACTGAATAACTAATCATTTTGTTCCTTTATAGTTTCTAGTATTAATTATATTTAACAGATTTTGTTTCAGTTTTTGTAATAATTAATATTTTAATACATGCGATTAAAATATTATATATTACTGTATTATATAGGGCATATAGATTTTTTTTTTTGTAAAATTATATTAGAGGAATAAGGTAAACATTTAATTAAAATTTTTTTTAATATATAAATAATTATTTCCTTATCGCAAATAAAAGCATAATTATTATTAATTCATATAAAGTTAACGAAAGAATAAAAAAAGATATCCTATAGATTAAAATAGTTTATTCTGTTTCAAAAGTTATCGCACACTAAAACTCCTAAAAATGGAGATAATAGACGAAAACTTGTCAAATCTCTCGCTTTGAATTGTTGCTCGCAATGCAGTATATCCGGCTGGTAATAAAGAATATTACAAAAAAGCCATTTTTTTGTCATTTATTTATTTTTATTTCGCATTCGCGCGTGTATCTCATCGTCCATAATTCCATGGATCGGGTCTCAAATAGATTTTGAAGAAAACTAGATGTCTGCTCTAATGACTCAATAAAACCGTCAGGGGAACTTATGTCCATTCGCACACATTTCCCATTATCCAGTTTGAGCTCTCTCCGGCGCCAAAATTGGGTTATTCCAAATGTGAATACTACTGACAAGTAATTTAGTATGAAATAAATATTCCCTCAAGAAGCATAAGAAAAGCCATTTCGACGGGTTTGGTCTAAAGAAAAGAAATTTCGGGAAATCTCCTTTGTCATAAACTTGATATTTTCTTTCCAAGTTTGAATTTTATCAATCCTTCAGATATTTATTTCAAATTTAAGAAATAATAGTTGCGTGTGTATTCACAAAAGAAATCTCACAACAGAAACACGCACATCGTCTTTTTATTTCTGGACAAACGTGACGATAGTAAGTGTGCTATAGAATTAAATTTCATTTTTTTTGCAGTTCCTTTATTTGCTCCTAAGCATTTAAATTTTGCATACCGTTTGATTTAATAAGTTCTTTAAAATAAAAAAATACATATCATCGTGAATGTGCTGTACTTTACGAAAGGAACTTAGAAATAAAAATAAAATATAGACATCGTGAAACATGAGAGGTAGTAAAATATGATCTAAATATTCTTCAAATCCTACCAAAGCTCTGCTTATTTCAAAGAAAGTTCCACCAAAATAAAATGCCACTAAAACTAATATAACGTTTTAAGTTAAGATACAACGTTTAGGAAATATGTGAGGCAAGAAAGTCAAAGTATATGTGCAGGGAAGAGAAGATATTTCAACTAACGTAATAGTAAAATTTTAAAATTGAATTATTTCCGAACACAATGCCTTGAAATTTCGAACGCATTTTTCAAATATTCTTTCCCATTTTTCACAATTTCAGATTTAACGGAAGTGGTGAACTGTTAAAGATTCTTTCTTTCTTTTAGATTTTCAGTGTTATCACCGTAAATAGTAATGGATTACAGGTAAAACGTTACGTGAAGTTTTAAATTGCAAAGGTTTGTATTACGTCAATTCATAGTGGATTACGGATTACGAGTGTATCGCCAACAGGTTATTTCGTCCCCTGTGCGTAAAAAGTAGGCCACAAAAATGTAATTAATGCACATATTATTTCAACAGAAGAACCTTGCTCATCCGAACTTCCCTTAACCGAAATGACTTTTATTTTTAATGATGTCTTTATTTTAAATGACGTCTTTAAACGATGGCGTTTTAAATGATGTTTTTATTTTAAATGGCGTCTTTAAATGATGTCTTTATTTTAAATGACGTCTTTAAATGATGACGTTCTAAATGATGTTTTTATTTTAAATGACGTCTTTAAATGATGTCTTTATTTTAAATGACGTCTTTAAATGATGTCTTTATTTTAAATGACATTATTTTTTTAATTATTTTTTCAAGTGGACACTTAATAAAAAACAGTGTACTTAGGGTAGTTTTAGTTTAGTGAAGTTCGGTTAACCGGAATTTTAAAGTTAAACAATTAAGTATTCTATTTGCATTGTTGCACTCAACTCTTTATATGATATTATTAACCTTTACAGCGTTAACACATTACCAAACAGTTTGCTAAACCGTCTTGATAATTAATTATGTTAACCCTACGAAGGGTAATAATGCCCTATAATAGCTTAAATACGAAGAAAAGGATCACCCTTCCTGCCCTAATGGCCGAGCAGATAGAAGCACAACGGGTCATACCTTGGATTTTAGGTTCCTCTCCGTGTCAGGGCAATGATTTTTGTTCTTCTATATGAAAGGAAGCTCAAGTTTGAGCCCACAGCGTGGCTGTCAGAAATGGTTATTCAGCTTACTCATTATCTACAGGGTGAGAAATATTCGGGGAGCAAAATGTTGCGGGCTATTTTTCCGGATATCAATTCATAGTGCTAATAACTTTAATTCGGAAATCCTAAAAATACAAATGAGGAATATATTTTTATCAAGGATATATGAAAAATATGTTAAGGAGTGAATTGATAATAATACTTTAACTCTATGTGAGATTAATAAGTTTTTCTACATATATTTTTCTTACATATTACATTCTTTGTTCTTAGCATTCTTTCTAGCGTCCCAAAACGAAGGAAGAAATACTTAGAAGAGTTGAAGAATTCTACAAAAAACTATACGAAAGTAACAGTGAATTAAACGAAGACATTGAAATAGTCGAAGGAACAGCTCCTAAAATCTTAAAAGAAGAAGTTTCATTTGCAATAAAAAGTATGAAGAAAGGAAGAGCCCCTGGTGATGATGGTATTACATTAGATATCCTAAAAGAAGCTGGAGAATATGTAGAAGACATACTTGCAAAATTCTTTACCAAATGTCTTAACAGCGGTAACATACCAAACCAATGGGATTCTGCAACAGTAATTCTTTTGCATAAAAAAGGTGATAAAGAGGATTTGAAAAATTACCGACCAATTAGCTTGTTACCTGCTATTTATAAAATCTTCACAAAAGTGCTAACACATCGCCTGCAGAAAAAATTAGATGCAGCTCAACCAAGAGAACAAGCTGGATTTCGAAGTGGATTCAGTACAGTGGACCATATTCAAGTATTAAGAGAATTAATTGAAAGAACACATGAATATGAACTTCCATTGTGTGTGGCATTTATTGACTATGAGAAGGCCTTTGACTCTATTAAAACATCAGCAGTCATCAACTCTTTAAGATCAGCAGACATCGAGGATGTGTACATTGACATGGTGAAACGTGTGTATAAAAATGCAAGTGCAAAATTTCGGTTACATAAAGATACCGAAGCTATCAAAATTGGTAAAGGTGTGAGGCAGGGAGATACCATTTCTCCAAAACTTTTTACTTCAGCTTTACAGATGATTTTTCAGCAGATAAATTGGAATGACAAGGGAATAAAAATAAATGGTGAATATTTAAATCATTTGCGGTTTGCTGATGACATTGTTATTTTTTCAACGAACCCATCAGAACTCCAAGACATGGTACAGGAGCTCTCAACTAGAAGTAAAGAAGTTGGACTCAAGATGAACCTACAAAAAACTAAGATCATGTTCAATAATTTCGTAGAGGAAACAAAAATACAAGTTGACAACATTGAGCTAGAAATTGCTGATTCATATATTTACCTTGGCCAGCTGATTTCAATGGATGGCAACATTATGAAAGAACTCAACAGACGTATTAAACTTGGCTGGAGTGCATTTGGAAGAAACAGTTTTATCCTGAAGGGGAAATTGCCTTTGTGTCTAAAAAGAAAGGTCTTCAACCAGTGTGTATTGCCAGTCCTCTCTTATGGATCAGAGACATGGAGTCTAACAGTTGGAGCAATACGAAAGTTACAGACAACGCAAAGGAGCATGGAGAGGTGCATGCTTGGAATAACTAGGAGAGATCGAAAAAGAAACACTTGGGTGAGAGAGCAAACTAGAGTAGAGGACATCATTGTTAAAGTAAAAGGGCTGAAATGGCGATGGGCTGGGCATATTGCAAGAAGAACTGATCAACGATGGACAACAGAAATTCTGAACTGGATTCCAAGAGACCACCGAAGACCTAGAAAACGTCCTCAAACTAGATGGGTGGATGAAATAAGAAAAGAGGTTGGGGTGACGTGGAAACGAATGGCCCAGGATAGACTTGTGTGGAAAGCATTTGGAGAGACCTTCATCCAGCAGTGGATAGATAATGGTTGAATATGATGATGATGATGATATATATATATATATATTCTTGACCTATTGAGAAAATTATATTTGGATACATTATTCAAGTTTCTTCTTATTATTCAATTATTCAAATTTCTTATTATTATTCAATTATTCAAGTTTCTTATTATTATTCAATTATTCAAGTTTCTTATTATTATTCAATTATTCAAATTTCTTATTATTATTCAATTATTCAAGTTTCTTATTATTCAATTATTCAAGTTTCTTTTATCTGGCAAAGTTTGAAATATACAAAGAACACAGAAGCCCATGGACTACCCACAGGTATTCTCATTTACATTGTGTTCCGATTTTTACCAAGAGAAATTTTGTATATTTTAAAAACAAATAAAATACATGTTCCCATATCAAAATCGTTAATTGAGTTTCCTTTTTCAAAGAAGAATGTTTTTAGTTGTATTACTTTTTATTTTTTCACAAAACCAATCTGGAAATTTGAAAATAATGATAATAACTTGCATATTTAATTTAGTTGGGAATGCAGTACTCTTTATAGTGACCTTTTTTTCCAAAAAAATTTTAAACGATGTACTATTAGATAAATTTCGAGAAGGACTGTGATTTTTCATTATCATACATTATATAATATACAGTATGTTCCTTAAACATTTATTTCAAGAACCAAACCCTTATAAAAGAAGATCGAATTATAGGTAATTTTAAAAATGCATTATAGATTTCCTAATATGCTATTGTAAGATATTATTACCCTTCTCAGGGATAACACATCTGCCACACAATGGTTAACGCACAAAAACAAGTGAAAAGTGGAGGGACCTGGTTCGAATCCGGGATGGGGACGGCGTCTCTTTTTCTCCTAAAAAAAAAGCTTTATTTTGAGCTTATTTAAACATGGGTGTCGAAAACTATTGCATAATAGGCCATTACTAAAAATTACAAGTTTACAGATATAAGATATGGACATGCATTCTGCTGATAAATAAGTTTTTGCTATATATCGGTAGAATTCGTTGATTATTTAAGAAAATTTGGGTAACATTTTTTAAAACTGAAAATTGCCCCTGTCACATTTCTTTGTCACAACTAAACTCTTAAGTGAATTACAGATTTCTGTCGACAATGCCAAAGAAAGGTACTTAGAACTTAGAAATCTACGAGAATTCTAGTCTTTCAGCTGGTGAGAGTGCTTTCATTTCATATCTTCCTTTATAAGGGCAAACATATGTTATGGTACTTATTTTTCTCTAAAAAATGCTGTAAAATTATACAGGTTATAAAGAAGAAATTTTGAAATTTCTTTCTTTTTCTCTGAGAGATTATTTATTCTTACTAAATGTGCATGTGTGTGTGTGATTTTTGAAATTTATTTCTACCCACAATTTTCTCATTTTATTTAAATAATCTGTCATCTCAAGCTTAAAGCTACTAAATAGTTGTTTTGGAAATAATGCACATACAATAGAGTAACATATGTCTTTAATAAAAATTAGTTATAGATGTGGGTGATATGATCAAGGTTTCGTGATTGTAGATTTCATGCAGTGTGACAGATTTCAATTTTTTGCAATATGGAGTTGTCCCCTAATTCTTTTTTACACCGCGAAGCAGAATTTCTTTTAAGCTTTTTCTAATGCGTGTAATTTTCTTCGTCGAGTTTTTTTCTGTCGCAACGTGACAATTACCAAGGAATTATGTCCTTCTCGAAGAGAATTTTTTTTTGCTCGTGTTAATTTCCCGCTGAAACCTATTGGGTCGGTGGACAGATAACCGTACATGACGAAGGTAGTGACGTGCTTCTTCGCGCATATTAATTATATAACTTTTTTGTGATTTAGAATCAGGAGATGCAGATAAGAACAGGCACAGAGGCGATGAATAAAAATGAAGTCTTATAAGCAATAGTTCGATTTAATTTAACTGCTTATTCAACAACCTTTTCCAATTTTTCTGTTTGGAAAGTTAAAATACGATGTGGTAATTTCAGTCTAAGCAGGTATGCAGCCAAGGAGAGAGAGAACTTCTAGAAGTCTGAACATTTGCTAGAAACCCACATGCTGAATTTCTGGACATTAGAATTGTATTTTACATTAATGTACAATGTACCGGAGAATGAAGTTACAAAGACAAATCTAAACACTAGTGAAATGGTGAAAGAAGTAATCACCAAAGCTTTGAGATGCATCAGCAGCAGTCCTTTATGAGGAATATTGACTTCTGGTGAAGGATTGATTGCTTGTGGCTTTTTTTAAAAAGTTTGGATGTTCTACTTCATCTTCTGTTTTACCAGTGTTTAACATTTTGTATATATAAAAAAAATACTTTAAAAATGTCTGATAGCTTCGGAAGTAGACTCAGTATATTTTTATATAATCCCGTTTTTATATGATCTAAAAAATTTAAATTTTTCATGAATTGTTTTTAATCACTGCTATGAGTATTTTAACTACTTTTCTTATCAAAATGCGTTCTGAGACTAAAGAAAGGCAAAATATTATCATTCTCCCACCAAAAGTAGCATGAACTATAGTACAAGAGGTAAGAAATGATTTCAAAAAAGTATAATGGAAATGGCGATCGACTGACTGTTGGATATACATGACGAAATCACATTAACACAATAATCACAGTTGTGATAAATTAATTCAATTCAGCCGTAAATTTCGCCGTTTCTTCGACGATGGTTTAAAGATATTAAGAAACTTTTTAAAGACGAATTAAATTAATGTATTACAACTGTGTCTATTGTGTTAATGTGTTTTTATCAAAAAGGATTGCATGCATGCTTATTCAATTGTGCAAATAAGGGACTTATTAACTAAAATGTAAAAACTTAGGCTTTGTTCAGCTCATTACTAATACTCATACTAATTACTAATAAATAATTACTGATAAATAATTACTAATAAATAATTACTGATAAATAATTACTAGCCAAATAATTACTAATAAATAATTACTAATAAATAATTATTGATAAATAATTACTAATAAATACTTCAATACTAATCACTGATAAATAATTACTGATAAATAATTACTGATAAATAATTACTAATAAATAATTACTGATAAATAATTACTGATTAAATGGTATGTTAAATAATAACTAATAAGTAATTACTGATAAATAGTACTGATAAATAATTACTGATAAATATTTTGATAAATATTACTAATAAATAAATAATTCATACTCATTACTAACAAATTAGACACTAATTGTAATACAATCTAGAACTTTTTTTTTGTTCTTTGGGAGAAAACAAGAGACTTCATGCCCTTTCAGAACGGGGATGGCGTCTTTTTTGTCTAAAAAAGAAAGCTCTAGATTGAGCTAATAATACGTGGGTGTCAAATTTATTGGTAATAAAAAAAGTCCCCTATGAAAAACTCACAAAAAACTCGCCCCGGTGGCTTTGTGTGTTGACCATTATTTGGCAATTGTGTTATCCCTGTGAAGGGTAATAATATCTTACATCCTTATATACGAAGAAAGAGGGAGTGGTTCAATGTTCTCATTCGTCTAGCGGTCAAGACACTCCGTTATAAACGGAGGGACCCTGGTTCGAATCCAGGATGCGGACGGGATCTCCTTTTCTCCAAAACAAAAAAAACCCTCTAGATTGAGTTAATAAAACGTGGGTGTCAAATTTATGAGTAATAAAAAACTTCCCCACTAGAAATTCACAATATATACTCATGTTTGTAAAAATTTCAACACCATGAAAGAATCACGCCATTGAGCTGAAAAACAGTAAACTACAGAAAATGAAAATTAGGGTGCGCCATGCAAATGATTAGAATTTCAGGGTCACGACGCATGTGCGGGCTAAGAAGTGCCCTCTGAACTGCTGTTTTAGCTGTATAAATAGAAGTCTGTAGCGGACGTTTGAAATATACTATGGGTGGCTGCCAGCGGTAAACGTTTCATGGGAAGACACCATGCTTCCACGATTACAGAGGGCACCATTTGAGCAAGTTACGGAGTCTAAACGGAGAAAAATGAGCGGCGTTCATGGAAAGTTTCTTTCTTATCGTGCAATAGCTGCTTGTATAGAGCGCAATAATATGGCAGTGATGCGAGTGTAGAAACAGTGAGCTGAAGAGAATCAAACGAGTCGAAAATCTGGCAATAGACGACGAAATGTTATATCAGCGCGGGATGACAGACACCTCACCCAGATGCCAGTAACGGACCGTATAGCCTCATCACGATAGCTGGCAGGACACTGGAGCACTACTACAGGTATGGCATTATCTTCTTCAACAATTCGTCGGCATCTGCAGCATCGTGGGCTGCGTGAAAGAACTTTGTGCAGGAGTTTCCTGACATAAAACCATCAACTCCTGCGGGTATAATGAGCTCATCAACATAGACAGTGGCGTGCCGAGTGGCAACAAGTCGTCTTTTCCCTGGAATCCCGCTTCAACTTGGGGTACAATTATGGCATCTACATTAGATACCAAAGCGGTGAACGCCACTTTCAGGAATTATTATCCAACGTCACGCTAGATGAACGCCAAGCGTGATTGTCTGAGGTACCATCAAGTATCATGGGCGATCTTAGCTGCTAAGAAATTTTTGTAATTTCAACAGCAACCGGTATATTGGAGAAGTTCTAGAGCCCGAAGTCGTAGCCTTCCTTCAATGGAATCCTGGATCTGTATATCAACAAGAAAATACCCATTCACATATTGCCAGGAATGTTCAAGACTTCTTTTCATCACAACAGATACAGCTTCTTCTTCTTCTTTGGCATGCCTATTCATCGGATATATCACTTATTGGAAATGTTTAGGATTTCGATGGTCGGCGTCTCATTTGTGACGCTCGTCCAGTAACTAATGCAGCTGAATCTTGGATTCAGGTAGGCGCCATCTGTAATGCTCTTCCTCAGATACAAATTCAAAATCTGGTTAACTCGATGCCACGTCGTGTACAAGCACTGTTTGCAGCTCGTGATGGTTGCACCAAATACTGGTTTTTGACATGTGATTTTATTTTTTTGCTTTGTAAATTTAATCATTTGTTTTTATCAATACAGGTCATTTGGGGAATAATTTAATTAATTCTGATGATTCTTTCATGATGTTGCAATTTTTACAAACATGGGCATATTACAAATAAATAGAGATTTAAAGCGGAATTATAATTATTATTTATTATATTTCAGCATTATTAATAATATTTCAAAATTATTAATTATATTTCAGAATTATTAATTATATTTCAGAATTATTAATTATATTTAAGTATTTTTTAATTAAATATTTCAGTATTATTAATTACATTTCAGTATTATTAATTACATTTCAGTATTATTAATTACATTTCAGTATTATTAACTATATTTCGGTATTATTAATTATATTTTAGAGCTATTAATTATACTGCGGTATTTTTAATTATACTGCATTATTTTTAATTATATTTCAGTATATTAATTATATTTTCATATCATTAACAGTACCTTAACAATATATATTTCGCCTTTTTAGTAAAAAGGTAACGTTTTCAGAATGGATCGATTAAGAAATAAGAAAATACTTCGTGATAATATAGAAATGAATTGTTAAAAATTGACATGTGGGGAACGCATTTAGACATTATATGATTCTACTTATTATTAATCTACTGTTGAATGAATATCTCTTCAAATGTCCTTCCCGCATGTCTCTTTCGAGCAATTCGTTTTCATAACACCAAAGCCTGTTTTCTTACTTCATTCACATGTTTAATCTGAAGACGTTTCTTAGATCTCTGGTAGCTGTTTGGAATCTAGTTGAGAATTTCAGTTGTCAATTATTGATCAATTCTTATGACAGTACGCTCAGTCGATTCAAATTAAACATTTTACTTTAATAATGATGTCTTAAATACTTATTTGCCATTTACTTAGTATTTTGTTTTTATCCTTTAATAGTTATTCCAAACATGCATCTCTCTATGTTTCTTTGGGTGGTTTGTAATTTCCGAATTTCTTTTTTCGTTAGACCCTTGTCTCTAGCTCATAAGAAAAAACTAGAAATATAGATACTGGTTAAAAACTTTTCTTTTCAGACACAAAGGCACCTTCCCTTTTTAACATAAACTGTTTATTCCATATA
>QLNU02014802.1:10276075-10297338 GCA_006491805.2 Dysdera silvatica | reverse complement strand
CTGAGAAGACGAAACAGCTCATGAAAAGGCGAAGAGATATGAAGGTGGACAATCGAAATACCAGTTCCAGGATTGAGTACATAGAACTTTGTAAAACTCTGCGCAAAAGCATGAAAGAAGACATAAGAAAATTCAACTGTGAGTTAGTAAGGAAGGCCATTGAAAATAACAAGAGCCTTAGGGTTGTTAAAGGAAGTTTATCTGTTGGGAAGAAACACATCATTGCATTAAAAGGAGAGGATGGCACCGTAACAAGAAATAGGGAAGAAATACTTAGAAGAGTTGAAGAATTCTACAAAAAACTATATGAAAGTAACAGTGGATTAAACGAAGACACTGAAATAGTCGAAGGAACAGCTCCTAAAATCTTAAAAGAAGAAGTTTCATTTGCAATAAAAAGTATGAAGAAAGGAAGAGCCCCTGGCGATGATGGTATTACATTAGATATCCTAAAAGAAGCTGGAGAATATGTAGAAGACATACTTGCAAAATTCTTTACCAAATGTCTTAACAGCGGTAACATACCAAACCAATGGGATTCTGCAACAGTAATTCTTTTGCATAAAAAAGGTGATAAAGAGGATTTGAAAAATTACCGACCAATTAGCTTGTTACCTGCTATTTATAAAATCTTCACAAAAGTGCTAACACATCGCCTGCAGAAAAAATTAGATGCAGCTCAACCAAGAGAACAAGCTGGATTTCGAAGTGGATTCAGTACAGTGGACCATATTCAAGTATTAAGAGAATTAATTGAAAGAACACATGAATATGAACTTCCATTGTGTGTTGCATTTATTGACTATGAGAAGGCCTTTGACTCTATTAAAACATCAGCAGTCATCAACTCTTTAAGATCAACAGACATTGAGGATGTGTACATTGACATGGTGAAACGTGTGTATAAAAATGCAAGTGCAAAATTTCGGTTACATAAAGATACCAAAACTATCAAACTTGGCAAAGGGGTGAGGCAGGGAGATACCATTTCTCCAAAACTTTTTACTTCAGCTTTACAGATGATTTTTCAGCTGATAAATTGGAATAACAAGGGAATAAAAATAAATGGTGAATATTTAAATCATTTGCGGTTTGCTGATGACATTGTTATTTTTTCAACGAACCCATCAGAACTCCAAGACATGGTACAGGAGCTCTCAACTAGAAGTAAAGAAGTTGGACTCAAGATGAACCTACAAAAAACTAAGATCATGTTCAATAATTTTGTAGAGGAAACAAAAATACAAGTTGACAACATTGAGCTAGAAATTGCTGATTCATATATTTACCTTGGCCAGCTGATTTCAATGGATGGCAACATTATGAAAGAACTCAACAGACGTATTAAACTTGGCTGGAGTGCATTTGGAAGAAACAGTTTTATCCTGAAGGGGAAATTGCCTTTGTGTCTAAAAAGAAAGGTCTTCAACCAGTGTGTATTGCCAGTCCTCTCTTATGGATCAGAGACATGGAGTCTAACAGTTGGAGCAATACGAAAGTTACAGACAACGCAAAGGAGCATGGAGAGGTGCATGCTTGGAATAACTAGGAGAGATCGAAAAAGAAACACTTGGGTGAGAGAGCAAACTAGAGTAGAGGACATCATTGTTAAAGTAAAAGGGCTGAAATGGCGATGGGCTGGGCATATTGCAAGAAGAACTGATCAACGATGGACAACAGAAATTCTGAACTGGATTCCAAGAGACCACCGAAGACCTAGAAAACGTCCTCAAACTAGATGGGTGGATGAAATAAGAAAACAGGTTGGGGTGACGTGGAAGCGAATTGCTCAGGATAGACTTGTGTGGAAAGCATTTGGAGAGACCTTCATCCAGCAGTGGATAGATAATGGTTGAATATGATGATGATGATGATATATAAACAGTGAAACCTGCCTTAGGCACAAAAAATTCCGTAGTACACAGGTTTCTGCCTTATAGAGGTTAGATGCAAAATAAATATATACATGGATAAATTCAGTGGTAAGAGATGACTGCATATACTATTTTTATTCTTTGTCTTATCTTGCGAACTTTAAGACTATATTTATTTTCCTTTTGATAAAAATATTTATTTTATCACTGCATTTTATTTTTATTAATTTTAATTTTTGCACTATTTTGTGGTTTTAGTAGTTACGATCAATATGATGCAAAATTTCATGCAAACTATACATGCCAATTTCATACAAAAAGGTTTTTTTTACGTAAGCTTAAATTGTAACGATAAAGTATCTCCGTTGTAAAGGTAATGATTCCCTTGTATATAATCTCTCTTGCGGTGGGTTTATCCATGAATTGATAAAGTCGATATGAGTGACTTTTCGTTCTGGTTAATAATGAACGCTTTTATTTAAGAAGTGGGTGGCACTGGCATACGCAAGAGGGGTCGATTATGATTGTAACCCCATTGCGATGAAATTGTATATAGTATACATGTAAATATAACATATTGTTGCTCTTGTAATCCATTGTGCCTATAACCCTTTTATGAACTTTCTGGATATACCTATGGTGATATACGAAATCGTGGTCGGACAAAAATAGACATAGACAGATACTTCATGAGGGTGGGGTTATAGGCTTAATGGGAGGGGTTACAGAGCTACAACTCATATATTCCTATATTAAATATACAAAATTTCATTGCGATGGGGGTTACAACCTCCAAAACCGCCCCCTGGCTCCGCCTATGCGGACAAGGGCATTCTATATCTGTAAAATGCCTTTTATTCGTCATCCCCCACTTTGCTATTTGCATTGTATTACAACCCTCTTTCCTTTTTCTGCTGAGAAAATTTTCTTCCTACTAACGATTTTCCGCTTTATGCAGGTTTTTCTCTTTGACGGGACTAAATACTGCTTTCCGTTTCCGCGTTAGACAGTTTCTGTGTTAGATAATGTTAACTACCATTGACTTTTGAAGGGACCGTAAAAAAATTCCGTTTTGAGCAAGTTTCCGCTTTATGCAGGTTCCGCCTAAGACAGTTTTCACTGTATATATAATTGACAGAAAATTAGTTCTGCTTCTGGCAAAAGAATTGCATTCCGAGATTCCCAATTTCGAGCATTTATAAATACAGTAGAACCTCCATATAACGTACTTCCGTATAGCGAAATTCTCCATATAGTGAAGTTTTGGCAAATCCCCATGGTCGTTACATATGAAAGTGTTTCTATATAACGAAATAAATTTCTATATAACGAAATTTTTAACGACCTAAAAAAAAAATCGATTGGTAACGTCAGCGACATTCGGTTATTTAATATCTCATGGGAATACAATACAATTTTAAGGTAATTGGCAAACAAACAGAATAAGGCATGTCTAAGGGACTTTAAACTCCCTAATAAAGAGTTTTCCTAACCACATACACACGCAACCTGTCTGGTCAACACCCCCTACGTTGAAAACCTCCACACTAAATTGTAATGGCCGACGCCGTGGTTCAGAAGGCAGATGGTCTTTTAAAAAACCGGACACCCATCTTTCTCCTAACAGCATTCCTATTCTACAAACCATCTGCTTACCGTTCGTTCCCAATATCAGCACTAAAATTGCTACTATTCTTAACAACTTTAATTTTAAAGTCTCTTTCACGCCCATCAATAAACGTTGTATTTCAAAACTAAAAGACTCGGTTTCGGATCACAACTCATGGGGTATTTATGAAATCCCATGCTCGTGCTCAAAATCGTGCATCGGCCAAACTCGTCGTGCACTCCGGTTCCGAAGTAAAGAACACCGAACGTACGTTCAACAACAAGAATTGACTAAATCATCCATAGCCGTTCATTGCTGGTCTTTGGACCACAAATTTAACTTCGATGAAGCGAAGTTAATCTACAAACCTCCATCTCCAGCTGATCGTAATTTTTTTGGAACCTTTTCAATCCATCAAAACATCGAGCACCTGGTGAACGATTTATCTATTACGGCCAATATCCATCCGGCGTGGTCACGTTTTCTCCTCTTAAAATTTCACCAATAATTTTGTATATTATTTTGAGTACAATTTTGCATCATTTAACACAAAATTTCCATGCAGCCACCTTTCCTCATACAATCCACGTCCGTTTGGGTTCGACCAATAGAGGGCGCCAACTCACGGAAATCAACCATAACCTTACCCTTTATACCAACAACTGTCGTACACTCGCCCGTACGAGCGATGTACGCTCGGGGGTTCCAGCTTCTTTGATGAAAGCTCAAGGCTTTCGAAAAACGTTTAAAGCCGAATAAATTGTCTTTAAAAACTGTGCTAATTGTGTTTATCAATATATTCGTCCACCATTTGAAGCACATACTTCAAGTCAATAGTCGTCGTTAGAGCTTCACAAGACGGAATACGAAACTAGTAAACATAAAAAATAACAATAAAGGACCCTAAAAAAAATAAATAGAAAACTCTTTTCCAATACGTTTAAGGCATCTAAAAAACAAAGCCCTGAATGTCGACCAAGTTCGAAAAAAAACTTTCTGTAAACCGGTAGGTTACCGATACTCCTGAAATTTTTATGAAAGTTAAGACCCAATACTTAAATATTATTCCATGAACTCAGTTCTAAGATTAGGTGTCAATACTATGACAGTACGAACATTGAAATTTTTCCTGGAAATTTCCGGATAAATTTCCGGGAAAATAGACCAATGGGAACGAAACATGAAAAGCAATAAACATAACTAGGGACAACTATTATTGATTATCACATAGCGGCCTACCTCATAGTTACTAGCTCGATTGGGGAATATCCATAATTCTCCATAACAGCTGTTCTCAAATTATGGCCTGCTGACCACTGAGGCTCCTAAAGGTATTAATATATGTTGCCCACTTTGGAACATACGATAAACAAAACCGCACGTAAACAAAAACAATGGACCTTCTGGACCCTCAATATTTTTAAGAGCATGAAGCAATCTTCTGGCAAAAATATTTGAGAAAAGCAAGTCTGCAGAAAACACTAACCAACGAGAAATGACATAAATATGGAATATGGTACTTGAGGGAATTACTGCGATATACGTTTTCAGATACTTTTTTATATTTTTTCATTGATGATGAAATTTCTTTCCATTTTGAGGTTTTTATCTGAATAAAAATTTTGGGAGATTAAATTCAAATATTTTTAACTTCGTTTTGGACAATTTTGAATAATCTCTTTTCAGTCAATTAAAAGGCATTCCAAAGGTACCAACATTACATGACCATTACATAACGGACCTCACCAATGTAAAACTAAATTAGCAGAACCTACAAAAGTAACGATAAAAATTATTTTTAAATTTCTAAATCAGTGACAAACCCACAATGCATGTCTAGCGATTATATTGCCAACATTTCTCTAGGCTCAAAACGCTCCGATTTTACTACCTAAACTTTATGAATCCAATATGGAACTTACACCGGAGGTAGGGACTTACGGTTTTCGAGGAATCCAAATCTCACTTGTTCTACTTTACCTCAGGAATCTAACTCGAAATCGTAATATTGACAAAATTCTTGATTATCGTTGTCATCGCAGTATCAATTAAGATTTGATAAAAGAGTAGATGAGATAAAGAAATTAATTTTCCACTCTTTGTTTTTGAAAGCTCTAAATTTAAGTTTTGAAATTCTGTTAAAGGATATGTTAAGTCCTTGGCGAGAGAACGTCCAACAAAAGTATAAAGAAGAAGCAAGCCTGGCAAACGTAAATTTCACCTCGCAAAGAATAGACGCAAAAAGATAGAAATTTTATTGAATACAATATCAGAAACTAATCAAAGAAGTTTTTTTATATTTTGTGTTGCACTCGTCGATAGTTTGAATTTGGGAGAATTTTTTTTATGTAAGTATTCACTAATTCTCTATTCACTTGTTCCTTAACGCTCGCCAAAGTTTAAATCGGATAGTATGTGCAGGACGTCAATTAATTTTTATAAAGCTCTCGTATTTCTACAATAATTTAATGTTTATCTCAATTTAAATGCAGCAGATTATTATATGGCATTTGAAAATTTACAATTTGAAGCACCAAGACAATTGTTTCCCCTCGTTTAGCTCATAATGGCCCTTGTTGTCCTTGCGTCATAAAACTAACCACCCGTGGCTTCCTTTGCACCATGTAAGTTTAACGCTGGCTTAAAAGCGGTTGACAAGAAGTAAATAATGTGATGTACCGTAAGAACTAAGACTATAATTACCGCTTTAAATAATTTTTATTATAAGGTTTATTTTTCTTTTTGTCAATTGCATGTGTGCAGTACTTAAAAGCACGAAGTATTGTGCGCCGGTGTGTCTTGAATAATTCGAATGTGTTGTTTTCAAACTTTATGGTACGGTTTTAAAATAAAAATAAAGTAATATTTTATAACTAACGTAAGAAGACAATATTTCATAATCAGGATAAGAAAAGAATTTATAATATTTTTTAAAATGTTTATTGCAGTAGAAGCTTTGTAATCTGAAATTCGCTTAATCAAATAATTATTATATGAACTGGCCTATTGTACTGCGATTTCATTTTTTATTACTTTTAATAAACAGTCCTATATTTTCACTGTAAAAACATCCATGAGTGTTTCCTAGTACGATCCTGTCTTAAGAAAGAAATGAATAGAAACGTGGTAAATATCGGACATCGAAGATGCGTTGCATATATCGGATATATACAAAAACATCGATCTATTTTCAAAGCATTTAATATCTTAATACGTACATATACTTTGTGACGTTTTCCATTAAAATAATGTGTAATTAAACGTATTTTTGAATATGGGTTTTTCCTTCTTAGCTCGATTAAACCAAAAGAATGCAATTTCTTGATCATCCGAAATAGTGTCGGTTTTCTTTATTTCAGTTGCTAATAGCATTTTAATTTTTTTAAATCTATTATTTCCGATAATTGAGGTTTGAATATTTTATAAATTTGAAAGCTCGATTTTAACATCATTCAATATTTGAATAATTATATTTTCGTAATTAGTACGTTGCTACGTGCTTTATTTCATAATTTTCTAGGTTTGAGCATTTCCATTTCATAATTCAGTTTTAAATGTTTGATTTCATACTGCGGTTGCAAATAGGACTTCATAATTATTGAGTGCTGTACTTTATAATTATTTAGCGTTTATGACTTCATGCTTACCTAATTTTAAATGTTTGCTATCATAATTATGAAAGAAAAATTGTATAGTTTACTTCCAATGCTCTAGTAGTAGTAATAATAGCCTTTGAGCAAGCTAGGTTGAATTTAATTAACAGTAAGCTTACTTGTGATTAAACGTATTAGAGTTCGGTTGTTGCCATAGGTCGTCAGTTACCACGTTAAGCCACCAGATGTCAAGTTAAGTCGTCAGATGTCAAGTTAAGCCGTCAGTTCCTGCCTATGGGGCACATATTGTTTTATTTTCTAGAGAAATTCTTCACATAATATTTTTTGGGGACTCTGAACTTGCACAGTAGTATCACATTTTGTTTTGATTACATCAGGTATCCATCTAGCACCTGGACATTTTTTACATATCCGTATTCTTGGGGTTTAATTCCTTACCCGAAAGGGGACCAGATTCTTTCGTAAACTAAAAGTCCGAACTCAGCTTGATTTTAGAGCTTTAAAATACAATTCCCATTATAATCTTATTAATTTAATTCTTGAATTAACCCCAAATAGACAAATGAAACGTATCCCTCCAAGACAGCTTCTTTTAGGACTGTAATTCTGTAAAGTAGCTAAATGAATTGTAATTAGCATTTCGCTTAAAATCAAAGATGGTCCTGCATTGGCGACGTGGTAACGTGTTCATCTAACGTATCGTTGAGCCGGGTTGGACTCCAGAAGGAGCAAAATATGAGTGTTTACCTCGACTAACTTCTTACAATAATCCGGGGATTGGTTCTTGAAAAGTTCATATTCCTCGAGACAAAATGTTTGTATCCCGAGGAACAGTGGGTGCTCTTACGCCCCGGAACACAGTGTGTTCTGGCATAACATTACTTTTACTGTCCTTGCGCCATTAAACACAAACAACATCAAAGAGCTTGTCGACTCTGGCCCTATAAGATATCTACAATATATTCGAACGGTTGTCTCTAAAAATGCAATTAAAATCTGGGGATGCATCTGAGTATAGTAAGGATAAACATTTCTTTCAGGAAGTAGAAGCTAAATATACCATTGCCTCATAAATCCTTAATATACATCGTTGTTTTGTTGTCGTGTAGGTGCATTTCGATATTAATAATGGAGACCAAAAGTATTCAAGAATTGCAAAGCAAAATTCATGTGCCAACCAGAGGAGTTCGAGAAAAGCGGCATTCATATGTTCTCTTCCGCCAATTTTTCCCGGGAAGCAAAGACCAGAGACATTAAGGAACTTCCCCCTCTGGAATCGTTGCCAAGGCTATGGAGTGAGTGTTAAATGGATCTATGTTTATTATTTCCCGTACTTTACACAGTTTGAGATATCGAAAGTGCTCGTGAATTTCTCCACAGCTTTCGCAGATTTCTGTCGAGCCATTCCTGATTAGATTTTCTCACGGTTGTACAAGGGCTTCTAAGATAAAATCTACGAGGACAAATCGACGCCGTCGCATGCATTTTCGTCATAATTTTTCAATTATTCAAGTTCTGTTATTTCCCCGCGCGTATCTCAATTTGGATATTCTGATCCACGTACTGTTATTTTAGATTACGATTTACAGTACGCTCTCGTAACGCTGTAGATGATAATGAATTGTGATATAGACAAAGGTGGATTTAACTTACTAAAATTTGTAGAAAGCTGAAAGTAAATTTTTCCATGTAGGTCAGGGTTTCCCAAATTGAGGTGTGTGTGGTGGACTATCACGTGCTTCATAGCCTTCCCCATAAAACGTGTTTATCCTTTTCCATAGGGAAAAGTCCCCATAATCTTGTCGTGCGCAGTAACTGAAGGAATTCTTAAAGTGGTCCATGAGTGACAAAGGTTTAAACAACACTGCTTCATAAAAGTATCGCTAATACATTACATCGTCAATTTTTAGAGGATTGAGAATTAGTGCCTAATTTACGTATAGGTTAAGCAGTCCCGGGCCTAAGAATCCTTGATTTAGGGAACTACAAAGTCTTGGGAGGGCCTGAAATTTTTTTAAATTTAAGCGTTAATCTTATTTATTTAGAAGGGGCCAATAATTTGTCATCATCGATAAACGTAGATATTAAAGACAATTAACTTTAAATAAAAACGAATAAAACGAACTAAATATCACGAGAATCATATTCTTTAGGGGCTCATTATATCATTTCGGATCAGGTGCCCATAAAAACTTCAATCCGGTGCTGAGTCAGGTATGAAAGGTTATTATATACTTGTAATACCAGTCAAGTATCTATCGATACACACTAAAATTATGTTTCCGAAGAGTGGATGTAGATGCAGAATTGTTTATGCAGGGTGCATCACAAAGAACTCCCCGAATTGGAAACTATCCCACTGGGGGTAAAGCAGTGGGAAGTTCGTCAATAGACAGCTGCGTTCATGCCGTTTTCAATTTACACCATGGCTTGATCAGGACAGTACCGTGAGTTTATTGATGAGGAGTTCACTAGGAATGGCGATCCGTCGATAAAGACGCACCGTATTTTTCGGGCTCGGTCGACGTGATCCCGTTCCAAATAATTTGGGCGATCTTTTCGATGAATATGGGAAAAAATAATGTATGGTTTCAGCAAGATAGGAGCAATATCCCACACATCTTGTTGATAGCTCGGAATTTTGAGAAAATGTTTCCTTAGAATGTTGTCTCGTTGCGTGGTGACATTGGATGGCCGCCATGTTCCCCGGATTTAACGCCGTGCGATCTTTTTCTCTAGAGCTTGCTCAAAGAAAAGGTAAGCCAACATCATCCTTCAACTTTGGAAGCTCTCAAGGAGGGAATCAAGCAGGAAGTTCCTGCCATTCTGCCTGATAGGACCCGTAGAACCACTCACAACTACCGAGAGAGGCTCAAAGAGTATATCGCCAATGAAAGACGCCGCTTGAGTACCCTTATTTTTAAAACTAATTGATTTTAAATTGCATTATGTGTGCTACTTAGGAATATTTTTTTTCTATCTTGTATCCTTTGTTTTTTAGTAGCTTCCCAAATCGGGAGTCCTTTTTGCCGTACCCTGTATTAAAGGTAGTTACTAATATTAAATCTTAGTCAGAATAGAGAAAGGATGATTATGTAAATTTAAATCGTGGCTGTCGAATAAAATACATGAGATTTATTCATTGTTTTAATGAATTATCAACTGCTTTTGTACACACATGGGCAAATTTTTATTGCTAAATGATGCACTTATTTATTGTTTTTCTGAAATGCATAATATTTACAGTAATTTCAAAAGATTACCTTGGGTTTATTTGTATGTATCCCAAGGGCTTGACTGAGAGACTTCTTGATACTGATAACTTTATTTTTTGAGGGTAATATAGAAAATTGATATTATCATACATTTTAATATTTGTTGTGTATTTAATAAGACTATTGAAAAATAGAATACATACTTCGTGGGTTGTGTACCTCCTTCGGAAGTTGGTTTAAACGAAACATTGGCGAACGATATTCATTTCGAAGTTTTATGGAGTAGTCGTGGGGTTTTTGCGTTATGTAGTGTATCGCCAACCGGTGGTAATTATATAGACCGAAGTCAATAATAGAATAGGTTGTGCAAACTCTGAATCTATATTTTTGTTTGTTTAAGATTGAGTTTTCGGTGGTGGTGATAGTGACGATGTACATTGCTTTATGTGTAATATATCACACTCCATTAGGGACTTTCACTGGCCTATCCTGAAAATGTCCATGCCTACGATGGCTCGAATTTCCGGTTTGGCTCCTTGACAACCAGCCAAACTTGAAGTTCGAGCTTGCGTGGACCTGGACACTTTTAGGACAAGTTCATGTAGGCTCGGCTCATGCAGGACTCTACTCGTTATATCCAGTAGCTTTCGGGCCTGTCGTGGTCCAAAGGTCAGCCTCACGTTTGCCTTCACACCCGAAGGCCACGAATTTCCCAATTGCATAATTTTGGCCATAGGATGTTGTTTTGGATCGTGGTAGGGCATTTTCTAGTACGGTTCTAGACTGGAACTTTAAATTTTTCAAATTTTGTTACATGATTAACTAATGTGGATGCAAATAATAACATCCCTGTAGTTCCAGAACGGCTCATTTTCGGGCATTGGTTCACTGGACCAAAGTTGTTTCTTTTGATGTTCCTGATGATAGGAGGTAATTAGGAATTATCAAACATCCGTAATAGGTTTTATTTATTACGCATTTATTTATATAAATGCTCAGATAGTAGAGCCTCCGCCCGGTAAGTGGAAGGCCGTGGGTTCAGGTCCCACCGAACGGAGAAATATTTATTTTCTTTCGAACGTTTCACCGTCTAATCACGCCATAACATCGGCGCTGGTATCACTAAGCCAATAAACGTTGATTTATATTATTGTTTAATAATACACATGTTTGGTAATTCCCAATTCTCTCCAGCGTGGTAAAATAATCATTTTTTATACCTTTGATTAAATGGCAACGCTACTCAGGGCCAGGGAAGGGAATTTCCGATTTTGTTAGTATCTGTGCATTATTAGGTCAAGCCCTTAAATTATGTGTTCATTTAAATGCCTACGTATGAACAATGTGGATGTAAATAATACTTTCACTGTACAGCCAAATCGGATCCTTTGCGGACCTGATTTCGCCAAATATGGCTTATTTGGCGTCCTTTAGTACCCCTTCATTTTGCTCCATTAATTATAAATCACCCTCTATAGTATTCGCGCGGTAGTTGGTTATTGTGTATTGATAAAATCTAGGAGAAATAAATTTAGGCTCGTTTCATTTTGAGAAAATTCTTATAATTTGTAAGATGAATTACAAATTAATAGGCATGTCTAATTTTAATTAATATTACACCTCCACTTTTCCCCATGGATGAAAAAATGTGTATGTGTAAACATATTCAGGATTACTGAAGCTATATTATTAATTACAGAAAATAACTTCTTTTATGCTAAGTGAAATACCTCTTCCCGTATGGAATAAAGTACAGTAACATCCCACAGTAATTGCTTCCAAAGAAGAGAGAACTAGCGTCACTGAACAGAAAAATTCCTTTATTAGAAATTGTCTAATTCTATGGAGTATGTAACGGGGATTCAAATTAAGTAAAAACGTCCGTTAAACATTACGATTTTGGAAGAGTTCAGTATACTATTAGTAGTCCAGGCCTGGGGACCAAAGCACACAATGTACATTTGAAATCTGCTACAGATTTTAGACCTTGCCTTCTGCTTTAAAGTCCATCAAATTTTTGATCGGACTTTAATTGTAAAATATTAAAAATCAATAGTTACTTGTATCTATTAATTTAGAACTATTGAAGCGACTGGAAGAAGTGAAACACTAATGCGAAAAAAATTGCATGTATTCCAGAACAGGAAATCAATAATGAAAAGAAAAATGATTAAAACGAACACCTTGTAGAAATGAAATTTCCAATTTCTCGGGCAGCCTAGTTATTCCTTAAAATCAATTACCTCGTAAAAGAACTTGTAGTAAAATTTGTGATTATTAAAAACACGTTTCCTTTCTTCATCGCGTGTTCTTACCCTCCCCAGCTTCAAATCATTTTCGTTTAAGAATGTCTAAAAACTTATTTTTTGATCTCCATTTTGTTTCTAAAAAGGTGTGCTTCTATTTTTGTTTTACGTAAAGCATAATAGCAAATAATCAACTACAGGAGCAGAGCAGCATCAAAACCTCTAAAACTCGAAAAGGCTTCCAACAGCCTGAATAATAAGAAATGAGAAGTACTGACGTTTATATCAAAATGTATCGAAAATATCTATTAATTCGCTTATGGTTGTAAACAGAACGTTTGCAAAAGTAAAGGGGTTTAAAACGCGTACTTCGCAATTATAATTTTGTCGCGGGAGTAAAATGAATATTTAAATTTTTAATTAATTAATTAATTATTATTGAGATTAAACGCGTTGTGAGTTCAAATATAATAATAGCTGTCCCTCCATAATTACTTTAAAAGTAATCATGAAAGAAAAACTATTCTGCAAACTAAGGATTTCGGGAAAGGGAAGCCAAGGGGTCCCCCAATAATTATTGAACGTGAGTCCATCCTTTTGGACCTATGCTCACTGATCAAAAATGATGTAAATGCCTTAATGACACTTGATTATTTAATTAGCCTTAACTAAACACATATCATATGCATGCATACTGATAAGCAACGGAAAATTACTCAACAAGGGAAACAAAGGATTAAATAATTTTTACACATTTAATAAAACAATTTTTAGGTTTTACAAAAATACCATTTCTTCTACATAAGGCCATTACCCACAATGGTTAGTTCCAGGGTTGAACACAATTTCCCAACCAGATATTTACAAAAGTAACAAGACTCAGACATTAATCCGTAATTCACACACTAGAATTCTTTTCATTCGACAATAAACAAGGAATGACAAAGAAAAAACAAAAAAAAAACGAGATATTAATTCCATCTAAACAGAGATTTTCTACTCTGAATGAAAATGATTAACTACCCAATTTCGGGTTTGACTACGAACAGTTATTCATCTGAGCCAATTAATTAAAATGAAATAAATTTCCTACCAAAATTAACTAGGGCACAGGGGAGTAGTTAATTTAGAATTAAATAAATAGAAAAGAAAGAATGGACATGTATTACACGGTAAGGTGGTCGATGAATCAAGACAGGTCCCAAGGCCCCTGGACTTTTTCCCAGAAAGAACTACATGGTTAAGTTGAGGGAAAAAAAAACCAAACATATGTTCGTTGGTCCAGAACTAGAATAAGAGTGTCTCGACGTTTGGTGACAAGGCTATCTAGTAAGAAAACTTTTCAGTCGCCAAATAGCGCTCCGGGTCCCGCCAAGCCGATGCGATGGACCCACTGCCTCATGTGATAGCACAACTTACAGATTTGACACCAGGGTTGCTGCAAGACGTACAGTATCGCCAGGTCGCCAAGGTTTTAGTGGTCATTCTAGAATTTTCGGCTGCTAGTTACAAGATTCCTTGAGATAGATGACCGGCAACATCTTAGGACGGCTTGGAGTATACTTGGACAATTGAGACTGCCTCTCGCCACAGTGTCATTTCCAGACACCTGGCGTCGAAGCACATTTTTGGATCGGTTTCAATAGTCAGGCAGTACGTCGGTATTTCTGATATAGACAAAAACCACACAGATGCTTGAGGTATGCATTCTCAGATGGTTTCCTAGGAGCTTCGTTATTGTAAACTTGGCTGGCGAGACCTGATAAAGAATGGTGATTTCGTCTTGACCACCAAAGAGTAGAATAAATGAAAGGAGGGAAGGAAAAGGGTTTCTAATCTCGAACCATAGATGAAAGGATAGATAAGTAAAATACTAGGATAATTGATTAGATTAAAAAAAATAAAATAAAGATTATTAGATAAATATAAAAGTAAAGAATTTAATTAAAGTAAATATTAATGGACATTAGTCACTAACTAAAAATAAGATAAAGGGTCAACCCAAAATATAAACGATGACCGAAAATAATTTTCTGTTGGTGACTACATTTCACAATACTTCACAAATACATTCATATTCATATAATTTATATGCGTATTATGTGCGAGGCTGAAAAAAAATCTAAAAACTTATTTAAAAAGTCTATGCAGAAGGCTGGCTACTTCATAGAATCCTTTTAAATTTTGGGTTTATTAAAACGCGGTTAATGGCGGAAGTTCTTTATTTAAACTTTCAGTTATCGTAAATCAGTTCATATTTTCGCTGTCCCAATGGATTTATCTCAGTTTCCAAGAGGCCCTGGTTGTTGAAAAACACTTATGATTGTGAACTGTTCATCGAATCAGTAAAGTCCAGGTAGGTTAGGGACTGTAGTACTGCATATATCTTCTTCACTTATTAACTGTTCCACTTTGTAACGTTAAGGGATGGTAATTATTAGGTTGTCGTTCATCAGGCAGTTGCTCCAATCGATCTCTTGTTCTAACAACAATTAAAAGAAGGCGGCAGAATCGAATAATATTTACAATGTGTGAATTTTTGTGTCTCACGGTATACTATGTAGAAATTTTATGAGATGAAGAAATATGTTATTTTGTAAGATGATGTAATGAAGCCACCCATATATTTAAATAATTAAAAAGTATAATTTTCATAAATTTTTGTGACCCAATAATTTAGCTAGTATTTGTATAAATTTTCGTCTAATATTCGTTCGAATTAATTAGATTAATAAGAATTCGTTCGTTTAAAATAAACAAGGCGCATGCATTCAAAAATTCAATATGAATATTCAATTACGGCTGTAAGGATTTATTTTGGTTTCTAAGTTTTCACTATCCTTTTTTCCAATTTTGTATTACATAGATTCGATAAATTTACTCGTTTTTGTAGTTACTGCCATAATTCAGTCTAAGGCTTTTTCTGTTTGTACAATTTGCTATTTTAGATTACCACTAATTGTAACGAGAATATTGTATAATATTATAGAGACTAAACAAATAAAATGGAAATTTCCTAATATTTAAAATGGGCGAAACCATTAGATTACTGGTGACAGCTTGTAGCTAAAATAAGTTTTGATAACCTTAGAATTTAAGGACTTGATTAAATTGCGCAAATGAAACGGTAAAAATTGATCGACCGCTGTAGAAAACATATATAATTGTTTTGTAACAACTAACATTATATGATACCAGATATGTAAAACCAATTCATGGTTGATAGGATTGTATCTGCAGTTTGTTGAAAAATTGTCATTTCAGTTGTAGGGTGAAGTGGCACCTAATCCACACATTCTGCCGTACAATGGCATACGTCCTTCGACGAAGTGGGGAATTTTAATTAGTTTCGAGGTTTCCTAAAGTGGAAACGAGTTTGCCGGTTGTGTAATGAGTGTCGCAATTTGAGCGTGAAGTTCTGGTACGGAGACCGGCAACGTCTGAACCACCTCTTCTAGCATCCTGCAATTTTGCGAACGGGAATTTTATGATTTTTACGCTTTTTAATGATCCTGCCTGAGCTTTGACACCAATTAGTTAAATATTTGTGGACTATTGAATGCAACTTTTCAGTTTAAGAAAGAAATGACTAATGGTTTGTAACCCTGACTGGATCAATTGCATGCTATGGAAGGAATAAAAAACAAAATAACTGTCAGTTGAATAATTTTCAACTATACTGAAATTGAATTCCAAATCAAACATATTTAAGCAAATAAAGTTGTTTGTTCGAAGCTTAATGACACATTGTATTCGCACAAAGAAAGCCTACACGAAAAACTAGAGTTCAAAAATCGGAAAACATTTTGTTAAATAGCAGTCAATATTGGTTGTAAAAGGTAAAAAACGAACAGCAACACCATGCATTTGCAAATTAAAAAAAGCTTTCAACAGTTTTAATTGTTAGGGATTAATTTCAACGTTAGTCTTAGGTTCGAAACCTGAAAAAAAATGCACTTTATTACTCATTGTCACTCACGGAATTGATATTTAATTTAAAAATACATCAAACAACAATGTCAATCAATCAACGTTTATTGGCGTAGTGATACCAACGCCGATGGTATGGCGTGATTAGATGGTGAAACGTTCGAAAGAAAATAAATATTTCTGCCTTCGGTGGGACCTGAACCCACGACCTTCCACTTGCCGGGCGGAGGCTCTACCCACTGAGCTACGAAGGACAATATATAATCTCTTTACGAACGTATAATTAATTAATTTATATTAAAAATACATATTTTAAAAGAGAAAAGTGGAACTTTTTCTCACTAATAATTTGAATTCACTGTAAGGCTAAGAAAAAAATTGTGGACTTCTAAATATATGCATTCAAAATTTAACTTGAACAATTAATTTAAACGCTAAAGTTTATACTTTGCGTTCTATATTATAATTAGCTATAAATTTCGCCTGCGTAATGCGTAATATAAATTTCGACAATAACCATAATAATGCATATCTGTATCAATGTGTTGAATAATTTAATAAATAGTTACCCATATTGAGGAAGCAAATTAGATTTTATGAAAGTTAAGTTACCCATTATTTACCAAACAATCGTGCACAAATTCAAATTTGATATTAATACTTTATTCTCTTTTTATTTTCTTAATTTTCACATACACAATATCGAATAGAGTTGAATTCTTAAAGCCATGTTAATAACTAATCTAATTATTTAATCACTTAACATATTTGTCTTAGAATATCACAATGTCAAACTGTCATAAATATATATTAAAATTTTAATAATTATTAAAATTTGAAATCCATGTAGCAAATATTGAAGCCGATCCAACAAAGTGTAAGTGTATCTCTTTTTTACTCAAACTATTATACAGTTGTAAGAGACCTAGCCTACTTTTCTTCGCTAGGAAGATACGTTACATAACCCTTTCGTGGGACTGAGAATCTGAATGGCTTCGAATGAATACAACAATTTCAATACAGACGTTTATTTTGAGCACCTAGGGAATACATCTATATGTTTCGGGTCACATATCGTATTTATCAAACGTAACTTGGCCTTCATGTATGTTCTTGGTTCCACCGGGCAGCTCACAATATTCACTAGAAAATATTCTATACGTTACTAACATTTATAGGTATAGTAATAGGCTAAAAAGTTAAACCAAACAGATATTAAGAGTAAAGTCGTAACCTGGATTTAGTAATCCAGAGCCTGTCCACGTTAACACTTCTACAGAGACGTCAATTCAGTCAATGCCGCTTCCGTGAAAAAAAACACCATTCAATTAGGCAATCTAAGAGAACTTAGGCCAAATGCTGCATGGCAAGAGTTCAAACAGGAATATTAAGTCACTTCCAGTTACTTTTAACTTAGCACTGAGGTATACAGTTACCCTTGCGCCTCAAATTATGTGCAACGAACCCTGAAACAACTCCAGTGCTTTCTTAACTATTTTATGCCTATCAAGGTTACACTTTCAACTAACGTTAATATATTAACAAACTACCTAACTAGCATCTGTCCTTGGGCCACAAGACATTTACAGTCACAACAGTTCAATTGTAACATTAACTAAATAAAGGTTATATTTGAATACAGCTATTGAACATCAGTCAGTAACAAAGGGTGAGGTAAATTGTAAATGGTAACAGTAATACGTCACCAAGGTCCGTTCTGTACTCAGTCCGCTTTGCAGATAATGAAGCTGAAGACAGGTGCACCTGCTTGCTAATTAAGTTGAAGTCCCGTGAGTGTAACAATTCGGCGATTCCATGCTTAGTTGGCTCACTCCGCATCTAAACGCTTTCTCGTCCCGACTCCCAGTTATCAGAGATTTGATACGGAACTCCAAGCTCAGCCAGAATACGTTGAAAATACTTTCATAAACAAATTACGAAAATCCACGGGGTTTCAATTCAACTACGTACTTAAGTGAACAATATCTAAAAATCATGACCTGGACTCCTTCGCGCCCTTGACAACGAAAAGCGACTGGCCGCCACAGCTCTCCACGTTTGCCACGGTCGCTCTTACTCCGTTGGCCACTTACTGCTCGAAACTCAATAACCGCCAGTAACATATCTTACAACACCCGTTAAATAGCGTGCCACCACCACCTACATAACAGATTCAAAGACAGTCACATGGCCATAACATGGAGAATCCTCAGGGAAAGATGGCCGAACAAGTTCATGGCATGTTACAAAAGGGAAATTTTATTACTAATGTTTTAAAAACCATCTAAGTATAAACGATATAAAGTTTATATATATATTATGTGAATAAAAAGTGAAAATTTTAATTAAAGATAAATGTGATGTATAAATTTGAATAATATTGTAATAAGTATAAAAGTGATCTATTTTCATAAATAAAAAATGCAGACAACGTAAACTTCTACCATAAGTTGTAAAATAATTTTGGTGTAGCTGTCCTATTTATCAATATAATAGGACATAAAAACTTTTTATAAGACAGAAAAAACTCCAAGTACGCCCATGGGAAAAATAAAATGAAAGGATTCCAGTGAAGGAAACAATAAGAGACTTTAAGTAACGTATTTTTTCTAAGATGGAGGCGAAAATCAGTGAAGCGTCATGCAATGTTTAAAAGAAAGTCTGAAAAAATAGTACTTGGAAAAAGTTGGAACTTTCACACATAATGGGGGAAACAAAATAAAAATGGGTTATATGAAAAATATCTGGTTATAGCAATTTAAATATAATGAACATGAAGAAATCATGAAGATGTATATGCAGAATATAAGAATAAAATTACAATGAATAGCATACCTTAGGAAATTGTCACATGTATGTAGTCTAACTCCGATTTTAAATGTCTGCATTAAGAGTAAATTCAATTATAATCCCTAGAATCATGCTCATTCAAGGCTTTGACAATTTCAACTCTTCTGACTTTATATAATTTTACACTACTTGACAATGTAAATGCAACACCAAGAAATAGTGGGCAAACAGTGGTGAAAATCGGCGAACAGAAGGGAAAAGCAACGGTCGATAAGTAATGTTTATTGCAACATGATATACCTGTACACTGAGCGACAACACCGTCTGATCAGTAGCTTGTAGGACCATCGCGAGCGGCGAATGAGACGACATGATATCTAAGTACAGACTCAGTGAGCCTGCAGATAGCGTCCTGATGGATGGCTGTACGTTTTCTGTCAACCATTTGCCAGAGTTCCTCTTCTGAACGCGGCTGTGGCAACGCACAGAAGCAAAGTCGAATCACGTCCAAGACATGTTCGATTGGTGAGAGATCAGGGAAAACCGGTGGCCAGAGAAGAACCTGCTTACCTCGCAAGACACGTTGACTGATGCGTGCCCTGCGCGGTCGGGCGTTATCCTGCTGGCAAATGACATTGGGCACTAGCCGAAGGAAGTGTAGTGTCACCGGACGCAGCACGTCATCCACTTATTGGTATACCGTCATAGTGCCCTTAACCCTTTGCCGTCAAGAGGTGACTCTTACTCACCACATGGTTCGATGCCCCAACTCTAGAGGTAACTCCCGCTTACCACATGATTCGATGTCGCAACTCGGGAGGTGACTCTCACTTGCCACTTGGTTTGACGCGGAAACTCGATGCGCATTGTGCTGGAGATACCAGATTGTAGTTAGATCTGCGGAGACCCAGGCTTGGCTCTCGGCGGTCGACCTTCCGAGATTAGTTCGAACTTGAGAGTCGTGGCAAACGGATTAGCAAGAGTTAGGAAGGATTGAAAAGTTTGCTCTTGACGAAATGAGCCTGGCAAACGACATCAGACAACGTGTTATTGCGATAACATCTTTCACTGACAAACCAGCCATTACATCACCAGCATTTATTTTGTAAATATCACAATAAACTTCAAGTACCAGAATTAACATTTCAAATTATCTTCCGCTTCATAGAAATAGAATAGATAAACGTTAAAATATAAGTACTTTTGACATTAATTTGGCAGCAATGGTATTAGAGTAGTGAAATATACCGAAACATCTCGAGTTATTAGTTCGCCTGTGTAGTACTCAAAGGCAGTTAATGAGCCAGAGGTGACAGAGCTATCATAATTTCCGGCATTGTAATTTTAATTACGCATTTTAAATTCATTATAATATATATATATATATATACCAATAAAAAAGCAATAGATCTCCTCATTCGCAGGTGTTTATATATTTATCTTCCTTTTTTAGATTTTCACATCTGCTTATATATTTAAGGTTGATAACCACAGATGATTATACTTTTCTTTCTAAGACTGATATTTACATCTGTTTACGTGTCCTTTTCTTTAAGAGATCCATAATTGTTTACATATATTTCAAAATTGCTGTTAACAGTTGTTCCAGATGTGTTTCCCTTTAAGATTGTTATTCTCAAAGATTAACTTCTTTCGAATTAAGATTTAGATCATCATGACTATTAATCATTTTGTTTTCTTATTGTTTAATTTATTCTAGAAAAAACTATAGAGATTTAAGAGATTGTAATCCGTAATATTAAGTATTAAACCGTGTAGAATTCTTATGAGAGCTTTGATTTCCCCCGCCCAGTCATGGGCGCCGACGGCATAAAAATATTGTGGGGGTATAATAGTGGGGTGGGGAGAAGACAGTTTGTTGTTGAACAGGACGAATTGCCTAGCCAGCAGGTGATTACAAGGGCTCTTTTCCCCCCTACTAAAATATTTTTGCTTCCAATGCTTATTTATTAGCTAGGTTGTAA
>QLNU02014802.1:10227723-10275975 GCA_006491805.2 Dysdera silvatica | reverse complement strand
AAATTATATATTTTTGAATATCTCATATATTAAAACTATATGTTGAATATCTTATATATTAAAATTATATATCGAATATATCTTATATTGAAATTATATATTGAATTATATTTAAAATCCTGCGATAGTCTTCCATCTGTTGACATGGACCTTTAGCTTAGGACATGAAATAAGTATGACCTTAAGGAAAGGGTACGGATAGGGCTTAGACATAATATACAGATGTATGGCATTGTAATGACGAGAACTTATCAACTACAGACAAAATATATAAAGTTCCATAGTAAGTGATATAGTAGACAAAGCCGATAATGATGATGCTCTATAAACTACAGATTGAGTGTAGTTTTAACATAAATTTAAATTTGTACTGCAATGTGATAAATGGTACACTGGTTGTCCTAGACCTTAATATTAATTTTGTGATGTGGTTGATTATGATTGTTATTGTACGATTGTAAAAAAATATAAATTTTTGCCGATAACTTCACCAAAAACTATTTTCACCAGTGGGGGTGCATATTAAATCACAACGAAAACTTGTAAAACGTACATTTTTATTACAGCATATCAATTTCGTCTCTTGATGTTTTGAACCGTTTGGCTCTGTCTTCTATCATTTAATAGCACGTCTCTACCAAAAATGTTCCTTTCTAGAGCTATAGGGGCTATTGGACAAAATTTATAAACTTTGAGGATTGTCTATTACGAATAGTTTGTCCGTAATAGACTGTCACTGAGGTCTATTGTTCATAGATAATGGTGCAAAATTTTACCCCATGTAAATATTTGTTTTAATTTCACCGTAAGATAACTGCCAATCTAGCAGAATAGAACCTCAGGTTTTCCTAATGAGGATAATGGCTATAATTCAGCAATGGTTACATTTTGGCACCCTAGAACAAAATTAAACATGTACTTTTGAAATTCTTTTGCTCTTCTGATCAGATGAGAAATAAAAGGGAAGTTAAGCCTTAGCTTTGTCGAAGAAATCTTTCCGATAAAGCAAAATAAAATGCTTGAAATTAGTACCATTAAAATATGCATTTATTCTGGAAATACACCGGTTTTTATACATTTATATGCACTGACGCTAAAAAGATCTAAAATATGCATATGCATTTGCATATAACCAGGGCTCTAATAATTACTATTCTTTCGATATTGACGAAGACACTGACTACTCTGCCACTGAAAACGAAAATCCTGTTAGTGTGATGGATATTTTCACTGCGCGTCGTTTTGTGATGAAAGAGGCAGATTCTGTTACTTCTCTAGAAACTGGGGACAACTAATCATTTCTGGCGACATTGTGCCAACAGAAAGCGAAAACAACTCGCGATTATTGATTTTTTAAGTGTACTCTACTACAATATAAATAGAAGAATTCTTGTCAGAGTATGTAATCTGGAAAAATAAATATTTACAAATAAACATCTACTAAATATATATTTATTAAACCATAATATGTGCATATAATAAAACAAGGATTTTTAAAAATCAATTAACTACGCGTAATATCCATTTTAAAGGTATATATGTATACAGGCCTGCACAAAAGTTTAGACACAACACAAATTTGAGTATAACAAAATACTATTAAAACTGAAGAAGTAGGAACTTTAATATTACGAAGTATGAACACATGTAATATGCAAATTAAAAATTTGAGAACAGAAATCACATCAGTAGCGAACTTGCTGCAATATATAACTTAAAATAAGTAAAATATGTGGCACAAAAGTTTAGGCACAAACATAAATTTTAGCACTTGCATAAGGAAATGAACAATTTTAATAATCAATGTAGCCACCATTACTTCGTATTAGATTAAATACGCGGTCGTTCATTGAAAGCACAAGATTTTGAAAGGTTTCTGGTTCAAAATTAAACCACGCTTCTTCTATAGCCTTTTTAAGTTCTAAAACGGACGGATATTGCTTTCCATTGGCATACACAACATTCGTTAGTATGCCCCATACATTTTCGATGGGATTACAGTCAGGACTAAGAGCAGGCCAATCGAGAACTGTAATATTTTTAGCGCTCATCCATTCTTTTGTTGACCTGGATGTGTGGATGGACGCATTATCTTGTTGGAAAACCCAGTTTCGTCCACATAAAAGTTCGCCAAAAGGTAATAGGTGACTTTCAAGAGTTGCCTGGTATGCCTTGGAATCTTGTTTTCCATTCAAAAACGCCAAAGAAGTCTGTCCATTGAAGCTAAAGGCTCCCCAAACCATGACTGAACCTCCTCCTTGACGTCTGCTGAACCGACTTAAGGGGCGTTTTCGAAGATCGTGCCAGTAGTGCGAAAGGCCATCGGGACCATCTAAGTTCCACTTTTTTTCATCACTAAATAACACCTGCAGCCATTCGTCACTGTATGATATGTGCTGCCTTGCCCATTGTAGTCGTGCTTGTTTATGATGTAATTGCAAGCAGGGCTTGCGGCGCATTTTTGCATATCTCAAATGCCTGCATTCTACAATCCTTCTACGTATGGTTTCTCTTGACACTCGCATTGCTAACGTGTTTTTTATTTGATTTGCAGACAGGCTTTCATTTGAAGCCAATCTTCGTATTTGTCTATCATCCCGAATGCTGGTCACTCGAGGCCTCCCAGATCGTGATTTTGGTTGATACTGATCACCCCGGGATAACACTCGATAAATGCCTCGCTTTGAACGGTTCAATGCAACAGAAATTTGAGTAACAGATTTACCTTTAGTTTTCAGCCTCCAAATCTTCAAAATCTCGTCATTCGTAAATTGCTTTGACTTCGGCATCGTTCTAAGCATTCTAAATTATTTCAGGCCTTATATAACAACTCTGGGAAACGCCCCTTCGATCACTTGGGAACTTCGCGCCGTTAATTTGCATAAATCTGACATATGTGCCTAAACATTTGTGGCATGCAGATTCCAATATTACGGTGTTGGGATATTTTGTTTCAGTACTTTTGGTAATCTTTTAAGTTGCACAATTTATTATTGGTTCTAGGATTATTTAGATACAATATCGGCGAAGTTCAATGCAAATTCTCGCTTTTATTTATAATTTGCCTCTGTGTCTAAACTTTTGTGCAGGCCTGTACTATCGTTTTTGTTATAAAATGTGTATGCTACAATAAAATAATAATGCTGATAAAATATAATAAAATATACAGTAATAAATTAATAACACGCATATATATGTATATAATATCAAAATGCGTATGTGGTAACCAAAGATTTGATAAATAACTTCAATGCGATTTCCTCCCCATCCTTTACGGATAACGTGAATTACTGTTAATACGAACAGATTTTGTATCCCCTTTGGAGTTCACCTTAACGAGGTTCGATTGCATTAATGTCATAAATCAGCAAATGTGTGAGATTAATAATATGTTACCATAATAGGCATTTTGAAGACTTATGAGCCTTTTTATAAATTCGTACTTTAAATGAGATAAACTTTTTGACTTTTCAAAATGAGATGAAAAGGCTATGTTTCAAGAAAAAATTCTAATTTTTATTTATTAGAAGACTATCGATAATCTTGACGAAGATAAATTGTTCTATTGTTTTAAGAAAATTTCAAGATTAATATCTTAAAAACTTCATTTTTTCATAGTAAACACCTCCCAAAAGCTATAAGCAAGTCATTTAAGCTACCGTTCGAATTTTACACGCCGTTAAATATAAGTTTTACCGTAAGTGTTAAGAAAATTATTACTTGACGAACTTTTTAACATAGAAAAATGTCAACGATGATAAACTTAATTTTTAAAAGATAATGAGATTTTTTTTATAAGAGGACACCGCACTTTTTCGCTTCATGTCTTGTGATTAAAGTGCTCTGAAAAAAAAAATGCAACTGCAAGCAAAATTCGCTAGAGGGCGCAAAGAGCTTCAATTTTTTTCTTGAGATTGTCAAAATTATAATGAAAGTTGTTAGTTGCGTGTCCGTTGATAATTTTTTTTCCTTAAAGACCGATTACTAAAAAGAAGAATGAATAAATTTTTTGGGGAAAACGTTTTTTCTAGCATCGCTCATTTTCGTTGCTTGTCAAAATATTTATAAGAGTTATCAGAAAATTTCAAATTCATTTATTAAAGCTTGTATGGCAAAACGCTTATTATTTTAAATCATATACGTATATATATGCACAATATATATATACGCACAATATATATATATAAAAAGTTTTCCTCGCCCATTCTTGGCGGAAACAGGCTTTGGGACGGGCAGAGCGCCATGTTCCCAAGCCTCTTTTTACATCACTTCTTAATGTGCCATGTCTAGAAACTTCCTGACAATGTGACACGTGTTTAGGATTGTGGCTTTTTGTATTTCAATGTAGGTGTTTGGGTCAATGTTGAGTATCTCCAAATTCGTCGCAAGCGTTTTTGGTACTATCCCTGTTGCTGAGATGACCAACGGGATGATGAGGATCTTTTCCATACCCCATATATCTCGTACTTCATGTCTGAGATCTTGGTACTTGGTGATTTTCGTTGTGTAGGTTGTCTGTATGTTATTGGTGTTGGGTACTGCTATGTCGATTAAGTACGTGGTCTTATTCGATTTATCGACGAGGGTTATGTCAGGACGGTTATGTGGGACTGTCTTGTCTGTTATGATTGCTCTATCCCAGTAAAGCTTGTGTGTTTCGTTCTCATGCACGGTCTCTGGCTCATATTTGTAGTACGGGCATTTTTCTGTCAGAAAGCCAGCATTCGCTGCCAATTTCTGGTGGACTATTTTCGCTACTTGATCGTGTCTATGTTTGTAGTCTGACTGCGCAAGGATCTTGAATCCTGCCATCACGTGTTGGATTGTTTCCGATGCCATATGACAGTGCCTGTATTTGTCGCTTTCTACATCTTTTCCCCTTGATGAATTTCTGACTGTTCCTTGTTGCGATCACTTCGTCTTGGATGGCTAGCACGAATCCTTCTGTCTCTGGCTGGAGAGTGCCTTTGGCCAGCCAAGAATTTGATGCCTTTTTGTCAACGTGTGGTTGTTGCAGGTCATTGTAGTGCCTGCCATGTAATGGTTTTCCGGCCCAAGTTCTTAGTTTCTGTTCATTGGCTGTTTCCAGGACACGCTCTTCAGTACTACACAGCTTTAGTGGCATGTAATTTGCATCTGCTTGTATTATGGCTTGGATGAGTGGCGATCGGGGACTCTTCAACTGGAAGTATTGCCTCATGCCCTGGATCTGCTTGTCATGTAAGACTTTGAGGTCCGCTTGTCCGCGTCCTCCTTCTTCCCGGAGTAGTGTTTGCCGTTTCAGGGTGTAGTCGTCCGGCTCTTCTTTGGATGGTTCTCATTTTCCGCCGGAGTTGTTCTAGTTGAGTGTTGGTCCATTTGATGATCCCGAAGGAGTAGGTGAGCACTGGTACCGCATATGCGTTAATTGCTTGCATGGTGTTCTTCCCGCTCAGTTTCGTCTTCACAATGCTTCTAAGTCGTTCTTGGAATGCTTGCGTGAGATGGACCTTGACTTTCTTGTGCTCATGCTGCCGTTTTTGCATTATCCCTAGGTATTTGTAGGTTTCGCCCTCGTCCAAGGCCTTCAGTGGTCTCCCGTCTTCGAGTTCGATGCCTGGCAAATCTTCTTTGCTATTCTTCTGTATTTTGCACTTGTCGAGGCCGAATTCCATTCCTATGTCCTTGGAGAATGTCTCTGTTATACTGATGAGTTGTCGGAGTTGGGTGATGGTTGGCGCGTATAGCTTGATGTCATCTACGTACATGAGGTGGGAGACTTTATGTAGGTTTCTCTTGTCTTTCTTCAGCATGTATCCGTATTTACTTGCGTTCAGCATCCTTGACAAGGGGTTTAACGCCAAACAGAACCACTGGGGGCTTAGTGCGTCTCTTTGAAAGATTCCGCGGCGGATGGGGATCTCGGCCGTTTCCATTTTACTGTCTGGCGTGTTTAGCTGTAACCGGGTTCTCCGTTGTTTCATGCTGCTCTGTAGTAATCGGATGATTGAGTGATTCACTTTGTATATTCTGAGTATTTCAAGGAGCAACGAGTGCGGAAAAGAGTCGAAAGCCTTCTTGTAGTCTATGTATTGGGTGTTGTATTTTCGCTTTTGTTTTCTTGCTTGCTCCAGGATAACTGAGTCGATGGTAAGCTGCTCTTTACATCCCAGAGACCTTTTCTGGCATCCCGTTTTTCCTTCCGTCATTAAGTTGTTGCTTTCGATTTGCCGGATTATTTTTCAGAGATGCACCCCGTGAGTATCTTGTACAGGGTGTTAAGGCACGCAATGGGTCGGTATTTCGCTGGGTTACTTGTATCCTGGTGCTTCGGTAGGAGGTAAGTTATTCCCTTGCAGAGGAATTCATGAATTTTGCTGGGGTCTTCAATTATCGCCGTAAGTTCCTTGGCTAATGGGCCATGGGCGCTGGTAAATTTCTTGTACCAGAAGTTGTGTATGCCGTCAATACCCGGGGCTTTCCAGTTGTGCGTACGTTGGATTACCTGCTGGAGTTCCTCTATCGTGATGCCCGTATACTCCATCTCCTCTATTCCTCTCGTAGCCTCCATTTCTTGCTGAATCCAGGGGGCGCTTTTGTGCTGTACTTCATTGGACCATAGTGTCTTCCAGAAGGTCTCTATTTCTGCTGGCTTTGGGGCTTCGTACTTGTCTTTGTTCGCTGGGGTCTCTCGAAGCTTCCTGTAGAAGGCCTTCTGGTTTGCTTGGAATTGCATGTTCTGTTGTTTTTTGTTGGTATAGTCTTTGTATCTTCGGAGTCTTCTGGCGTATACACCCAGTTTTTGTTTGAGGGTATCCAGATATTCGCTGATATGTTTATTGGGCTCTTCGTGTCTTGTATGGATCCTATTTCTCTTAAGGGCCATCTTCACTTTCCTCACTAATTTCTTACCCCTATTTCCCTGCATGTACTGGGTTATTCGCCCTATGCTGCTGCGGAGCTCTTTTATTCTTTTCTCCAGTCTCACTTGCCATGGTGGTTGGGCTTTGTTACCTCTATTATTTCGGCTTTCGTTCCTTACTTCGTACCTATTGGCGCGTGATGCCGCTACTGCTGCACAGTATATGGCGGTGTGTATTTCCTGTAGGGAGTTGTGTTTCTGTAGGTGTAGTGGCAGGGTATGTTCATTGAGGATCTTGGTTGCTTTGCACAGTTTCCAAGATGCCGGTTGACGTGGTATTCTTGGCCTTGTTGCGGCATCCGAGCCTTCATATTTCACCAGGGCCATTGGAAACCTTCTTCCATTTTCTCCGTCCTCTCTTCTTGTTCTATGCTTGTTTGGAGCGGTTCTGCGCCAATGGCTTCGGGTGTTTCAGGGTTTGCCACACTGGTTGAAGTGTTTGCCAGGTCATTGGCGACTTCATCTCTTAACCTTTGTAGTATGGGCTCTGCTAAGAGATTTCTGGTTATTATGTTCCTGCGTTGGGTTGTTATCCTTTCTATACTGATGTCCAGGTGTGGGTACTGTTGTGCGAATTTGGCGTGAAGTGTGGGTCTGTAATTTGTCATGTCTGTTTCCAGCTTTGTAATCGTATAGTAGGTGCGCATGATGTAGGTGTTCATATCTATTGTCCATGGCATGCGCTGGCGTGGTCTTTCACACACATTCACGTGGTATTTCATCACAAATCCGAAAAAATTAAATAAATTCTATTACAATAAAGAAGACTAAACCGCTATCGTTGAAACGCTTTATTTGACATACAATTAGATATTTCATCTAACTTAGCTTTCTCCTGTAAGGAAACAAACAGCTGGTTAAAATAATACGTATGTTACATAACATCAGTTTTTCGACACTGTCATGATAATAACTTTACGCCAGTGTCAAAATAACCGATGATATGATATCTCCTGGTAAAACGTTGTATTGTTTTGTTATAATACTGCGTATCAAGCTATAAATGCTGCGCAAACAATGACGCAGTGATAATATATATATACACTTAGAGTTCAGCTTACCTGACGACCAAATTTGGCAGAAAAACGAACTTACCGACTTAAGGCTGTATACTACAATTTTGTCGTTTGTTCCTTATTATGAAATTCTTAATATTTTCTTGGGACCTTTTTTTTCTATTCGCCCTGCGGTGGCGCAGTGTGGTAACGCGTTCTCCTAGTGCGCCGCTAATCCGGGTTCGACCACCAACGGTACAAAGATCGCATTGCTCACTGTTGCCGGGTGTTTGGCTCCATAGGCTTTAGGAGGTTCGGATTCCTCCGAAAACAGTAGGTCTCGGCGCAGCATGACCACTATAGTCTTTGAGCCGTAAAACTGAAAACAAATTTTTGTCTATTCATGTTGGCGCTTGCTTCTGGTTTATATAAATTACAATTGTTTAGTGTAATGCCACAATGACTGTACAAAAGGAGAATAAATAATGTATATTATTATTTTATTATTATTCCTGAAGAGGTCTGGTACCCTCAAGAGCAGTTTTTCTTAAAGTATGGTCGGCGGCGGCTTATCATCATGAGGCCGCAGTATCATCACCAAATTTCAGAAAATAAAAAAATGAACTAGAAATTGCCGGCGTAGTTGGAATTTAGGTTCTAGTGAGATTAAAGAATTTCTCATGAATATGGCTTGTTATAAACCTTACCTTAGGCAGGGGTCTTCAAACTTTTTTCAGTCCGAGGGCCAATTTTGCTTATTCTTGCTGGTTGGCCTGCCGCCCTACGGTACCAGGCAATATTAGGAGTGGGCGAATCCCCGAATTCATCTTCGTGGAATTTTTTTAGGCCTCTATATTGGTTTCGTAGGTCCACCTAAAATATTTTTGAGATCAGCCGCTGTGACGGGATATATATATATTACAATGTAAAATATGTATGGACGCAAAAAAACATTTACAATACTTTTAGTTATTAATATGTAAAGCGAAATCAAACCTTATAGTGATATTTTTGGCACTGCTTATTTTTAACAATCCTGTCAATATCCGGTCTTATTTTTGATATTACAATCCTAAAAGTGTTTCCAAGGTGGACGTCAGTTATTCTGGTCCTAACTTTTAATTTTACCAGCTTCATTCTTGAAAAGAGCTGGTCGCAGACGCACAGGCGTAGGCTGGGGGTTGTAAGATGCAATTTTGCATATATGCATATTAATATATGGAAATGTAGCTTTGCAACCCTCTACTGAATGTCTGCAATACCCCCTACCTTATGAACCTCCTGCAGATAAGTTCATATGCTTATGAGCCGATGTAAATGTTCCCGAATAGTAACATTTTCAGAGAACGCAGTCGAATGGTTAAGAAAATGTTCTTATCGACATATTTAGAATAAATATATATATAATATATATAATTCAGTAAGAACTAAAGTTGAATATATATAGTAAAAGTACTAAAGTTGAATATATATAGTAAAAGTACTAAAGTTGAATATATATAGTAAAAGTACTAAAGTTGAATATATATAGTAAAAGTACTAAAGTTGAATATATATAGTAAAAGTACTAAAGTAGAATATATATAGTAAAAGTACCAAAGCAGAATATATATAGTAAAAGTACTAAAGTTGAATATATATAGTAAAAGTACTAAAGTTGAATATATATAGTAAAAGTACTAAAGTTGAATATATATAGTAAAAGTACTAAAGTAGAATATATATAATTCAGTAAGAACTAAAGTTGAAAGTTTTTAATCACTGTTGCACTGCAAATCAATAAAACTGCCCTAATGCCCATATCCGTTAGAAAAATAAAACACAAATGAGGAAAAGTCGCATGTTAGTTTAATTCTTTATCGTGTTAAGACTTATCACGAAATGTGAAAATGTGAACAGAATAAAATACACAGATTTAAGACATACAAGGGAACCTCGCGGACTGCAACGCATGGATTTTGATAAGAGTGGTACCATTGGATAGGTCTTGTCATGAGAAACAAAAAATCCAATGGAACTACCCACCCGAATCCAACTACTCAGGAGCTACAAGGTGATTCGTACAATCCATCCATCATACAATCATTCCACTAACAAAAAAAAAAAATCCTTGAAATGTTATTGTATTGCATAATATTTTACTGTATATGTTGACTGGAGATGTGTTTTAAAATGAATCAGGAACTAACTCCTCACCTGATCCTATGGGATGAATAAAGGGCATGGGCAGAGCCTAAGGAGGCAGTTTTCTCAGGTACTCAACCATGGAGAATTATAACAGTGCATGTGGCTCGCTTTCCAGGCGTGCTGGTTCAGGAGAGGTGGTACGCACCGCTGTGATATTCGAAGTCGGCCCTAATCATGAAGGTGCCATTGGTGAGCCTTCTGACTGTAATGCGATCATTGACAAAGCAATTATCAGCAAACTTTTTTGTGGTTTCCTTGTAACCTATTAAGGAAATTCCGATTACATAGTTACTACAATGGAAGCTATCCTAATTGATCACTTGGTTCATAACTCAATCCCCTCCCCTGCATTTAAAGACATTCACTGATATGCTTCACAGAAGACATTAATACAAATTGAAATCCCTATCTTCACATCTGTGCAACAGGTACGTTTCAAACTAACACAGAAAACTTGTAATAAATGTGAAACCCAGCCATTTATAAAATGTGCCTGGTGTGAAGAATCCCTATGCTTCAAGCATTTTTACGCTGAACGGCATTTTCACCAATGAGCAAATGCTCAATCAAATGTAATAAATGGACATAATATCCTAGTGTGTACCACTTATTTACTAATCGCCATATTTATGGCATAGCGATTGAATTATGAATGTCAAAATTCGAAACGTACATTTCTTTAATTGCAATATGGACCGAAACATTGGCTACATTAATAACAGCAGAAAAAAGGGGGAAAAGTATACAAGATATTATTTCAAGTGTAGTTTTTTTGCGTGCTTGTAGAATTGCATAGTATATCTTGATAGACGGATTGTACGAATCGCCTTGTAGCTCCTGAGTGGTTGGATTCGGACAGGTAGTTCCATTGGACTTTTTCTCATGACAAGACCTATCCAATGGTACCACTCTTACCAAAATCCAGGCTTTGCAGTCTGCAAGGTTTCCTTGTTAAGAGGGAGCAAAGGGAGTTATTTTTGTGTAAAACAATTTGTATTTTCTCATGAACTGGAGCGTATAAGTGGCTCACGGGTTGAAGGCCCTTGCCTTATGGCGTTTCGTGAAAGATTTGAATCCTCTAAATACACCCTTGCTGTCTACATTGCTTATTATTATTTAACTAAATTAATGATGTCACTTTAGTTGAAATTCGACAAAATAAGATCGCAACTCACACTCTCTTTATCAAATAACGTTACTCTAAAAACAATTTTGTGTTTGGTGGGTTTGGCAACTTACCATATTTTAAAAACATATTCGGAGATTTTAGAAATTTTCTGATAAAAGCCTGTGTTTTTTGAAGTTAAAAAAACTAAACTTAAAATTTACCGAAAAAGGAGTTAAAATTAACTATAAATTATATTTCAAGGGATGAATACATCTCTCCTCCCGGAGCTCCTATATACGTATATAAGCCTGCCAATAAGTCACATAAATCGAGGATAACTTTGGTTATTCTTGTCCTCGGGAGAGGCGGGTGGAAGGAGATCAGTATAACAGTAGCTAAGTAGGGCTTAATATTATTAACCAGAGTTGGCAACCTTAATTTCAGGCAATATACGGTTTTAGTAGGGGAAGGAGAAGTCCCCGGTGGTCCCCGATAAATAAAGGAATGCTTAACATGGTCCGTGAGTGACCAAAGTTTGAGAAACACTGCTCAAGAATTGAGTCCACTTTACCATTATCGCATAGCGTTAGCGTATTCTTCTGTCGGGACTTTTACTCAGGTTTACCTCCCAATCATATTGCAGATCGTGTGCCATAAGGCTCCTAGGAACGGGAGCTGGCGAATATCTGCCATTGTATCACGTGATCGTGGTTGCAAATTGTATTTATTGGCGACATTTTAAAAGTTGCGCCAATGTTTACATTCGTCAGATAATCGCGGATTGTTGATTATTTTTATGCCAAAATAGCGATCGATGCAGAAAACTTTCACCACCGAAGTAAATGAAAAAGGAATTGTACAACAAAATTGCGGCTGATGCGTCAGCCTAGAATTTCTAGGGGATCTAGTGTGCTGTTGTTTTTGCCCTGCGTTGTCAGAAATTGTTTCCATGGTAATAGATACTCAGGTTTCTGGAACAACTTCGTCTTGGGGAAATTTCACCCCTGCTATCCTTATGCAGTAAAGAATATAATAAAACATGTCCCAATTTATTATAACGCAGTATTAGAATCCATGGATATTGCGCAAATTGACCAAATTTGTCTAAATATAAAAAAAAATATTTGAAAGAGAATTAAGTTAAATTAGTCTGTATAATTCGTTGTGGAATAATTTCGCCGAAGAAAAATATTTCGTTTAGTTGCAGAATAATTAAGGATAAAATTGGCTTGTAATTTACAAATGTTATTAAATTCGAAGATTTGGCGAATGCAAAACGTTTAAATCACATTACATTTAAGACTAATAACCTTTGGTCCGTACATTAATGAAATAGGCTTCCAATTAGATAGTAGGCTAAATGGCGATTACAAGTGGCTTTGTAATTATCTTTTGGAGTGGATTAATCTTACTTTGCTGATAAGATAAAATCATTAAAATCAAAGAGGCTCGATAAATGTAGCAAGAAAATCAATTTCGTTATCGGGTGGCTAAGCACACGTTTAGGGAAAAGTGGGGGTTGAAACCGAGGCATCGTTGAAAGATTGAATCTTTATCATCCAATATATCTTCCATAGGTGAAATTAAAAAGTATTTTATCACATCTTGATAAGTGGTTACACTCAACGTTTCACTAAGAACCGCCAGGTGTTGAACGTCTTGTATATTTAGGCGCTCCAGTGTATCAGGACATCATAAATTTCCAAATTACCTTCCAGCGATTCAGACATTTCTATTTTAATTCACTCCGATAAACATATGCTAATTTGGAAAAATGTAAATTTCACATTTATTTTCAATTAATTTAATTTTCGAGGGCTAATTAATTTTCAAATAAAATGTAATACCTTTGTTGAGTTTTAATCCTTACTGTGTTAGCAGTAAATAAGTATCAGTAAATAAGTAAGTAGCAGTAAATAAGTATCAAAGAAAAGAAAGTACTCATAAGACTGGGTATTTGTATAATTAGGATGGGAGGCGGAGGACTTTTCCCGCTAGACAAACGAAAATTATAAATATGGATGTTACGTATGTGCTGAGTATTGAAGAATAGGAACAACAATCTCCTAAATTTTGAGGCTAGCTATGCCAGTCGTATATGTATCATAATTTTGCTAAATCTTTGCATAATTTAATTAGAGTAAATGAAGTCATATTAATAAAATCTATCTCAATATTCTTCAAGCGTTTCCTTATCACTGCCGTTTCTTTGAATAATTAAAATTTTAGCTTGTGCAATTTTCTGACATAATTATAAAAGATACAATATTGGGGTAATTTTCAAATACATCCGGATTCTGTAATTATGTAACATTCTACTAACATTTGCCTAAATTATTTGTAATAGAAACTTTAAAGGAAGCCCATTTAATTTATCTAATTACCAATTCGTGCTTTTTATTTCTTTCATTGTTCAGGTTTTAAAATTCTATATATCTATGTATACAATTTTATGCATTTCTACATCAAATTTTACACACCCCTGTATCAATTCTAATACATATATTCATGAACGTTTAAGATATTCCGGCGCAGTGAAAACGTGTTCGGAATTTCAATTGTGTGAGTCTGTATTGGTTGGTTTTTATACAAATAAATATATACAAATTAATAATTAAGGATTTTAGTGGAACAAAATTCTGTGAGAATGAAAAAATTGTTTTGCATATTTTTTCATCGTAGATATTTTTAGGCATAATATAAATACTTCTTTATAGACGGATTTTGAAAGAGTTTGATCAGTTGGAAGGATGCTATTTTAGACCAGGGTTGTGCAACATACGGCCCTCGGTCCACAATCCGGCCTGCCGGCAACCGTTTAAAATAAAGAAATCTCAAAACAAATATTAAAAATTTTTTTTTCCAGAAATAAAAAAAAACCGCGGAAACAAAATGAGTGACCTCTTCCTATATAGCAAGTAAATAAATAACTGGAAGAAACTCTGAAGGAAGTGTTTTTTTATAATGAATCCGATGGCCCGCAAGATCTGATAAATTTTTTAAGTGGACCGCTGCTCATAAAGTTTGGTCAACCCTGGTTTAAACGAACTTCGAAAGATTCTGATCTTCCCAAAAAAGGATGTTTCCTTAAATGAATTTCGAAGAATTTTGATATTCTAAAAGGATGTTACTTTAGACGGATTTCGAATGATTTGGATCTCTAGAAAAGATGCAGCTTTAGACGAATTTCGAATGATTTGGATCTTTCGAAAGAACATTGCTTTATACGAACTTCGAAAGGTTTTGATCTTTTGAAAGAATGTTGCTTTAGAAAAATTTCGAGAGATTTTTAGTTTCTGAAAAGATGTTGGTTTAGACGAACTTCGAAATGTTCGAACTGCTAAACGAATGCTGCCTAAGACACATTTCAAAAATGCATTGTGATCGTGCAGTGGTAATGCCGTTTGCCCGTGTTCGACGCCCAGCTTCTCTGTGCCGTACGTGGTTCAGATCATTAGGAAAGTGTTGATCCTGTGACCCCAACATGGAGGGCACATTACAAGCCTTTTGTCATGGTGATTTTTAATCAATGCAACATTATTCTTGTTTACTAATTGCAAAGGAGGGTAAAGGCGATTTTTTTCACATTTCCACGAGCGATTTGACCCTGTAAACAGAATCTAAAATTCTCATGTGAGAAAAGAGCGGGACTTCACAAAAAAGGAAACTCAAATCCATAAAATCATAGTAGAATTTCCAAAACTTTAGCATAAAAACTCAGGACTGAAGAAAAGCAGAAGCTAACGTGATCTTAAAAATAGGAAAATTATAAAGAAAGCCACGAACGAACTTTTGCAGCTGTGAAGTAAAAAGTTATTTCTAAAGATTCAATTTTTTACCATTCTAAGTTGCGAACCAAGTTGAACAACAACAAACTCGTAATTTCAGATCAACATGACACTTTATCAGGGAGCAAAAGCAATAAGTTTCAAAATAATACCTTTCTCCCAAGCCAATAGCAAAACGTCTCTCAAATGACGTCACTCGAACCAGCCCAGAATTATTGTTTTCTATATAAAATCAAACCAATGAGATTTCGAGGTTAGAGAGGGGGGCTGAAAGAAATAACCCCCCCCCCCCTTGATTAAAGAGACGAAGCAAGAGGAGAGGACAGATTATTAGAACTTAGGAAGGGGATTACGATGTTCTCCCAAAAACTCAGAGGACGAGCAAAGGAAAGCCTTCGGAATGACCTTAGTGCGAGCGGCAGTAATATAATGGAGTAGAAAATCGACGATAGAAGATATTTTTTTCAAAGAGGTTCCATCACCACAAGCGTGGATATCAATCATGAAGGACTATTGGGCGAACATGATTTTTCCATTAGCAGCCTCCTCATTTTAATAACATAGATTAAGAAAATCGCTAAGGATAATGAAATAGTTTTTATGAAAAATACTATCATGGTACAATGTCAGGAATTTTAAATACCTATTGTTGTTATTATTATTGTATTTTGTATTAAATAGAACTATCATAGATTAAAATTATTGCATGTTAGACGAACCATATATAAGTGTAAACAGAAGACGATGATGCGGATTAGCGAATTTTGTAATAGAGATCGACTCAGGTTAAACACAATTAAGAAAGTCGTGTACTTATCAACGTGTTTAATGAATGTATCAGTGAATTTTATTTATTCGATTGAATTATTTGAATCTTTTGAGTTTGATCAATGAGGCTAAACTAATAGATAATCATTCTTATGTGATAAATTATTTCGATAGGATTTAATTGATATGTATTCGATAAATCAATTGGTAATTTTTGAAGAACAGGACTCCATTAACATGAATACCAAAATATACGAATTTATATGATCATGCTATTCCGAAATCAAGATATTGGGTTTAGTTTTAATGACGTACTTCATGATTTATATAATATTGATTATAATATTTGTTAGATTATAAATATATATAGTTTTCATGTTGAAAAATGTCTTATGCAATTATTTTACGTGCCAATAGTTCCGCATATTGATTTTATGCAATCACATATACTTATTTCTTGATATAGATATTTGAGGTTTTACAAAATAAAAAAACAACACAACGCGTAAAACCCAAGTTTAATTGTCCTATCCGAGCAAATACCAGACCACTAGATCATCACGACCAAACCACATATTTAATCTAAATGTTTCAGTTTTTAATATTTGTTTACCACTTAATAATTTCATTATCACATAAACAAATGGTCATGACACCTTGAGCCGTAAAACAAACTGAAATTTCAAAACGTTGTGATGTGCAGAAAGAAGGCTGTATATGTCAATTTTTGCAAAGTTTCGACTTGCTGAAAGAATGCTGTTTATGTCAATTTTTGCAAAGTTTCGACTTGCTGAAAGAATGCTGATCATATGTGCAGAAATAATTTGGTGTATATATATATACACTGTGTCCCACAGCCAGGAATACCGGCACTCGAGGCAGCCCTCCTGATTGAGGTCACTATGTAGGGGTGTGACAGAGCTAGTCCCGCAATAGCTCATAGAATTTTGGCTATGGCGACCGAAATTTGGAACCTTCGTTAAACTAAAGAAACAAAACAGTTTCACCAGGAGATTCCATAACAAACAGTTATTTCGACACTGGCGTAAGGTTTAAAAACACGTTTCGGGAGCCAACTGCTCCCTTTGTGAAGTGAAGGCAGAATTCGTTAAACTGTAGGTCCAACTTGCCAACACGACCAGCCAACGTGGTAAGCTTAAAGCCTATTCCTTTGTCTTCTTTTCACCATACCACATATGTGAGATAACAGAGAAACCTCCACCCCTGAAAGTGAATTGAAAATAGTTGATATTATGTCACATGTATAAAACAGCGATAAGAATAAAACTAAGTACGTTAAATAACATTTCTAACGTAAGAGCTTCCTTTTTTATATTTGTTTTAGTACTATTACACAGGTTTTGCTTTCCACAAATGTTAAAATTGAGACGTCGCTTTTCCTTGTAACGCGTTCGACTGCCGTATGGTTATCTAGGGTTTGATTTTCAACTGCTCCAAAAAATATTCTTACTGACTAACTACATTGTGGTCCAGGGGTTGATTTTCTAGGTTGTAAGGGGTTCGGATTGGATTCCTTGGAAAACTATAGATACTGGCGCAGCATCTCCCCTGCTGTCCGTAAGATCTTTCTTTTTTCACAAATATAGTTTGAATAAGTAAATAGTTTAGTTCCTGCGAAGGCATTAATTTATGGCCCTGCTGGGTTTAGCGGTAACGCCATCACCTGGCCCGCTAATATCTAATATCACGAGTTCAACTCACAACGATGCTAAAACGAACAGGAATTGGCTTACTGACTAACTGCTCACTGTAGCCCAGAAGTTGGTTTTCCTAGGGCATAAAAGGTTCGGATTCCTTGGAAAACATTGTCCTTGCGCCATAAAACTGACATCCTGGGCGTGAGGGTCAGATTATCCTTGGAAATCGATGTCTCTACGTTGTAAAACTCACAAGTCCTGGATATGTGGTTTGGATTATCTTTGGAAAACGCTGTCCTTGCTCCGTGAAACACCATTCCTACAAATAAGAGGTTCAGATAATACTTGGAAAACTCTGCGCACTGAAACTCACGTCCTAAACATGTGGTTCAAGTAATCCTTGGAAAATGCTGCCCTTGCGCCGTAAAGCTCACGTGCAACACATAAGATGTTCAGATTCCTTAGAAAACGCTGTCCTTACACCGTAAAGCTCGAGTTCTGGTCATAAGATGTTCAGATTCCTTGGAAAACGATGCTCTTGCGCCGTAAAACTAACTAGTTCTGGACATAAGAGGTCTGGATTCCTTGAAAAACGCTGCCCTGGTGCCCCAAAATTCAAAATCAATCAATTTTTAGCTTATATTGTAGTGCGGTAAAAATCTTAAAATTACAAAACCAGTTTTCAACACGAGTTTTGAACTCCTTGATACGCTTATTTACGAACGGGTGGGAAAGAACAACGATAGGGCAATTGTAATAAAACTCCACCTGTATTTCCACGAATTTTATTTGCGCATACACAGTCGGCTTTTGGTTCATCAAATATATATTTATACGATTGCTGTATGCAATCGGTAAAATTTTCACGGCAAAATTACTTTGATTCTTGTAAAACTGTAGCATTACGGTCTCGGATTTATGGCTTATGACGTCAGAGATGTTCGCGGTTTATCTTGAATGACATCGCCAACGACTTTGCGTCTACTATGTTTATTTCGTTGTCAAAGAAAGAACCCGCAGGCCCATTATTGTTCCATTGCACTTTGTTTATGTTCTTATCTTTTTGGTGTTTCTTCGTTCCGTGTGCTTTTCTTTCATCCCCGAAAGATTTTACGGCTCCTATACCCGAGATTTCGAATTTAGCCGCTAACGTTGCGTTAGATTAGACTTTGGTATGTACATTTATCATACATTTAATTTTAAACTTCTTGTTATAGTCATGGCAAGATATTATTTAATCAAACTGTCATAAATCTGTATTCATAACGCAACGTCTTTTATTAAATTTCAAGAACCATTATTCTTGAAAAGTGGAATGGAGGGGCGCGGATGTGTGAAAACAGATGAATACCATTATCCCTGCTTTTTATAGTACTGAGTATTTATGTCCTTAATTTTGCAACGCTGACATTTGTGGTTTCATCAGAGCTAGTTAATTTAGTCTGCATACCATTTCTTGGATCTTCTTATTTCTAAATTATTTGTTGCGGTATTTTTACGTAGAAGATTTAGTGGAATTCATTTTAACCACATTTAAGGTATCGTACCAGCTGATATTTAAGTGAGGTATCTGCATTCAAACTATTGTGGTCAATTAATTTTATTTGGCACTAAAATGCCCATATTCAAATAATACAGCCGTTAAAATTAGGATTTTATGGTTTAAGATAAACCAAAACATACATTTTTTTCTCAGTTTTTGTCGTTGCATGAAAGCGAGGAATAGTTTTCGTCAAATACGTTTTTAAAAATTGATTTCCCATTCGTGTTAAAAAATATCGGAAAGAACCACTACGCTGGATGAATAATAAATTTGGATAAAATGGATAGATGGACGTTTTTTAGTCAGCATTCATAATATGAACTCAATAAACGAAGTATTTGCTTTAGTAGGAGCTTCTGTCTGGAGTTGATATTTATGAAAATGAAGTATTTTAGGGGCTGCCTTTCTTCTGTTTAAGCAAAATTGGGTTCAGGTGCTTGAAAGGGATCAGACTCAATTACACGGATTTGAGAACCACGTCTTCCTCGTCATTTCAGAACGAACTATGCCCCAGAGGTTTGAAATTGGGATATTTGTATCTTGAGTTCTTGGGACAAAACCTTCCGGAAATAAGTCATAACTACTTACTTCGATGAAAGGAAAGAGCACAATACCAAAGAGTGCATTACTTTGTTTGGTGCTCAAGAAATTTCTGAAAGAAATTGGGCACAAAAGGCCGGAATATCCAACTCACTGAGCGTGAAAGGAATGATAAAATTTTTAAAGAATTTGGAGTTGCTTTGGAGGAAATTGTTATTGCAGTTCCCTTTAACAAATTTGCATATCAGGCTTTGTGCACAAATTGGTTTGGCTAATAAATAAATTAAAATACACTTACATATGCACAAAACTTGAGTGCAATGACTTGATGCAATGAGATAAAATTGTTTTAGTTTGAAAAGTTTTCATAACCCTATAAGACCACAGTTTTAGTGTATTTACCAACCTCCTTATAGTTCAGAGATTTGAAGTTTAGTGGAAAATGTAATCAAGAAATTAAATACTACGATCTAAAGGATTATGCATGAATTTGCGTTGTGGAATGAATAAAATGCATTCAGCAAAAAAATCATTGAATCAGTGGGCAACCGGATGTCTAGGACATCATCGTGAAGATCTAGAACTTTAAACAGCAATGTGCTGAGTATGTTGTGGAAAATATTTTACAACAAAATCATGGAATTTATGAATGAACACCAAAAGACGAGCGAGACTCTTCAAGCCGTTTTTCCATCAGCTTTTTTCAAGGTCACCTACCAAGCCGTAATTCATGATGTTGGCAATTACAATGTATTCGATTGTATATAATTCTGCGTCTTGGCGATATAAATATTGATTGATTGATTGAATGAATGAATGAATGAATGAATGAATGAATGAATGAATCGCTTACATATTTTGGGGTTGTACTTATATGCTTCCTAAAATTTAGATTCAAATCGATCATTTTCACTATTCCTGCTGGACTCGATTTAGAGATCTGAGTTATTTAAATACGTTATGGTTTTGTACTTAAATCATATAACTCGTGTGTTATAATTTGATACCTGAATCAAGTGAATATTATAGTTTAGTACTTAAATCATATAACTCGTATACTATAATTTAGTGACTGAGTCAAGTAAATATGTTATAGTTTAGTACTTAAATCATGTAAATATATTAAAATGTAGTATTATCATGCAAATATGTTATAATTTAGTACTTTAATCATTCAAATATGTTATAATTTAGTACTTTAATCATGCAAATATGTTATAATTTAGTACTTTAATCATGCAAATATGTTATAATTTAGTATTTTGATCATGTAAATTTAACACTTGAATCATGTTAACCCCCTAATGCCCCGCCTAGAGAGGGCTCTACATCAGTTCAGCTGCCACTAGAAGGAAAAGTCGTTGCCCAATGTAGAGAATATTCTATGTGAAATCATGGTTTAAATAATAACAAAAAGACAATAACATAAAAACATTTTTTAGCATTCCCATTACGTCTAAAAACGTAAACAAATGTTTTTAAAAAGGATTTATTTTTCTTGGGCATCAGGAGGTTAATATTTTTATATTACGAAATAGAAGGTAACTTTGCATTGCTGCTTTCTTCTTCTATCGTTACAGATACCGCAGTGGTAACGCGTTTACCGGCTAACTATCCACTACAGTCCACGGATAGGTTCTCTAGCCGTTAAGAGGTTCGGATTCCTCGGAAAACTGTAGGTCCCGGCGCAGCACGAGCTTTGCGCTTCATGGGCCGTGATATTTATAAACTATATCTGTAAGTTATGATGACTGAAATTAAGCATAAAATGAAAAGACAACGTAATAAGGGATGTGCTTATGTTTCATGGCATTTATTTAAACAAGAAATATTGGAAAATCTCAAGCCAACTATTTTTTAGTTCCATTAGAGTAAAATTTAGGAAAGTCCGGAAAAAATATGAGAGCTTGAAAACATCGCAAGAATTGTACTCGGAAGCCAGATTCTCAGAATTTTTAGCTGGGAATGTTGGCTGCACCTGTTGTGTGCGGAAATTCTCGATGAAACTCAAGAATAGCCAGTGGATTTCAGACATAGAACATTTCCTGAAAACATTTTAATTATTCCTTGTGTCATTTACTCTGCTTTTCTGCCCTAAGCCGTTGCTTTTCTTTCGTCAGTGACCACCAGATTAAATTAGAAACTAATAAAAATGAATAAAATGACTTCGTCGAGAGTCAGCCACCTCAATTTTCTCTCACGGATTGAAGTCGAGCAATTTGGAGAATTGCGCGTAACATATTGAAAAAGGTGTCAGTAATTTAATAATGTCCTTTGTTATGGTGGCATCAGCACATCAGTTGTTATAATAGTTTTAATTTAATTAGATAACATTTAGAATATAAGATTAAAATGAAGTTAAAGTACTTATAATTAAGTTTGCAAATTTAAGGTTAATGTTTTTATTGGTTATTTTAACTATTTGAGAATATTACAACACCATTACTTTTAACATTTAGTTTATTTTTCCAGAAGATGAATTAGCCGTTTATAAAAATTTAAACTGAAGTACATTGTATGGTTGTGTTTTATTTAGAATCCGCAATTAAAGAAAAATAACCCAGAAATTCGCAACAATAAAAAGACAAGCAAGAATTAGGATTTAAAAATTTAACTGTGACATGGATTTAAGCATTGAGGCCAGTAACAGATTTCTGGATTACAAGTAATTACACAAACGTATTTACTTCAAAAGTGTCATTTACATATCCTTTAATAGGTTTAAATCTTGTATAAACGTTTTTATTTACAATTGGAAACATCCCGATACTTTAAATTATGAAACGAAGTTCAATTACCAACTAGGACATTTATAACGAAAAGATATACTGGGGAATAAAAACCACCAGAAAAGAAACAATAATAATTTTAAAATTTTAGTGGGAAGGAGGCACTTAGAATTACACATTAAAAAGAAGAATGGTAACTGTAACTTGCATGTCTAATTACTTTGGGCCCAGGGCATTATGGAGTTTCTCATTATACGTGTTCACCTGACGTGACCGCGCCACTTCCAAATTAGCACCCTTTCTCTCCCTCTCTCAGATCTTTTCAGGTCTGAACGGGTGAATTTATATTGACGCCATCATGTGGACTGGCCGGTCCAAGGACTGTCAGAAACTTATGTCGCCAAGAAAAAAATGCCAACTTTCATTTGGCTTATGTTAAATTGCCGTCGCCAGGGTTGAAATTAGCAGCACACTCTGGCATCCAAGAATACGACCCTGACCTGATTTTTGTAGATTACAGATGAACAATGTTGTGTCTAAATTTAACTGCAGTGTTTGATTTCGACAAGGAATTTGTTTAAACTTAAGACTTCATTGGCGCCAATCGTTGATGGAAATTAAACATATTGCAGGGAGAGAAATAATAGATTTTAGGTACCCCGATAGGGCACGTTTATTTTATTTCTGTGTTAAATGTGGGCTTTTAAAAACTAAATATAATATGTAGAACAAAAACAAAAAGGTGGATTTGTATGTTAAGGGGTCCTGCGTTTAAAAAGAAAAGAAATTTAATTATATGTACATTATTTATATACAGAAATTTTAAGTGATAATGTCTGTGCTAATAAAAATCGAATTAATTTAAAATTAACGCCTTTGGTAATTGAATAAGCATTTTCTGCAATCATTTTCGTTAGACACATAAATATAATTAAATTTAAAGTTCCTGAAAAAAAATTACTATTTATAGTTCTTTTATTTGGTTATTCGGGTGTATGTCATGCACAGAAAACCTGTTTGATTCTTATTTATGGAACATCTTGATGCTTCTTAATATTTTGCCGTTGCTGCCAAAGAGGAAGATGCTGTTGCTACCACAGTAGGTGTCGTTGAACGTAGGTGTCATCTCATGAGGAATATTAATTAACATAAACGTCATCAATGGGATAGGGTAAACGCAATGCAAGTTACCTTGAGATACAATCTCATCTGGAATAATCAAATAAAGAGCGGCAGAATATCGAAAAAAACTTTCATTTACAATATCTGAGCATATAATATTTATATACAATGAGAGATAGTGTGTGCTTTTTTTATTATTTATTTAATTATCTATTTATCTGCTCCTGGGTGTTTAGATTTAATTAGTTATTTTAAAAAGGGGATTTTCAAATTTCGTCCTAACACTTTAAATAACTTGATTTGCTGGAGACAGTCTCTGTAGAATAGGAGCTACAAATTAGTATGAGTAACAACATGGTAATTTTGAATAAAACATACGTTGTAAGATATTATTACCCTCCACAGGGATAACACAATTGCCAAATATTGGTCAACACACAAAGCCACTGGGGCGAGATTTTTGTGAGTTTTTCGTGGGGGATTTTTTATTACAAATAAATTTGACACCCACGTATTAGTAGCTCAAACTAGAGCTATTTTTGTTTAGGAGAAAAAGAAACTCGGACCTCATCACGGATTCGAACCAGGGTCCCCGCTTTGAGCCGCGACCTCCGTTAATACAAGACCGTTTCACACGAGCTTTATGAGTCACCCACAGTAGGCCAACGTGGTGACCCGACTTTCAGCACTGGGAAGGTGTCCTTTTTTTTCTTTCTTATTACGATTTTGTTTTAAGTAAATAACTGTATTGAAAATTTCACAGATATTCCTTAATTATATTTACTAAATAATTTTTAATAACTTTGGAATTAAACTGTCATGAAAAAAATTTATATTTTCAAGTAACCTTTTCTAAAATAAGCTTTGTAATTTCATTGTAACTGATTTTTGCAGCATCCTGTACACTTTCGGTTACTTACATATCACACTACTATTCAAACATTCATGGAGGGCTTTTTATTGTTTTTGATTAAAAACATTAACTGCAGAGCTGGCGAGGCCTCTTTCACATTTGTATTCGAGTATGAATTTTGTAAAAAGTACATACTAACCTAAAGAACACCATCATTTAGTTCCAACGTAGCGGAAGCTGACAGCCTGTTGCCAATCGATTTTGGCAACATTGCAAAAAATTAGGAGACACAAGCCATGCGACGAATCATGCAATTTCACCGATTTACCAAACCAAAGATAAGGGAGTATTCTAGTATTACGTAAGCACCTTTGGGGAGAGAGGGCATTGCTGTTGTGCTTATTTTCCTATGTTAGCCCATGTTAATTTTTGCTTAGGAGGGAGAGGGGTATAAAATGGCCAAAATATTGCTTATGTAATACTTAAATTCTCCCTAGCTGGAAAAAATAATTAACTATGTTATTGTATTTTTTTAATATATTTTATATTATTTGTACAATTTAACAATATTAACATCATAATCACTGGCATCTAGAGGGTGTGGTACACTGGGGTGCCCCCCCTCCCAGAAATTTTCTTTTTATATTATAGTTTTTATATAATCTTTGTCTGGAATATTTATGATAGTTTCCGAACTGCGACTTTTAATAAACCTGTTTATAGTAAATTTGCTCTTTTTTTTAGGGCGCCCCCATAATTGTAGGTGGTATTAAGAGATTTTGGGGGCCCTGATTCTAGTTACACCACTGACCCCTCCCCCGAAGGAAAGCTGGCTATGCCTATAATATTAATGATATCCACAAATGATATCCAAAAGTATTAAGAAAACATTGTATTAAAGGAATTTTAACCTTTCGTAATTGCATTTCAGCAAATTTAAGTGCAAATTTAAAAGTGTTTGTTTACAGCCTCATTGCAGTACTACAGAGGGAAATGCGTGTCTTCGCACATAGGGTTCAACGGCTATGACCTGCTGATGATGACTCACCACTCGAAAACGGGAAGCGTGAAAAGGCCTTGTGTTAACGGAGGTCGCGGTTGAGCCCGCGGTGTCTTGATCTACTAGACGAATGAGAACAAGAACAATTGCTTTTTTCTCCGTATATTAAGTTATAAGATATTATTACCCTTCACAGGGATAACACAATTGCCAAATATTGGTCAACACACAAAGCCACCCGGGCGAGATTTTTGCGAGTTTTTCGTGGAGGATTTTTTTATTACAAATTTGACACCCACGTATTAGTAGCTCCGAGACTGTACCCCAAATTAAGTCGGGATTCATCAGAAAACACCACTTGTTGCCAATCAGCACGCCAGTCTCTATGTCCATGAGCCCATTGTAGCCGCAGGCGCCGATGGTTTTGCGTCAGGAGGATCCTGTATAAAGGAACTCTTGCACGCAGTCCACGGTGCAGTAGACGCCGACGAATTGATGAAGCACACAATGATACACCTGTAGCAGTGCACCAACGTTCTGCCAACTGTCCAGATGAAGCAAAACGGTCCGTCACCGCCATGCGGACCAGGTGTCTATCATCCCGTGCTGACGTCACCTTTCGGCGTCCACTCCCGGATTTCCGAGTTGTCTGGTTCTCTTGAACCCACTGCTTCCACACTCGCATCACTGTGCTGCTGTTACGCCCCATACGAGCTGCTATTGCACGATAAGAAAACCCTCCTTCACGAAGGCCGATCATTCGTCCCCGTTCAAACTCCGTAACTTGCTGAAATGTCGCCCTCTTTCGTCGTAGAGGCATAGTGACGTCTCATGTAACGTTTACCACTAGCAGATAGCCATACACGCCCCGCTACAGCCCTCTATTTATACGGATCCATCAGCAGTTCAGAGGGCGCTGCTCAGCCCACGCATGCGTGATGACTCTGAAATTCTAATCATTTGAATAGCATACCCTAATTTGCATTTCCTGAAAGTTTCAGCTCAATCAAGTGATTCCTTCATGGTGTTGCAATTTTTACAAACATGAGTTTATGTTTTATACATACTATAACGCATGACGTGATATTCTGTAAAGAACACCTACTAACTGCTCATCATAATCGAAGGTTTGTTACCAAGACCTTAAGAGCTTCGGATTCTTCAAAAATCTGCAGGTCTCGTTGCAGCAATACCCCTAGTGTTCTTTCGCAATAAAACTGAAGTAATACTTCATGCATATTATGTTGTTATACATGCAGCGAAATATATCCATAAGGGTTCTTGCTCTCTGTTCCAATACACGAAGAGTATGTCATATTCAATCTTATCTATAAAAGTAAATTGGCAACAGTAGTAGTTTTTCCCTTGCCCTTGACTACCATTTGAGGTAGATTTCCCTATATTTCTGGTAGAATACGACGTCATTTCATCTGCCTTAATTAATATGTATCAGTCGTGCCATTCATAGGCGTAACTTGAGGGTTAAATATAGCGTAAACTGAAGCCAAAATTGAATTTCAAATTGAAAATACGATATTGAGTGGAAAAAGGCGATTTTGTCTTTCTTTTTCTGTCTTTTTCTAAAAAAAATTGGAGGACATGTGCCTCCACCTTGCCCTCGGCGGATTACGCATGGTACCAATTACAATAATTCTAACAGTCTTAACGGATTCGAGAGCCTCTTTAGTTCATTCGTTTTTGTCCCGCTTTGTAAACTGTGTTTTACATTTCCAAATTTTGAAATGATAAAACCTAATATAAAATAATTTTTGCTTCGATTTTGGACCCCTATTTGAATAGGCGTCTTAGTTCCACTTAGCCCTCCCATTGAGGTGGCACTGCTCATAATGGCTTCCAAGCGCCCAAGGCACTGGGCTGGTGGAGTAACGCGTTCGCCTAGTGTGAAGCTATCCCAAGGTCGATTCCCAACTGCCCCCACCCCCTCCCACCCCAAAAAAAGAGAGTTTATCAACAAACTTCTCAACGTCGCCCGGAGTTGGTTCAGCAAGCCTTAAGTGGTTCGAATTCCTCTGAAAACTGTACGTCTTGGCACCGCATGACAGCTGTTGTCCTTGTGACTTAAAATTCAAGCAATCCAAGAGCCTAAGCAATACTGATTGATTGAACGTATTAAAAAGTAATGACTTCATACTTTTTCCTTCTACTATGAGTTGCAAGCACTATGCACTGATTTACAAGACGCCAATGGTAAAATAATCTATAGGGCGTCCATAAATTTGGAGAAGGATGATCAAAGGAGATTTAGGAGCAGGTGTGTGAAATGATTGCCACCGAAATTCTTCTGCTAAAAAATAACCAGAATGTGTTAAAGCAGAGTATGTATGTTTGTGTACATGTGTGAACGTTGGAAAAGTTGGCAGAGCGAGCCGAACTGTATTTCTAGAGAAGGTTGGATCGATGTCCAGTGATCGAGAATAAAGGTAAGATTTTCTAAGGAAGTTCTGCTTTATTGCAAAAGTATTTGTGAAACCAGGTTTGGGTTCGGTTTTAGAGAATCTTCTTAGAACAGTAAGTTTATGAAGCAGCTTCGCATTGTTGAGGCACAAAGCATTTAGAATTTATAAACATAATGTTTGCATTTGCTCACAAAAGGCTAGAAACTTAATTCTGTAACAGGAAATTGAAACGAATATATGCTCCCGAACAGGGCGGATTTTTAAGTAGTCACACAAGGCACAGACCTAGGGGCGGCATCAAAGTGCTTAAACATAAAATTGTCCAATGTTGAAAAAATAATGTTTCTTTTAATTATTGCCCTGTTTCCCCAATAGCGATGACATATAAGCGATTACTTTAACTTGCCTGCAAATACAAACTACAGAATCGAAAGACATAAAGCCCTAAAAATGTTGTGCTCTGGGCATCCAGGCTTAACACGCTTTTTGTATGCACTAATAGTAAACAAATAAATAATGAAGAACATGAATTTATAAGGGAAAAATTCATACAAAGATGCCTACGTATATTTCCCCTCAAATACATAAAATACATGCAAAAACATCAGAGGTTCCAGGAATTTATAATTAAAATGATTGTGGATTCAAAAGGTCTTCAATCCTTAAAGTCGGAGGTTACGGTAGCAAACATTTGGAGTTGTATCTTATTAGTTTGAATAATTGTACGAAAAATCTCCTTTACATATCAAATTTTAAGAGTATGATATGCGTTTCTTTTTTAACAAATATTCCTTTCTTAGTAAAGGAGGGAGGGGGCGGCAGTACAGGCTGTGCCTAAGGGCGGCAATTTTATAAATCCGCCACTGCTTCCGACCAGGAATTCGATTAGCAGCCATATAGTTCAAGAAATTGCCTTACTAAAAATTTTTAAGTGTCCACATATGGATCATAAAATTGCAGTTTTACATTTGTATGCGTTTATTTAGTTCACATTCATGTCTTAGACGACGAGGTTTGGGTTACCCTGAACGGAATGAATGCTATCGTCAAAAAGCTACATTTCCCATCTGCGTTAATACAGATATTAATAAGTGAACGCAGAAGATTTTGTAACGAGTAGACAAGTTGGGTTCAAGTCTTGAAATAAAGGCATGAGGCAAACAAATTTTCGTAAATTATTCATCGTCTGTAATAAGTTGTTTACAATATTAAGGACAGGGCCGTTTGAGGATGTCAGCGATCAAGTTGAAATTATTGTTGTCTCTCGTGGGTATTAATATTAAAATATGAATAGGTGAAATGCCCGTTGAATTAGTCACGAATTTAAACTCCATGCAAGACAACACTTAATGAATGCCTTTGTTGGGAGAAGTCTTTTAGACGCATGGATCCAATAACCTTGTTAATGGAATCCACTAAGCGTTGAAATGTCGGTTTAAATCTCAACTATTTAGCAGAATTATATTTAGGGGGAAAGCGATGGGGCTTCTTAGACCTAAGACCTTATAATTATATAATATCACGATTGGATGCTTAATTTAAATTGTTTAAATTAGTTGAGACGAATATTCGTGTACAGATTATTACGATTAAGACGTTCTACTAAACACAATCATTAGGTAATATTCGAAATTCAGGACTATGTTCACAATTGTATCTTGTAAATTTGTAAACATATAGAGTTGTTTTAAATTAAATGTTACGCTTCAAACAACATATTATCAATGGGATTGAATTTAGTTTAATCGCATTTAAGAGAAATATGCGCATGAAATTTAACAGTTATAAAATGTGCTAAATGCTCTAACAATTAGGCGTTTAATTATTAAACGTTTAATTATTAAGGCAATTAAACGTCTATTGTTTTCTGAACGCATTCGTGAATACGTCCTATCTCTCCAGTCCCGCCATCTGGCGGCACCAAAACGATCTGCGCATGGATCGCTATGCTGTTTGATTAACTATTTCAAAATATGAAACAGAACTCGTTTTCAAATCAGTTACGTACATGGCTATTCATGATATCCGTACGATAACAATACTCACTCCGTATTTGGGATCTGTCACGATTTAAGTATTTATCAAAATTAAAGGATATTGCAACCAAAATAAATTAAGAAAATTGCCTTTCTGTGTAAAGAATTATATGCTGTTGAATATTACTGTTTCAATCTTACGGTATTTTGAATGAAAAACATAACCTTTCTTATATGTGCAGAAATTTTTTAGAAAGCTGTTTTTATAATACCTTTTGTCAATTCTCTCCAACTTGTTATAGTGGCTTTTAAGCTATGTTTTAAGGTGAGAAACAAGACGAAAATTGTGGAGAAATTGTAAAAAAAATCGGTAAAGAATTAGACATCGAAGTATGGGATTACGATATTCAAAGAGTTCACAGATTATCAGGAAAAGAAAACAAATACAATAGCCGGATTCACTAGTGTCAAAAACAGAAATGAGTTTTGGAAGAAAGGGAAAAATGGGATTAGAATAAACGAACTAGGATACGACGGACGTGAAAAGATTTTCTTCAAAAATCAATATGAATTTAGAAAAGGTAAAAGCCCAGTAGATATACTGATAAAAACTATAAATAAAATACAGGAAAAAAATTGAAAATAAAGAATTTGTAATGGGATTATATTTTGATCTGAGTAAGGCCTTTGATGTCTTAGATAGAGGGATACTCCTCCTCAATAAACTAGAAGAATATATTATCCGTGGAAATATATACAAATTAATTGAAAGTTGTTTAAAGGATTGGAAACAAATTGTAAAAATTGGAAATAGCTATTTACAAGAACTACAAAATAATTATGGGGTCCCTCAGGAGTCAATACTTGGCCAACTATTATTCATTCTATACATAAACGATATAGTAGAATTAGATAGCAACATAAATCTATTGGCTGATGATATTGGATTGATTTTTGGAGAACAAAAAACAGTATTTATATGAAACGGCAAGAAACAAATTACTAAATTTGGGAAAATGGTTTAAGGAAAATGGTCTAATTTTAAATACTGACAAAAATAAATATACTTCATAATATAAACAAAAAAAATCGATATTGAGGAAACATTGAAATTAGACAATAAAATTATAGGTAGAACAAATGGAATAAAATTTCTAGGAATTGAAATAAACGAGCCCTTAAATTGGAATAAAAGCATAAAGGAAATTTGTATAAAAGATAAGAAAAAATGCAGGTATAATTACAAGGTTAATTGACCCAATACCTTACCACTGTAAAATAATACGATACTATTTATTGATACATAGTCACATAATTTATGGAAATAGTGTGTGGAGTAGGGTAAACAAGGTTAATCTAAAAAAATTACAATCAATAATTGATAGATTATTAAAAAGAATAGGATATAAAACTAACAGAAATTATAAAACAAATAAAAATAGAAAATAATATAATGAATATAGAAGAAATACACACATATAAAATAAAAATATTAATATGTTTATGAATTAAAACAGCTAAATATGACGAAACTATGAATATAGACAAAAATCCAAATACAAGATCAGGTAACACTTTAAAAACGGAAAAAATAAGAACAAATGTGGGGAAAATATATAAATTATTATGGAATTGATAAATGGATTAAATTACCAGACCATATAAAATATTGTGAAAGAAAAAGCGGATTTAAAAGGAAATTATGAATTTACTTAACAGAAAATCAAAAATAAAATGGTGATACTAACCATAACAGGAGCTAGAATAATAACACTTGTTTTTGTTTTGCTATGCTTCTTATCTGCACTAAAATGCAATTTTAGCATGGAAATAAAATTTGTATTGTAAAAGCGAAATTTTAATGAAAAAATGTTGGACTTCTATTATTTTGTTCCCATCGTTTTAGGTATCTCATACGTTTCTTTAATGTTTTATTGTGGTTTGCATCATTCGTCGACGAGTGATGATACTGCCAAACTTAATATGATTTCCGTATGTTGTTAACGTCGCTAAATGCTTTTTAATATGTAACATATAAAAACTGGTTTATTGCTTTTTGTGGTTTGCTAATACGATCAAAGACTAATAACTGTTTAAAAACTTTTTTTTGCATTTTCATTTTCAATTTTTAAGATTATTTCAATAGCTGTTTATTATTTAACAAACAAGACGTTGTCTAACCACACTTATAATCATCTACTACTTTAGCTGAAAACGAAATTTACCTATGCTTTTCTCACTTTAATTTTATCCAATAGTCAGTTACTTAGACTAGTTTAAATTTATTTCACCCAAATTTTCATCTTTTAAATCTTCGTTCATTCCTGATTTTTTATAAGATATTATTAACGCTCTAAGAGTTAACGCAGTTGTCAAATAGCTAATACACAAACCCTCAAGGGCATGTTTTTTTAAATTTTCTTGAAGAATTTTTATAGTTAATAATATCCTCATTCGTCTAGCGGTCCAAGACACTCCGGGCTAAACGGAGGGACCCTGGTTCGAATCCAGGATGGGGAAAGCGTCTCTTTTTCTCCAAAATTACACAAGCTCTAGTTTGAGCTAATTAATACGTGGGTGGCAAAAATTATTGTATATTTAATAATTTCCAATATCCACGTTTCGGCTCAAACTAAGGCTTTCAATGTATAGAGGAAAACAAGACATCGTCCTGATGCCTTGGGGTCGAACCAGGGTACTTCAGTTGGGTCGAAAATGCCTTGGTGGCCTAGCTGTTAAGACAATCTAAATCTAACGGAGCGACCCTAGTTGATTCAAGGCCTTTGAGATGTCACTTTTTCTTTTTCTCCTATACATTGAAAGCTCTGGTGAAGTGTTTCTCAAAGTGTGGTCCGCAATGGCTTATCAAGTGGTCCACAGCGGCTTATCAAGTGATTCGCAGCGGCTTATCAAATAGTGCTCAGGATCATCACCAAATTTCTGAGAAAAAAATGAACTAGAAATTAGGTTCGGATGAGATTTGAGGAATTTCTCATAAAGGTTACATGTTATAAAACTTAACCTTAGGCGTTTCGTGAAGAGGTTGAATCCTCTGAATATATCCATGCTATGTACATTGTTTATTATTATTTAATTAAATTAAAAATGTAATTTTCATGGTAAATTTGACAAAATAAGATCGTAACTCATTCTCTTTATCAAATAGCATTAGTCTAAAAATTATTTTGTTTCAGGTGGGTTTGGCAACCAACCCATATTTTAAGAACATGGTCGGATATTTTAGAGATTTTCTCCGAAGAATTGGGATTCTTTAAGTAAACCAATAAAAAAAAGCTTAAAATTTACCATCAAAAGGAGTTAACTGCAAATTATATTTTATGGGATAAATAAATCTCTCTTGCCGAAGTCTTTATATACGTATACTGAGAGTGTTTACACATTTTTAGAACGATTTCAATAGAGGATTAAAAAATGAAAATATTTTGTGGGAAAATGGATCTGGCAACATGTTATTATTTCAAATTAAGATTATCGTCTGCTACTTTCAAATTCATTTTTCATTCAAAATGGCGCCTGTAAGTAAGCTGTGGGTCGAAGGATACGTTTTTGTTCTTTCCGAAGAGAAATATTCTTATTCCACTATTAAAAACGTTGTGAAACGCATGTTGCAAAATAAGCAACATTATTAATCGAAAAGGGAAAGGCCGTCAATCAGAACTTCTACATAAAAAGAGGACTCCAAATGAATATCCGAACAAGGCACGTACTGTTGCAAATATTTCTAAAGTGAGATCACTGGTAACAAGAGAAAATCCACCGACACCTATATTTACAGAAGAAATTCCATTTCTTTATCCCAACGATTTTCAGTGTGTAAAACTGCATCAAGACAAAGCTCGCAGTCATACCTCGAAAACTACCACTGCATTCCTTGAAAAAATGAAAATTGATATAGGTATTGCATATACACCTCTCCAACATATTCCTGAAAAGCCCTCTGATGTTTTTCCTATGGACTATTGTGCCTTTGGTCTGCTGAAAAGAACACTCTCTAAGCGCAAACCCACTACCATCGATGGACTTATGGAAAGTTGTGGAACAACAATGGCAAGCAGTACCTCTGGAAATGTTGCAAAAAACCCTTCTATCATGGAAAACATGATGCAGACTTACAGCTCAGAAACAAGGTTATCAGATGGAATATTTAAAAAAATAATCTTTACATTTTAAACATTAAGAAAATGGCTTCGAAATCATTCTAAAAATATGTGAATACCTTCTGTATATGCCTGCTAGTAAATTACGTAAATCGAGGGTTCCTTTGGTTGTGTCTTTCTCTGAGAGAGGCGGGGAGAAAATCAATAAGATGGTGGCTAAGTAGGGCTTAATATAATTAACCATTTGGAAATCTTAACTTCATAGAAAGTTATTTAAAGGATAGAAAACAAATTGTAAAAATTGGAGATAGCAATTCACGAGAACTAAAAAATAATTATGGGGTCCCTCAGGGTTCAATAGTAGGCCCATTCTTATTCGTTCTATACATAAGCGATATAGTAGAATTAGATAGCGACATAAATTTATTTGCTGATGATATTGGATTGATTTTTGGAAAATAATTTGTCTTAATTTCAGGCAATATAGTATTTTAATAATGGGAGAAATCTCCGCCTCTGGTGTTCCGCGATAAATGAAGGAATGTTTAAATTGTTCCGTGAGGGACCAAAGCCTGAGGAACCCTGCTCTAGTGTGACCTCAAGCGATGGTGTTGAGAAATTACTGTCACATTTTTGAATGCCCACAAAATATTTTATATAATAAAGATGATAAATTATAGTCGTCTTTGAAGCTTCTTTATTTTAGAATTTAAAATAAGTTTTAACTTCTAAATTCAATCCCAGAACAGAAATTTTAGCTCTTGTTTTGGGGTTGAAGTACATAGCTGGCAAAGAATCATTTTACATTTCAAAGCCCCTGTTTCTTCTTTAACAAAAATGAGATTAGTTTCAGCGCTGGTGCCTTACATCAGCACAAAACATTATGGTTGCCTTTAGGTGATGTTTGTTTGCTTTGAGACCTGGCTTAGAAAAACTTGACAAGAGGTTAAGAGTCTAATAGCTTAAGGTGGTGTATCAAATTTGTAATTTTAGTTTCTCTTCCTTTTCTCAAGAAAAATCTTGAAAGTTCATGTAAAAAAAGTAAACCTTTGATGTTTGAAGAAAAAAACAGTTTTTCCATTTTCCAAGTTGATATTATTTAGAATCTAAATAACATTTACAGGAGTTGGTAATGCTGTTAGCTTGTAAAACTATTGAGATATGCAGAAATCAATTACCGGTGTTTGTATGATTAACATTTATAATGGCTAAAGGGCTCTGTGGAAGTTTGTGTGCCTGTCGAACCGTTAACTTGGGTACGGTTCCAAAGGTACGTTAGAACACATGCCGTTGTTTCTGCACACAGTATTTCGGAGCTCAGTTGCCATAGCAACAGGTGGTTCGGATGCAACGGAAATTTTTGTTCCTATTCAGAACTACCACCATTGCGTCATGAACGACAAATACATCAGACAAAGGGGTTAAAAGATTGGATATAAGAGCTGCATTCCCATACTTGCGTTATTTTTGATTAAATTGTTGGCTTTTTGATGTAATAAAAATTATCGATAAATATTATAATTTATCTTAGTGAAATAACATTCGTAGCATCTCTGCCACTGGTTTTAAAACCTGGAATTCGATTCCTTTGGAATACGAAGCTCCGTCTTATCTTTTCGTTGAAGCCAAAACCTGTGAGACGTGCCCTAATCAAGCCTGTTCGGCTTGCTCTCTCTGTCTGCCTTCGCCTTTCCTTTAACTTTTCGTTCCTACCCCCTGTTCTTTCGTATGTTCCATCGTTTACTCTCTCTGATTCTACATTACCACTTCAGTTTCCTCCACAAGAGCACTCAAGCAGACAGCTCGCATTCACCTGTAATATTTGCATTTACTTTCGCTTCGTTTTCTCTATCTTGAAAACAAACAAAAACACGCTGGGTCTGCAATCCTCAGAGACTTCATTACTGGATCATCCCCTAGCTTTCACCTTGGCGACTTCGGACCTACGTAGATTGTGCTCGTCTAATTCTTTTTTCGTAATATCCCAGTGTGCGTAAAACTTTTTACAACCAGAGCTAAATTTTACGCTCTGACCGAATTTGACGTGTTCTGTAAGCCGTTCACAATTTCTCTTGTTGTCCTACTGAAAAGAGAACCCCGTTACTAGCATTGTTACTGTTATTTTTTCATTTCTCTCCTGGATAGTTATAAGGTACCCTTATGTATGAAGTAACAAGGTGTCAGATATTATCATCATTATAATTGATAGAAGCATAGTGAGATTTTTTATTCAAGCCTCTTATTTTTGAACTTTATAAATATCACCCATAATTTATATGAATTACCAATTTAACTAATTTGCACAAAAGAGAATATTGCCCAATTTTAATTATACTTTACACACAAGATGTTATTATTTGCTAGTTAGAGAGAATAGTTAATAAGAACGGGTTAAAAGACAACGATAAAATTCAAAAGTTGCTTGACCTTCTGGAAGTTTCTACAGCTTATTTCTCAGTTACACTTTACACAATTTTGGATGTTTCGTATTTAGTTTTAATTTTCCTGAAACAAAGTTTGGTTTAATTAAGTTAAGGAGGGATGTTAGAGTTATATAGAAATAGTTTTAAAAGTCGAAAAATTTTTTCATTCGCATTTTCGTATTATATATAATTGGATATAAGTTTGTATTACAAGTAGAAACAAAAAGTGGTATACCAATATTATAGTGAAAAGTTAATAATTAAACCATATAATATAATAAAATTACGTTAGTACAAATAAGCTTTTGTAGTAGGATATTTGTCGTGAGTTGTTTTCAGTATATGGGTAAATAAGTACACAAATTTTCATATAGAATATTTGAAAACAATATATCGTATAATTAAAACTGAATGCAGAATATATGCAAAATTTATATAATTTACATGTAGCAAAACATGCTTATGCAAGAGTAAAAGTATGAATGAAGGTTTTAAGTCAAACGTTAAGTGCATGGAGTCGCATATCGTCGTGAATATGTTTTCGAATAAAGTCTCAACCTTAACATTCAAGCATCTATTGATTTTACTAACATAAGTTTAAATCTAGATATTCATAGGCAATTAATTCATCATTAACAAATAAAATTCAACTATTTAGTACTATAAGAAAAACTTTGAGTTTTTTGGGTTTTTTTATAAGTGCGTAATTTTTTTATAGATAATCATTTTTACTTCTTCTCTCGTGTCCTAAGTACTTATTAAATATTTTTCCAATATTCGGCAGCATATAAAGCACTGTCATTTACCTTTGCCAGATCTTCCCTCGGTCAAGTTATGGACATTCTCGGACATACCAGTAAGTGATCGTAGTTCTGAATCATGCCGCACTCGTCGTCATTACCCATCTCCCATTTAATTAGGTTTGTTTTGCACCGGGTGACCTCGGTCCGCAAGCGGTTGAGGGACTTCCATGTAGAGAAAGGTAGTTGAAGTCCTTTTAGTCCTGATTCTAGAAGTTTTATCGAAGTAAGCGGCATCATTGCTTTCCACAGCGACATCTGTCGTGCTTCCGGAGAAGTTTTCAGTTCTTCTGTTGAGTTTATAAAACTTTTTCTAGATTTTAGTCTAACAGTCTGTATCTTGTGCTCGTACAAAGGATGGCGAGGGTCATCCTTCTGTTTCAAGTGCTTGATTTCAGTTGCAATTCTCCTGCGCACTACAGGTGGTGCTATACCTATTATAGGATATATGCTTGAGATAGGAGTCGGCTTAAGGCATCCTGTAACTATACGGACAGTCTCGTTCACTGCGACATCCACTTGTTTGGAGTGAGCTGAGCACCTCCATACCGGTGCTGCATATTCCGCCGTAGAAATACTTAGTGCCGATCCCGTAGTACGGGACGTCTGGTTGTGCTCCCCAGGATGAACCGGTTAGTTTGCGCAGTATGTTATTCCTAGCACAGACTTTTTTCTTGGTGTCATGGCAATGCTGTTTAAAGGTAAGAGTTCTATCAAGCTTAACGCCTAGGTATTTTGGGTTGTTAGAATGTTCTAATCGTTGGCCTTTCCAGTTGACTTCAAGTTTTCGCCTGGCCTGCCTATTTCTCAGGTGGAACGCGCAAACCTGAGATTTGCTTGGATTCGGCCTAAGGGCATTGTCTTCGTAATAGGTTGCGAGTTCTGCCAAAGATGTTGTTAATTTACTTTGCACTGCTTCGAAAGTCTTGCCTTGGGCGGCGACTGCTGTATCGTCGGCATATATACATTTTTTCGTATAAGATTTAATCGGCTGGTCATTGGTGTATATATTAAACAGTATAGGATCCAGGACACTTCCCTGAGCAAAGCCATTTTTTTGGTTTCTCCATCTATTTTTCTTGGATTGCAAATTAACGAAGAAACGTCTGTTTTGGAGCATACATTCAATCATTTTTACTATGAACACTGAATGAAATTAAAAAAAATAGACACAAAGATATTGATGCTGAAAATATTAAATTATTTCATTTTTGTAGCGACTTCTCAATTTGTATGGATGAAACTGATCATTGATTTTAAATTACACCGTCTACAACAATAGACTAAGGCAAATTTTAGACGTGTGTTTTTAGATGCCCTTATTTCGGTACAGATATGTGTCATAAATTTGAACAACTATTTTACATATTTAATTAAACGAATTCACATTTAGTTTCCAGTTTCATTTCATGGAGTCACAGTAAATCTTAAAGTTAATTTTTCGGATTCTGTATTTGAAAAGACGCTAAATTTTGTGCATAATATGAGATATGCTGAAATGAAAATGAGACAACAGTTATATCTAAAGATTCTTTTAATTACGGAACATTTTAATTATAGAATATTTTAAGTATAGAATATTTTAATTACAGAATATTTTTTGTGTGTAAATTTTATGGACTTCAATGCAACATTTTTGTGGAACAAAAATATTATTAACTCATATTACCTATCATTTAGCATTATTGCGTTTTTTGAATGCGAGCTTATTTTTTTATTTTCTAACAGCTTTTTTCTTTACCAAACATCACATTAAAAGTAGCACATGATAGTCAGCACTCTAGCAAATAATAACTATTTGACGACGAAACTCTGCATATTAAGATAGTTTGGAAAGCATAAAGTTTATACAAACTTTTACCGAAAACCCTCGTTCAGAAAATTGCATGAATGTAGACACGGTGACTTTGACTTAGTCGATACCAACGCCAAATCTTCCAGCTGAAACTATGTCACTGATTAACCAACAAACTCATTTTCAATTTTGGAAATTTCAGAACTGATTAAAATTCTACTTGTGCAACGGCGCATGATACACTGTGGCAGGGTGTGCGGTTTATGAACTACGATAGCATAAAATTCAATTGTGAAACTAAATAAACTTCCGCATCGAACAAAATCTTGTACCTTAGAATGCGTGTTTATCGAGCAATTTATTGGGTGTTAATCAGTATTTACAAAGAATTATATTTTATATTTCTCTCGGTTATTTATGTTTTAGTTTTCTTTTAGGTTTGCAAAAATATAACTTATTTAGTTTGTGTTTTAGATTCTTCTCTTACATCTTATTGGTTTCCTTCTTGAGCTCTATGATTGACTTAGTGTTTAATCAGCCTAAACCTTTTTAAGTATAAGATGTTTAGCCCCTTGACATATAATTTAAATTGAAAAAACTACTTGCCAAACTACACTATTTAATTCCCTTAAAATTTCGATATACGCATATTTTTACATCCTCGAAAACAAATCACAATGGCTACATTTATTGAAAAATTTCAATAAAGAAAAATGACATTCGTATTTGCGACAAATCAATACCTTTTGTGATAATTCCAATTTAAATTAACCAATCAGCGCATGCTTTTTATTTGTTGGTGCTCTTCATGGTCAGTTTAAAATGAATCACCTAAAAGTTAGTTAAAAAAAAGGCCCAAACCCAAGTCAATTTTTAAATTAATGTACTTTTCAGTATTAGTTGCTATTTCTAGTTTAATTATAGTAGTCCTAGAATAATTGCAGTATTCCTAGTATGATTACAATATTCCTAGTATATATATATATATATATACACACACACACACTGAAGTGCCAGAAAAACCGGTACAGGCGTGCGTATGCAAATAACGGAGCTTTGCAACCAATCAGCGTAACGCGATGCGGTCGGCAGCGCCTATATAAGACAAGAGATGTCTGGCAAAGCTGTTAGATCGGTTCTTGCCGCTACAATGGCAGGTTATCAAGATTTAAGTGATTTTGAACGTGGCGTTATAGTCGGCACAAGAGAGATGGGACATAGCATCTCCGAGATAGCGACAAAATTTGGATTTTCGCGTACGACCATTTCACGGGTATACCGTGAATATCAGGAATCCGGTAAAACATCAAATCTCCGACAGCGGTGCGGCCGGAAAAAGACCTTGAAAGAACGGGACCTTCGACGACTGACGAGAATCGTTAAACGAGATAGACGTGCAACACTTCCTCAAATTGCCGCGGATTTCAATGCTGGGGCATCAACAAGTGTCAGCGTGCGAACTGTTCAACGAACCATCACTGATATGGGCTTTTGGAGCCGAAGGCCCATTCGTGTACCATTGTTGACTGCATGGCAAAAAGATTTAGGCTTCATTTGGGCCCACCATTACCACCATTGGACTGTTGATGACTGGAAACACGTTGCCTGGTCTGACGAGTCTCGTTTCCAATTGCATCAGGCGGATGGACGTGTACGGGTATGGAGACAACCTCATGAATCCATGGACCCTACATGTCAACAGGGGACTGTTCAAGCTGGTGGAGCTTCTGTGATGGTATGGGGCGTGTGCAGTTGGCGTGATATGGGACCCCTGATACGTCTAGAGACAACTCTGACAGGTGACAGGTACGTAAGCATCATGTCCGATCACCTACACCCATTCATGTCCATTGTGCATTCCGACGGACTTGGACAATTTCAGCATGATAATGCGACACCCCACACATCGAGAGTTGCTACCGAGTGGCTCCAGGAACACTCTTCTGACTTTAGACACTTCCATTGGCCACCTAAATCGCCAGACATGAACATTATCGAGCATATCTGGGATGCCTTGCAACGTGCTGTTCAGAAGAGATCTCCACCACCTCGCACTCCTATGGATTTGTGGACTACCCTGCAGGATTCCTGGTGTGAATTGTCTCCAGGATACCTTCAGACATTAGTCGAGTGCACACCACGTCGTGTTGCGGCACTTCTACGGCAGCGGGGCGGGTGTCCGCTACATGATATTACGTAGGTGTACCAGTTTTTCTGGCACTTCAGTGTTTAACTACACTATTTCTATCATATAATTATGATATTCCTTATATAATTATAGTATTCCTAGTATAAGTATAATATTCCTAGAATGATTATATTATTCCTAGTATAATTGTAGTATTTCTAGTACCATTATAGCATTCCTAGTGCTATTATATTATTCCTAGTAAAATTACAATATTTTAGGTGTAATTATATTTTTCCTAGTGAAAAGTACTTTTTAGTAGTAGTTAGTATTCCAACACTATTTATAAATTTTCGAGATGACTATATATGAAGCCATTATGGCGTATGTATATTTGTTTTTCACTGAACACTAGTCGATCCCGTTATCTTACAAATAGAACACTTTGAATTGATTTTGCAGTTACTTAGTCTAGAAATAATTTATTATTACTATACATTATTATTAGAACTATGAGGGCTCGGTAAAATATTTCGACACTGGTGACTAGAATTTTGTAGTTGGCGAGAAGAAAATCTTTTTTTTATAGGTTCTATGGCTTTCCTTTCCTTTTGTGGCAAACAGTACTGTTCACCATGATTTGTCCAGTCAAAAGAATTTTGTTCTGTTTTCTAATAGCAAATAAGCCGTATGTACGGTCTCATCCTTGTTCGTGCAGCATTACCCTTGCTGTCTTTTCGCCATAGAAATACAATAAACCAACCAGTCTTATAGAAAATTTTTACGACATCAGGTATGTATTATAAGAAATATATTCTTTCTTGATTTTTTTTTTTTAAATCCGATAATTGTGCAAACCAAGTTCCAATTATATCATTTCAGATAATTAATATTTATTTATGCAGTAGTTCGCATTCTGTTTCCAACGAGATGATTTGATTACAAATAAATTTGACACCCACGTATTAGTAGCTCAAACTAGAGCTAGTTTTTGTTTAGGAAAAAACAGACGCCGTCCTCATCCTGGACTCGAACCAGGGTCAACGCATTGAGCCCGCGGTGTCTTGACCTACTGGACGAATGAGGACAAGAACAAACGCATTTTTCTTCGTATATGAGGATGTAAGATATTATTACCCTTCACAGGGATAACACAATTGCCAAATAATGGTCAACACACAAAGCCTCCTAAATAAAAACTAAATCTAGTTTGAGCTACTAATACGTGGGTGTCAAATTTATTTGTAATAAAAATCCCCCACGAAAAACTCACAAAAATCTCGCCCCGGTGGCTTTGTGTGTTGACGAATATTTGGCAATTGTGTTATCGCTGTAAAGCGTAATAATATCTTATGAGACAATTTGAATAATTACGGTGCATCAAATATTTGCCAAGAAGAGCTAGAATCTGAAAAGCGAAAACAAAGGCCCCTCTGTTTTTCACAGGTAGACATAAGGTCTTGTTTTTGTTATTCCTATTCAACTCCTCGATCCTTTATTTGAATTTAGGAAAAATTCCTTATCCCTTTTCACCATTCAAAGGTGTTCTGTTTGAGAGTAAACAACAAAATCCCGTCAAACAAGACTCTGTCCGATAGCTTATTTTTGAAAGATGTTGTTCGTCCTCTAATGAATTATAAATATCCTTTTTTTTTTTTTAAAAAAAATGGTAACTTACTTTCGAAAGAAAATGGTTTTTTTTTTGTTAATACATACGTTAGATTTTCTTCATATTTACATTAGCTGTCTTTTATCTAAGATTGCTTTTGAAACAGCTAAAACAATCCACCATGAGATTTCGTATTAGGAAGTTAAAATCTTCGGAGAAATGCTTTAAATAAAATTCAATAAAATCGGCTTTAAAAGCGTTTCTTCATTAGCTTTGAAGGGTTTGAAGAACAAAAATGTTTATTCAAAAATACCGAATTCGGCTTAATGGGTTTCTCACAACTTATTACTAATATGAAAACGAAGTCCATTCATAGATTTTCTCTTGTTATTTCTGGAACGTTACAAAAATGAAAAACATTGAGTTTTTAATATCCGTGATATGTATTTGATAACATAAGATATATTGAAATCAACAGTTAAAGACGTTACAATTTAATTTATAACCACCGGTTTTAAATTTTAATCGTTTGTTTTAAAGACCGATTTGAAAGTTTTTTTTTTAATCTAGTAGTGTTACTTTGTTTCCTGTAGACCCATTTAAAATTATATCACTTAACCCCCTTTTCATCTTAGATGTTAGCAGTATCAAGTGGTATAAATACCCTTACTTTCTTTGTATGAAATAATTCTTCACCATTTAATTATTAATTTGATTTTGATTAAGAGTTGCTTTCAGTTATCATTTACGTAAAAGCGTAATTATTTCAGAGAATATTTGACGGATTTTTGATCTTTCGATTAGCGTTCATTGTTGGTTTAAGCTTAGTTATATTATTCAGGTTTTCTAATTTTAAACCATAATTATTACTTCAGCTTGTTCGACGCAAAATGACCCGTGTTGTCTTTGCCCCATAAAAATTCCACCAATCAACTTTTCTGAATATACATTGAATTTGGGACCCAGAAACATGGCTTTCAGCATTTCGTCTCCAGAATTACGCCCCTGGGACGTTTCGACTATTATACATTTCGCATCCTATAGATAATAAGTAGGCTACAAAAATATAAATAATACAAACAATTTTTTAACAACAGAACTCCCGTCATCCGAACTTCTTTGAACGAATGTGCTTTCTATAATACTCTTTTAATGATTTTTTAAGTGGATACACGTTCCATTTCTTCCCCCAGAACGCTAATACAGATGAAATCGCTTAAAACGATCCTCGGTTATCCGAACCATAGTAAACCGAAATGACTTTCCAATCAATTTATCAAGTATCAAGTGCCCACTTGAAATTATTTACTATATCAAGTATTATTTTATCAAGTATCCACTTAAAAGTACTACACAGTAGTGGACAAAATTGTGGAAACCTTTTGAAAAAAGTTTATTTTAGAGGTTTGATGGCTAATAACACCACTTTTTTTTGTACCAATACTATAAAATTATATATCATTAGAAAGGTAATTTAATAAAGATTGTAATGCAATAACATTTGTTCAATTATCTGTATTCTATCAAAAGTTATAGCCAAATAACCAGAAAAAAGAAGCACAGCTTGCTTACATTTATATGAAGTAGCTTTCCTTCATTTGAATGTGGCCAATGAGCATGAGTGTTTACAGAGCCAATCAGGTGTCATCTTGTTTTGGCAATGAGCCAATCATGTTTTCTCTTGTTTTGGCAATGAGCCAACAGGTTACAGGACATTTATCAGTGTGTTCTGTAATTGCTATCAAGTTGGTTGTTTTTTTTTTGTGCTCTTTGATTTAGTGTGCTTGTAAAACGTAATAAAATTAAAGAAATGGCGCAAAGAGTTGACTGGTCACCTAGGAAGCGATGTAAAATAGTAATATTAAGTGAACAAGGCTACAGTTATGAAGAAATTAGAAGAAATATTGGGGGAAACTTAACTAAAGGTGGCATTTCTAAATTTTTGAAGAAGTATAAGGAGACTCAGTCATTACAAAACCAGACTGGTAAAGGCAGAAAAAGGTGCACAACAGCAAGTGATGATAGAAGAATTAAAAGACAGTGCCTAGGTGACAGGAAAAAATCATCTCTGTGTATACAAGGTGAAATGGCGCAATGCAATGTGAAGTTAAGTGCAAGGACTGTTCGGCGCAGACTGCATGAATGTGGTCTAAATGCAAGAATTCCACGAAAAAAGCCATTTTTGTCTGTCAAACAGAGGTTGAAAAGATTAAACTGGGCTAAAACCCATGTTAACTGGACAACGGAACAATGGGACAGTGTAATTTGGAGTGATGAGACCAAAATCTCACTGTTTGGTAGTGATGGCGTAAAATACGTATGGAGAAGAATTGGAGAAGATTTCCATCCTGAGTGCATTACACCTACCGTGAAACACCCAGTTAGTGTTATGATTTGGGGTTGTATAACATCAAGAGGTGTGGGCAGAATTTGCGTGATCAATGGGAATATAAATGCCCAAAGATACATAAATGAAATACTTGAGCCCAAGCTGCAGCCTTCTGCATGTGATCTTTTCCAAGATAATGAAGCATTTATATTTCAACAGGATTCAGCTCCATGTCATGTTGCTCGTGTGTGCAAAAAATGGTTTCAAGATCATCATATTCAACTGCTGGAATGGCCTGGAAATAGCCCAGACCTTAACCCCATCGAAAATCTATGGAGCCGGCTAAAGAAGCTTGTTAGTCGGAAGCAACCCAGCAATAAAACACAATTAACAGAAGCAATAATTCAATCTTGGTTTCATATTATAACAGCTGCAGAACTAAAGAACTTGGTTCACTCCATGGGAAAGCGTTGTAAGGCCGTAATTAAGGCTAAAGGTTACCCAACTAAGTATTAACTGGTATGGTGAACATTTTTGTATATCTCATTTTTTCTATGTATATCACCTTTCTTCTTTATGAATGCTGTTCTATTAAAATACGATTCATAAATGTTATTGCATTACAATCTTGATTAAATTACCTTTCCAATGATATATAATTTTATAGTATTGGTACAAAAAAAAGTGGTGTTATTAGCCATCAAACCTCTAAAATAATCTTTTTTCAAAGGGTTTCCACAATTTTGTCCACTGTACATAGTACGTAATCTCTATTTCGATTATTAAAGTTCGGATGACCGGGTTTCCACTATAAAAAAAATAAGTAGATTATTTGCATTTTTGTAGCCTACTTGTTATCTCATCATCATCATTATATTCAACCAATGCCTGTCCACAGCTGAATGAAGGTCTCTCCAAACGCTTTCCCCACAAGTCTATCGTCAGCAATTCACTCCAATATCACCCCAACCTGTTTTTTTTATTTTATCCACCCATCTAGTTTTCGGACGTGTTCTAGGTCTTCGGTGGTCTCTTGGAATCCAGTTAAGAATTTGAGTTGTCCATCGTTGATCAGTTCTTCTTGCAATATGCACACACCATCGCCATTTCAGCCCATTTACTTTAACGATGATGTCCTCTACTCTAGTTTTCTCTCTCACCCAAGTGTTTCTTTTTCGATCTCCCCTAGTTATTCCAAGCGTGCACCTCTCCATGTTCCTTTGGGTTGTCTGTAACTTCCGTATTGCTACAATTGTTAGACTCCATATCTCTGATCCATAAGGGAGGATTCACAATGCACACTGTTTGAAGACCTTTCTTTTTAGACGCAAGGGCAATTTTAAGGATAAAACCGTTTCTTCCGAATGCACTCCAGCCAAGTGTAATACGTCTGTTGAGTTCTTTTCCAATGTTGCTTTGATTAAAAATTCCGTTGGCCAAGGCAAATATATAAATCAGCAATTTTTTGCAATTGGTGAAGCACCAAGAAAGAGTTGTCCGATTGTAATGAAATTTCGTATGCAAAGACATTTTGACCGAACATGCAAATGATTAAAATTTGGTGTCCAATGAATGAATAGCGGGAACTCCAGCGCATCGGAACTGCGCATTCAGCAGGTGTATATAAGGAGCGATTCTCAATATGTGGTCAAAATTTCTGTTGCATTTTGACTGCGGATATCTTACGTCGACTGTAACAATGCCTCGCCGAAAGATTCGTGCTCATTACGAGCATATGTCAGAGTTTGAAAGAGGTCGTGCTATCGGATTGAAAGAGGCTGGTTGGACGAATCGAAGAATCGCTGGACATGTGGGTCGAAGCGATGCGGCGATTGGACGGTGCTGGCAAGAGTGGGTCAACAACGGCAGATGTCAGCGTCGGGACGGCAGCGGTCGACCTAGGGCCACAACAGAACGGGAAGACAGAGCGATTGTCAGAGCAGCTGTCACAGCACCGGATTCGTCGTTATCAACTATCAAAAGTGTGGACCGCACACATGTGTCCAACATGACCCTCTGCAGACGACTGAGAGAGCGGAATTTACTCTCGCGCAGACCGTTACGCCGCTTACCTCTCACGCCTTTACACCGTCAAGTCCGATTACAGTGGTGCCGGGCTCGATCAACTTGGAACTGCGCTGACTGGGGACGTATAGTCTTTAGTGACGAGTCCCGTTTCCAACTGTGTCCTGACGACAACCGCAGACGTGTCTGGAGACGTCCAGGGCAGCGTGGGGATCCTGCCCTTACTATCGCACGCCACACATGCCCACAACAGGGCGTTATGGTCCGGGGTGTCATTTCTGGCACACTTACAGCACAGTGGTACGTAGACAACATTCCACGACCGGTTGTGTTACCGTTCCTTTTGCGACACCCTGGACTTACGTTTCAACAAGACAATGTCCGGCCGCACACGGCACGTGTTGCTATGAATTGTCTTCAAGCTTGCCCAACACTTCCTTGGCAAGCTAGATCTCCTGATCTCTCTCCCATAGAGCACATTTGGGACGCTATGGGAAGGCGATTGCAACCATCCCGGAATGTTGACGATTTAGCCCGACAGTTGGAGACAATTTGGCAAGAAATTCCGCAGGACACCATCCGGGATCTTTATCAGTCTATGCCACGCCGGGTGACAGCTTGCATCCAGGCCAGAGGTGGACCAACGCCTTATTGACTTCCTCCCTTTGTAACGGTCAAACTCTGCAATAAATCATTCAATTGTTCTGAAATTTTAATCGTTTCTTTTTCTATGTATGTTCTTCACATCTACAATTTTGTATTGCAATCGGAAAACTCCTTTTTGATGCGTTTTTTTTATGGAATGTATACCTGTAATAAACTATTGGATGACAACCATCGTGATATGTATAACTAAGTTAACCATAAATCATAAATGCTACGTGGATACTCTTTTATTCACCACCACTATGTTCAGGGAAATGTCCAGAGCAATTTCACATATCTTAAAATGTATTTCAATATGTGTGAGGGTCTGACTAGTATTTGGTAATGTTTCAGCGAAATTTGAAATTCAACCAACTCAATCTTGAATGTAAATTATTCTCAAAGATAATGTTATTTGGGTATTTTCTCCTTTCCTATAAAATCCATGTTCCGAAATTACAATATGACGGTTGAATTGCAAAACAAAACACGGAAATTCTATTAATTTTTCATCAAAAATATTTCCCCTATCTCATAAATTAGCCAATATATTTATAAATTGTTTCTACTAATATTTCTATTACAGACACGTTTTAACATTGATCATGTCATTTTAAACAAAATTATATTTTTCATATGAAAAAAAAGTCATTTTACATAAAAAATTCCTTGATATATTTTGAAAATTATTCATAAAAACTCGAATTAAAATTCAGTGAATTTTTAAGTTACTCGTAGATTAATAAATTTCTCAATGCTTTCACTTATATATTTCAGAACTTCCTTCGAATTTTT
>QLNU02014802.1:10202470-10227623 GCA_006491805.2 Dysdera silvatica | reverse complement strand
CTTTTTGTCTCATCTTTGAAGTTATTGCTCTGGTTACTGCCCCTGGTCTTGCCTTGCATCATGGATTGGTTTCGATCGGTTTATTTGCCTTTTTTCTTCCCCACTATCCTCCACTTTCTTCCCCAAAGCTTTTTCTTGCAATGGCCGTGTGACTGTTTCCAAAGAAAGCAGCAGAGTTTCCGCAGTAGGTTTTCTTTCCGTGGTCCGTGTAATGTCTTTCTACTCACCTTTTCTACTCAGTCCTTGTCGTCAATAGTGCCTCTACTGTTTTGGCTGTAGATGTCCTTCGCTTGTCTCTCGATGCCTTCACGCCTCCTTGTCTCCTTTTCTGTGTCCTCTCATTCCTGCTACCTGGTGTGCTGCTCGTTCGGCCTGGATGTTTCTCAACCATTTGCATATTCACAGTTTCCTGCTCATCTTCATCAAACTTCAACAGGTTCACCTTGCCGTATTCTAGACGTTTGGAACTCCGCCAAGCATCATACTATTACCATCCCTCATACTTCATCGCGTCGGTGGGCAGAAACGGTGACTCATCACTATGTCATTGCCATACTTCTTATGGAAATACAGTCTGCTTGAGCGGACAATTTTTCCAATCATTACTGACATACAGAAGAAGATTAAACTAATTCATCATCAATATCATCAACACCTACTTTATCATTACTAATGAATTTTATATATCTGAAGTGATGTTATTTTACTGTGTGGAGCTTAGTCTGAAAGAAAGCGACATACATTCAAACTACATGCAAAATTTGTTAGTTTTTGTAATCACATAACTCAAATTCTTAAAACCATTCTTTTCAATCTACAACTTAACACCTTTTTTAAAACTTATCAGGTTCCATTTTTTTTCTTTGTTAAAATGTTTAATAAACGCCCTAATTTGAACTAAGTATGTTAATAAGCGCTTCGTATATTTACTTTTTCTTTTCTACAGAAATCGAAAACCAATTCCCAAAACCAATCCCCAATAAACGATGATGTGGGCAATGATGAGAACTTTCAGCAGTTATCCTTCCCACAAGCAATGGTAGGCTTATTTGGCACCCCGGCCATGAGGAAGAATACGATTTTACTAACAGTGTTATGGTAAGCCTCAAACCTTTTTTCTAAAACCACAAATGATGTAGAGTAGCACTCGGTCATAATAAACAGCAAGCAGGGGCGGACTGGGTCCTCTCAAAGGGCGCATACCTTGGATTATTGGAGGGCGCGAGTCCTATCGCCCACGAGAGCGCACCGACCAAGTCCGCCCCTGACAGAAAGGTATGGGAGGATTTTCTTCCCCTTAACTCTTATTCTCTACAGCCATTTATCAAAGATCATACTTTCATATAACAGTTAATAGGCGTAATCTATAAATCAATATATTCAGTCAGCGGCAATTATTTTCAAGGCTTTAAAAAAGATTAACGTAAGACAAGGTTTATGTTGCATTATCTTGACCCTTAGGAGGGCTTTCACTTACCCAGGGCAGCAGAATAGCCGCTGGCATACACACAGGGGTGGTTAATGGAGGTTACAACCAGCGGCAGAGTGGGACCATCCTCCTGGCCGGTGCGCTTTCATGGGCAATAGGACTCGCGCCTGCGAATGAACAAGGTCCTCCGAAAATCCAAGGTATACGCCCTTTGAGAGGACCCGGTCGCCTCTGGTTACAACTCCCTATTACGAGGAAATTTTGTATATATACAAAGGGTGTTTCCACGTATTTATAACGACTTAGAAAGCGTAAATAAAATACACATACAATAAAAAAATTATTTTTTAATGTATTCTATCTGATAGCCCTGTTTTTGAATTATCATATTACATCTAGATTTCTACGATAATAGGACTTTTCGTAAAGTCACAAGCGGAATTCTGTCTCGATCCTCCTCTACAGTCACTCCGAGGAAATGAGTCGGCGTTTTGAAAGAGCTTGTTTTAAAAATCCGAATACACCGTCATCCATCGGTTCGACATCTGGAAACTTGTAGGAATATGGCTAACTAGTATTGACTTCATTCCAATTTCTTGTCTCATTTTTTCTAGAAATGCGGTTGTACTTTTGGAGGTGTGGCTACTCGCTTTGTCCTGATGGAGTTCCACATTTTAAAAATCAGTAGAATACAATTTTGGAATATTTTCTTTAAAAATAGGAGTCAGAACATTATTTTGATAATATGTAGAGTTGATTTTGGATTTTTTCAACTTTTCTTATTTTTTTTAGTTTTCCGTTATAAGAGATGCCAGCGCTAACCATAAATCCTTCACTAAACGTTTCTTTGCTCTCTTTAAAATAAGAATTTGAGTCTCTCGGGCCTCTTTTTCCATAATCAATCCATCTTTTTTCATTACAGTCATTTTAATAAATCCGTGCTTTGTTAATGGTAACAATTTTTCCATTTGTTTCCTTCTAAATGATTTCATATAATTTGCATCCAGTCTTCCACTCAGCAACATGCCGAGGTAGCAGACGATAAACTGCACTTTTTTTTGTTTTAATTAAATTCAAATCTTTATTAATTATTTTATTTACAGTTAATACTAATGCATGAAAAGCTTTTTCAATAGCTCTTTGAGGTTTGGTTTTTCTCTTAAAACCACAGGGTGCAATTTAGAAATGTTAGAAGAAGTACCAACCTTTTTGGGGTTTTTTCTTATTGACATTAAGGGCCGACGATTTTTTCATTTTACATTAATAATATCACTTATTTTATGCTTTGAAACTTGAAAACCATGCTTCTCACGTTGTTTTTTAATTATTGGATATGAATATTTCTCTTCGGAAAGGGCAAATATATAGCCTTCAAACAACAGCTTCCTTTCTTACTCTAGTTCACAGCGCAAACTAAATTTTTAGTCGCAAACGATTTTTCAGTCTTCAGGTAATAGCGTGCTACCAAATTTTTTCCGAGTCGCTATTACTTTTTTTTAATTTAAAATCAAAGTCTTTATAAATATGTGTAAACACCCTCTGAATGAAAATATGAATATTTGAAGTTATAGCTCTGTAACTGCCAGCCCCTTATAAATTTTCTGTATACGTCTATAAGAATGGCGGAAAGAATTCTTTCAATTTTAGTTGCAACAACGCCACTCGAACGCGACTTGGAGGTGTACTTTGAAAATGTTTTGTAGCAAAAGCCTTATTTTTAACGTGGATAAAAAGCTAAAATCTTAGAATATATGAGAGTAAAAATGAAACTATAAGGTAAAAAATGGATTGGCTATATTCACGAAATTGTTCGTTATATATATCCATGATATTCTATATGAATTATACGATAAATCAAACTAACCGAATTCTTTATTCGTTATATCTTTGTTCGTTATAACCGAATTCCTCTGCATAGTCCAGAAATTCGGGTTTTTGAAAGCTCGGTTTTTTAAAAGTTCTAAGCTTTTATAGGTTAAAGTTCATGCTTGCGCCTGATTGCTACAGACGCTCGGCGACAACACGGCTGCCATTTTAAAATATATTTTGCTCACATGTGGTGTGCATTTGTTAAAAAGGTAAACAAAATTTTTGTGTGCATTCAAGTTTTTTCATCTTACTTAAATTTGAATTTTAAAAGTATTGCCCCCATATTCGAAAACCCAAACAGCCGAAAGCCACGGGTATTCCGGATTTTAATTTTTCTTCTCCTTCTTCTTCCTCGCTACATCGACGCTTCCGCGGTTTTCCTTCTAGGTTATCACTGACTATAAAACCAAAGCCAATCAAACATACACACACACACACACACACACACACATATATATATATATATATATATATATATGGTAAATCCAGCGTTACTTGCTGCCCGCGGCGCCATCTCCTTGATCGGTGAAAGTATTAACCCCTTAACAGCCGCAGGCGTATATATACGCTTTGCACAGCCGATGCGTTAACTGCCGCGGGCGTATATATACGCCTTTTCGAAATACGTTCCTTTGTAATGTAACAATACTTTTTAACTTTTAAAATGTAATTTTCTTTCTAAAATGTGATGTTTTTGTTTGCAAATGTAATTTTTTCTAAAGTAAATAGTTTATCGGTAAAACCAGGCTCTGCTTTTTCCCCAGTACACCTACCATTACGCACCCTATGCAAAACGGCACCGGAAGCGCAAGCCTCTATGTTAAGGGTTAATAATGAATAAATATACCATTGGGCCATTAAAACCGGATTTGTAGCCTGCTGACGACATGCCAGCATCCGGAACGCCGTTGGGATAACTATCGGTAACCCAGCGACGTGAAAAAGGCTATCTCAGACTCTGATGATATGAACCATAATGAAAATATGAATGGAGCATCGGTTGTCTCGCTCTTAAATCAGAACCGCGTTCGAGTTTTAAGCAGAGGGGCCAGTTCGAAAAATATGCAACAGTCTCTCCTTGGAGGTGTCGGCGGTTGTAGCGGCGCCTCCAACTGTACGGCTACTAGAACCAACACAGCCCAAAGTGCTTTGCAGCCTAGTATAGGTGCAACCACTAGGGCTGAAAGACCACGCCAGCGCATGTCATGGACAATAGATATGAACACCTACATCATGCGCACCTACTATACGATTACAAAGCTAGAAACAGACATGACAAATTACAGACCCACACTTCACGCCAAATTCGCACAACAGTACCCACACCTGGACATCAGTATAGAAAGGATAACAACCCAACGCAGGAACATAATAACCAGAAATCTCTTAGCAGAGCCCATACTACAAAGGTTAAGAGATGAAGTCGCCAATGACCTGGCAAACACTTCAACCAGTGTGGCCAACCCTGAAGCACCAGCTAGTAGCGCAAGAGAACCGCTCCAACCAAGCATAGAAGAAGAAGAGAGGAGGGACGTGGAGAAAATGGAAGAAGGTTTCCAATGTGCCCTGGCGGAATATGAAGGCTCGGATGCCGCAACAAGGCCAAGAATACCACGCCAACCGGCATCTTGGAAACTCTGCAAAGCAACCAAGATCCTCAATGAACATACTCTACCACTACACCTACAGAACCACAACTCCCTGCATGAAATACACACCGCCATATACTGTGCAACTGTAGCGGCATCACGCGCCAATGGGTGCGAAGTAAGGAACGAAGGCCGAAGTAACAGAGGAAACAAAGCCCAACCACCATGGCAAGTGAGACTGCAAAAAAGAATAGAAGAGCTCCGCAGCAGCATAGGGCGAATAACCCAGTACATGCAGGGAAATAGGAGTAAGAAATTAGTGAGGAAAGTGAAGATGGCCCTTAAGAGAAATAGGATTCATACAAGACACGAAGAGCCCAATAAACACATCAGCGAATATCTGGATACCCTCAAACAAAAACTGGGTGTATACGCCAGAAGACTCCGAAGATACAAAGACTATACCAACAGAAAACAACAGAACATGCAATTCCAAACAAACCAGAAGGCCTTCTACAGGAAGCTTCAAGAGACACCAGCGAACCAAGACAAGTACGAAACCCCAAAGCCAGCAGAAATAGAGACCTTCTGGAAGACACTATGGTCCAATGAAGTACAGCACAAAAGCGCCCCCTGGATTCAGCAAGAAATGGAGGCTGCGAGAGGAATAGAGGAGATGGAGTACACGGGCATCACGATAGAGGAACTCCAGCAGGTAATCCAACGTACGCACAACTGGAAAGCACCCGGTATTGACGGCATACACAACTTCTGGTACAAGAAATTTACCAGCGCCCATGGCCCATTAGCCAAGGAACTTACGGCGATAATTGAAGACCCCAGCAAAATGCCTGAATTCCTCTGCAAGGGAATAACTTACCTCCTACCGAAGGACCAGGATACCAGTAACCCAGCGAAATACCGACCCATTACGTGCCTGAACACCCTGTACAAGATACTCACGGGGTGCATCTCTGAAAAAATAAGCCGGCACAGCGAAAGCAACAACTTAATGACGGAAGAACAAAAGGGATGCCAGAAAGGGACTCTGGGATGTAAAGAGCAGCTTACCATCGACTCAGTTATCCTGGAACAAGCAAGAAAACAAAAGCGAAAACTCAACACCGCATACATAGACTACAAGAAGGCTTTCGACTCTGTTCCGCACTCGTGGCTCCTTGAAATACTCAGCATATACAAAGTGCATCCCTCAATCATCCGATTCCTACAGAGCAGCATGAAACAATGGAGAACCCGGTTACAGCTAAACACGCCAGACAGTAAAATAGAAACGGCCGAGATCCCCATCCGCCGCGGAATCTTTCAAGGAGACGCACTAAGCCCCCAGTGGTTCTGCTTGGCGTTAAACCCCTTGTCAAGGATGCTGAACACAAGTAAATACGGATACATGCTGAAGAAAGACAAGAGAAACCTACATAAAGTCTCCCACCTCATGTACGTAGATGACATCAAGCTATACGCGCCAACAATCACCCAACTCCGACAACTCATCAGTATAACAGAGACATTCTCCAAGGACATAGGAATGGAATTCGGCCTCGATAAGTGCAAAATACAGAAGAATAGCAAAGAAGATTTACCAGGCATCGAACTCGAAGACGGGAGACTACTGAAGACCTTGGACGAGGGCGAAACCTACAAATACCTAGGGATAATGCAAAAACGGCAGCAGGAGCACAAGAAAGTCAAGGTCCAGCTCACGCAAGCATTCCAAGAAAGACTTAGAAGCATTGTGAAGACGAAACTGAGCGGGAAGAACACCACGCAAGCAATTAACGCATATGCGGTACCAGTGCTCACCTACTCCTTCGGGATCATCAAATGGTCCAACACTGAACTAGAACAACTCCAGCGGAAAATGAGAACCATCCAGAGAAGAGCCGGACAACTACACCCTGCAACGGCAATTGAACGGCAAACACTACCCCGGGAAGAAGGAGGACGCGGACAAGCGGACCTCAAAGACTTACATGACAAGCAGATCCAGAGCATGAGGCAATACTTCCAGTTGAAGAGTCCCCGATCGCCACTCATCCAAGCCATAATACAAGCAGATGCAAATTACACGCCACTAAACCTGTGTAGTACCGAAGAGCGTGTCCTGGAAACAGCCAACGAACAGAAACTGAGAACTTGGGCCGGAAAACCATTACATGGCAGGCACTACAATGACCTGCAACAACCACACGTTGACAAAAAGGCATCAAATTCTTGGCTGGCCAAAGGCACTCTCCAGCCAGAGACAGAAGGATTCATGCTAGCCATCCAAGACCAAGTGATCGCAACAAGGAACAATCAGAAATTCATCCAGAGAAAAGACATAGAAAGCGACAAATGCAGACACTGTCATGCGGCATCGGAGACAATCCAACACGTGATGGCAGGATGCAAGATCCTTGCGCAGTCAGACTACAAACATAGACACGATCAAGTAGCGAAAATAGTCCACCAGAAATTGGCAGCGAATGCTGGCTTTCTGACAGAAAAATGCCCGTACTACAAATATGAGCCAGAGACCGTGCATGAGAACGAAACACACAAGCTTTACTGGGATAGAGCAATCATAACAGACAAGACAGTCCCACATAACCGTCCTGACATAACCCTCGTCGATAAATCGAATAAGACCACGTACTTAATCGACATAGCAGTACCCAACACCAATAACATACAGACAACCTACACAACGAAAATCACCAAGTACCAAGATCTCAGACATGAAGTACGAGATATATGGGGTATGGAAAAGATCTTCATCATCCCGTTAGTCATCTCAGCAACAGGGATAGTACCAAAAACGCTTGCGACGAATTTGGAGATACTCAACATTGACCCAAACACCTACATTGAAATACAAAAAGCCACAATCCTAAACACGTGTCACATTGTCAGGAAGTTTCTAGACATGGCACATTAAGAAGTGATGTAAAAAGAGGCTTGGGAACATGGCGCTCTGCCCGTCCCAAAGCCTGTTTCCGCCAAGAATGGGCGAGGAAAACTTTTATATATATATATTAAAGGTGGCAAACTTACTTGATGTTGCGGTAGACATTTCACATTAAAAAATTTCACAAAAATTGCCTATAAATTTATTTGTTATTTATTATATGAAATTATTAATTTATTTAAATTATTTATTCGAGAAATTTAATGCATTCAAGCCCTCCGGTCTGATTTATGAAGAAAGGGGTAGTGATAAAGTATGATATCACTACCCCTTTCTTCGTAGTGAAAGTCGTCCCCTTTGGTAGTGAAAAGATTGATATGATTCAATCGGATTAATAATAAAATTGTCAAAGAACCACGAAGAACCTTGCATCAATAAATGTGCTCAGAAGAGTTGACTATCGGGTTTTGACTTTAAAACGAAAATATCACAGTTTGGCGGAAATTGGTACATGATGTAGGGTATAGATTCCGAGACTCGTAATAGAAGAGTGAGCGGGCCTGAGAACCGTCAAGCCGTTTCGATATCGGCCTTTCTCTCGGCCTGCTACCAAATCAATGTCATGGTGTCTGCCTACCGTATTCGCTTGTTCGTCTTGGCGAAATAAATATTGATCGAATTATTAACAAATTTGCGCTTATGCTGTTATGAATACACTCTTAAAATAGACAAATTTAAGTTGTAAAAGTATAAGACACATATGTAAATATAGGGTTGTATCTGTATTAGCTTACTGGTAAACTGTCCCCTCATACATGATAAATGATGAATACATTTGCAGTTGAAATAGAAAAAGAATAAGTAATAATTAAATGACTGTAAATGTTTTCAGTTACATGATAACAAATGTACTTGTGAATTTGGTACTATCCTAGGCAATGTTATTCAGTATTGACAAATTAAAAATCAGCAGTTCTCGTGCAGTGGATCACAATCGATATGTTTCTAAATACCAAGCACATAGTACAATAATTAAAATTTAGGAATATGCACATGGAGAACATTAGGAATGGGCACAGATTTGTCTATTTCTTAATATGAGGATGTCCCCTAACTTCAGCTTAAAGTTGAAGTTAGGAGTTATAAAATAAAGAGGGGATCTTAAATTAAAATAGAAAATCGGGAGGGTTGACTGCAGAGGGATGGTTAGCTACCGATCTGACCACCATTTTTTATCGATGCACTTCATAAACGTTTAGGCGGTATTTAATTCAACCCCATTTCGTCTGTTTTGTTTTCAATCATTAGTCGGCAAAACAGTATCTTATTTGTTTTTAAGTATTGTAAATATTATCAGAAATATTTCTTAAACTTCTTACCCTTGTAATTTTAATTTATTTTATTCTTAGAACAGTACGTACCGTCTTACCTTGTATGACGTAAATTGACTTTTGTTCTTCTTGAACTATAAAAATGAAGCCATACAACCAACGAACCAAATTCCTTTAACTGTTCTTCCACAGAGAAAATCATTTTCAGCCTGAATTAAACGTCACAGAAAACGTTATCACCTGGATTCGTAATACATATATATATTATCCAGGTGATAACATATTCTTTGACGTTTAATTCAGACTGAAAATGAATTTCTGTGTGAAAGAACAGTTAAAGGAATTTGGTTGATTGTATTTTGTGTTGTATTATGTGTACACGAATCGAAGTCTCTCTCCATTTATAACACAGTCGGGACTGTGGTGTGTTTCTGATTGCATGAGTGCAAATGATAGCTAAATGATAACTGAAAGTGCGGCATAATTGGTCTTTTCAATGCATAGGAGGCAGAAAATTGCTCACATTAAAAACTAGACACGAATTGGTGTTTTTTTCCAATAAAATTGTACTAAATCGACTGCTGTATCATTGCAGCCTATTTTGCCCAGCCTGTTCATTTATCTTAATGTATTGCTAAGAAAATCTGTTTTGTTACGTCATGGTAGAAGCATTAAAGGATTAAATATTAATTATATACAAAAGCTTAGGAATGCTAGATTCTTCTAAATACGCTTACTAAAAAATATCAACTAAAACTTCAAGTGATTAAAAAACTATACGTAGAGAGAGATGGAATTGTGTACCAGACAATTACAAACTCAAAATACTTAATTTCCGTATTTTGCATCTTCGAAAGTAGCCTACAAATTAAAAATTTTATTGTTTTCATTTTTTGACTCATGGGAGAAAGTGGGGGGTTATTTAGGTATATTTTAATGAGTATTATCCTTTCTCTTCTCTAATACAAACGTTTGACATTGCGATCTTCTAATGAACGTAGGAAACGATTTAATTATTGAATGCATTGAATATTCATTTCCTCGAGTTCTAGGAAGAATGACACGTGAGTGCAATATGCATTGCTAATCGATCTTAATAACTTTTGAGAACGAATTTGACAATTAGTATTCGATTTTAAATTAAAATCGTTAGAAAATTCCCTTCTCGTTATTCACCCTTTCTGGTTCGGTTCGCATTGCTTCGTTCGTGAACGAAGAACAATATCTTATATCCCATTTAAGTGGGACTCTCTCATTAAATCTTAAGGAGAATTCGTATGTATTATTGTTAAAATGCAAACTAAATATAAATTAAAGCATATTAATTAATAATAAATGCTTCTATCCATAATTTTATTACAAACTGAAAATTTCATTGTACTTAGCAAAAGGCCAAATTAGGTGTGATAGCATTGAAGCAAAATTAACGAAGATTCTTAATATATAATGGTAATCATCTATAACGATTATTAAGGCACTAAGTACATTGATATAAATGAGGTTTACATGATATTCGTGTATATCTAAATGTTTTACATTATATACATGTATACCCACATGTTTTATATGATATACGTGCTTATTTACATGTTTTACATGATATACGTGTCGTGACCAGTAGGAACTATTCATGTCGGAATCTTGACAACAACTGAAACATACTTTGAGAGATCTGATTCCTTAAAGTTGAGTGCCACCTTTTTGCTTGTCACTAATCGCAAGTGTCGATGTAACTGGGACATCTGTGTCAATTTAGAAACGACGGTTTATCTAAGAACACTGAATTGCAGTCAGTACAAAAGACGTCCACTCCGTCATTTTCTATAAAACTATTTATTCGAACAACAAAAATGTGAAGAACAAAAAAAAAATTATTTTCGTGGAAAGTTTCCGACTGTATTAATTTGAAAACAGTAACTTCCGCTCGTTCAAATTCCCCATAAGTTAATTCGCCCTTTGTTCTGTTAACTCCAAGAGAAAGATTGTTAAAAAACCTTAATATCCAGCCAACCATTCTAATTGTTTTTCTATAACTAGAAAACTGGCTACTAACAAAATCACTTACATTTTGAATATTTATCATTGATGACATAATTTCCCTTTTCCTTTCACATCGCACTTCTTCTTCATTCACACTAATTTCAAATTTTGCCAATTCTCGAGCTGGGAGGTATAGACAACTCTGTCCTTCCATCCATGTTGAATTGACCAACTGATAAGCGGAACAACCCTTACTTGGAAGATCTGCCGGGTTAAAAGGTCCCAGTATATGCCTCCAGGCTTCTGTTGGTATCAGCTTCCTTATCTCTTCAACACGATTATGAACAAATACCACATAAGGTTCCCCTTTGGTTATCTACGCGAGTACTGTGTTAGAAAGTCCAAAAGTAAATGCTTCTAATCAAATTCTTTCATTATATTTGAAGCAAGAAGTGCAGCAATTGTAGCTCCGAGAAGCTCCAACCTAGCAATAGTAGTTCCCTTTTTTTTCCACAAAGAGCAATTCTGGCTCTAGCTTGTAGTAACTGAATATGCACAGAGTTCTTTGTTTCCGCACTAAGAAATGCGGCAGCTGAATATGCAAGTTTTCTGGCATCACAAAAAAATGTAACGATATACTTTTTGGTTCGTGGTCGCAATGCAGCCATCTCGATGTTCTCAAATTTTCCAAAATAATGTAAATGTTTATCCACTTCCCAAATTCAGACTCAATTTCAGGGTCTTCCTCTTGATCCGAAGTAAGCTTTGACTTCCACAACCTTTGTAGTGGCAGTTTGGAGAACAAGGTTACAAGGCAAGCTATTCCTAAAGAATCAAAAATTTTATGAACAGCAGCTAATATTGTCCTCCTTGAAATTAGCCCAGGTACGTTATCTTCTATCTTTGGCACGTTTAGGCTAAGAGTGTCACTACTACGTTCCCAGCATATTCCTACAATACTCGTTGGGTTTAAGGATTTGTACATCCTGTCAGTATACTCCTACCCTCGTAAGTCAAATTTTCGTTCAGCCGTAATGTCTGTAGCCATTTGTTGTTGAATTTCCGCAATTCTAACTCTTTACTAACACTAGTCAAACAATTATCCACATAAAAATTATTTACAAGTTGTTGAGTTATATCAACTGGATATTTGCATTCTCATTCACGCCTTACTCAAAGTTGATATTAAATCTCAGAATTAAGTAAAAAAGGACTACATGAAACGCTAAACACAACACGGCGATGTCCATAATATTTCAGCTGATTGTTTTCCCCATACCACAAGAATCTCAAATAATCCTTGTCTTTGTGGTAAAGATTTATTTGCAAAAATGCCTTACATATGTCGGCTGAAACTCCAAATCATTTCTTCATGCGAAAACGAGCCATCATTGTAGGAATTAATTTGATAAGATTTAATTCTTTTTCAAGACATTTGTAGAGACTAGGCGCAGCCTTTTGTTTCGTCGAAGCATCAAAAATGGGTCCGATTTTTGTAGTGCTGGTTTTTTTTTAGAACATGGTGATGCGGTAAATAATAGCAAATAGATTCAATCTCGTTTTAAGTACTTCTTCGATAATGCCATCTCGTTTCCATTCCTTAAAATCTTCTCCATATTCTTCATAGAGGTTTTCAGCCTTTAGCTGTTTGGTAGTAGAGCCCAATCTTTTCAAAGATAAATTAAAGTTATCTGGTAAAGGAAGATGATGATCAAGTCACAGTAAATGAACTATAAAACGACCATCCTCGCCAACCTTAACCGCACTCAGAAAATGTTCTCTTACCGCCTCATGTAGTTCCTGCTTAGTTTTCACTTCTGAAGGATCTGCGATGCCTAGCGTATCGGGAGTCCATAAATCAGAAATACATATCATGATTGTTAGCATGGAATTCACCATTAGAGCTGTATTAAAGTCACTGAGTATAGGGTCCTTTTCTATTAGAGCCAACCTAAATAAGTGTTATCAGCAACTAATCTTGATGGCAAAATTATTATATTTCCGGTTAAAAGTCTTCCACAAACATCCACACCTATCAAGATTTATATAGGTTCGAACTTACCACTTACGTCGGAAGAACAATGTTATATGCCTTTAGTTCTTCGATCCAGGGGGCCCTCTTTTATAGATGGAATTTGACTACATATAACATGTTGATTCAGCACATCGAAATTACAGAAGTAGCTACTATCAAGTGCTTTTAGCTCGATTTTGTGAACGTTTTGTTCCGTGTTTGTTGTTTTATGTCCACCGAAAAGATTATGAACTATGTCCTCGTGTCCAATTTTATTTAGCCCTAATCTGGAAGCAGTCGTCTTTAAGATGTAAGATCTTTGAGAGCTGGAATCTATGATTTCTCTAACTTTGCGTTCTTTCAATGTTCGTTTCGCTATCACTACAGTGGTCTGTTGGAAGATACTAGGTACTTTGAAAAAGTTAGCCAGCACTTCCATTCGTTGTTCCTTTGGCTCTTTATCTTCTCCTGATCTCTTACTCCTGATAATGACATGTTATTGAGTAGGACTTCTACAAAGTAGCACGTTGTGCTTTCTCACACATCTTTTACATTTTAACCTTAATCTGCACGTTTTTATTCCATGTCCCTTCTTCAAACGAAAGAAACAGCAATGCTTGTTTTCCACGATCTTTTGTCTCTCCTTAAGAGATACTCCTTGAGCTTCTCCACAACCTCATGGATTATGGTCACCTGAGCAAAATATCCATAATCTTTTACTGTCCTGGGACCAGACTTCAGTTGCTCTAGCGGTCTGCAGTTGTGTTTTCTTTGCACTATATTTTCCCGTATTGTACTGCCCGTTATTTTCTCTGCTTGACTTGCTAGATTGTCCAAAACCTTTGAGTTGCTAGAAATATCCTTTCCTCCCCCTTCTACTTCATATCGTAGGAACCCGAGGAGGCGGTCTAAATCATTGATACTTATTGTCGGTCCGACCAGGCAGTCTTCGATTGGCGAATTCTAAGTTCTTGGAAAATTCAAAAGTTCGTTTGGGAACTCCTGTTCGGATCTTCGATGAGCGAACCTAAACCTTTTCCATGACCTCAACGTTTCATCAGGGAGAGCGGATTCAACAAGAAGATATAACATTGCAGCATACTTATCGTTTGTTAAGGTTTCTAAAGCCCTTAACATAGTTTCTAATCAATTATATAGTTTTCGGAGAGAAATTTTAATTCAAGTTTGTTTTGACAAATCTCTTACATAGACTTCTATAAGTAGCTCATCTCTTTCATAGCGAGCTTTCAATTGCTTCACAGCTGCATTATACCTATCACCTCCTGATGGAAAGCTCTTGATTAATTCGTCCGGTGGAGTCCCCTTTTCCATAGTTTGACACAGGAATGCAAATTTATCATGACTGTCTAGAGTCGAGTCTTCATCGATCTTCTGAAACTGGCCCAAAAAACCTAACCCGTTTTTTACATTCCTGTTAAACGTGGGCAACTTTATTTTGGGATAATGCACCGAAATATTGCGGAACAGATTAACTGTGTGACTCACTTTGTAATTGGCTTTACTTTCTTCATAAAGATGTGTTAATTTGTTCTTCAGTGCTCTCCACTTATCCATGTAAATTTCAGACTCATCAATTTCTTTGTTCATTATTTCCTCTAACTGCTCGGCTTCAAATAAATGTTCCCTTACACTGTACTCACATGATATCATCATTGTTTCGATTTGTCCTCTATAACATTTAGTTTCGAAATTTTTCTTCTAGGAGTAACTCCGCTTCTGTTTCATAAAACTCATTGAATGCGATTGTAAATAACCATTGATATTGCTTAAGAGAAACTTTCGAACTTTCCTTGTTAAAGACAATATTCATTTCCTTTCAGCCGTAGGAGAGAAAGATGGCAAAAAATAAAATCTTGTCGCTGACGCCAGATGTATGAATCTTGACAACTCACACACTTTGAGAAATTTGATTCCTTAAAGTTGAATTCCATCTTTTTGCTTGTCGCTGACCGCAAGTGTCGATATAACCTGCACATCTGTATCAATTTAAAAACGACGGTTCACCTTAGAACACTAAATTGCAGTTAATACAAAAGACGTCCACTCCGTCATTTTCTACAAAACTATTTATTCGAACAATAAAAGTCTGAAGAACGTAAAAAGCAAAACGAAAAGGAAGGCAAAAGTAATAACAAGACAAAAAAGAGCACAAAAAAGATTATCGAAAAACAACTATTGTGTTGCCACTAAAAACCAATAATAAAACTGGAAACCGCGTTCGATAAAAAAAACTAATATCTCGCGCATTTACATATTCTTTTTTCTCCCTCGTGTTACAATTATCGATCGTGTATGCAAAGATGGCAACAATATTTGAAGAACATTCAACAATTATTATAGATCCAGATTGCACTGTACATGTGATATATTTAGGTACTCAAATTACGTGCATATATACAGTGGAATCTATAAAATGTTTTAAAGTGAATGTATGTTGTCGAAATATGTCTAGTGTCAAACGAAAATTTTAAGGATCTATAAGTACTATCCTGTTATTTGTGAAAAAAATTCAAAAAAGAGCCTGTTTTAACTTTTATTGGTAATAATCATGTTCTGTGAAAAAATAGACATGTACTTCATAATTCTATTCACAAAAATTAAAGAAAAAGGCTGTAGGGGAATTAATTGTAGACATTATTTTCTGATATTGCACGTGCTTTAATTTATAGACTGATATATCCTTTTTGACCAAAACGGATCTAAAGTAATTGCATATGTGTTTAAGTTTGTCATGAAACAACAAATGTTGGGTTCAGGTCTCACTTCAATTCTTCTTGAACTTTGCTACTCTGACTTTTTCTTTACTATTACCTTCTAATCTGCTGGCCCTGCGGTGGCGCAGTGTGGTAACGCGTTCGCCTAGTGCGCCGTTAATCCGGGTTCGACTCCCAGCAGTGCAAAGAACGCTTACTCAGAGATCTCATAAAGATCGCACTGCTCACTGTAGTCCGGGGTTTGGTTCCCTAGGCCTTAAGAGGTTCGGATTCCTCGGAAAACAGTAGGTCCCGGCGCAGCATGACCACTGTAGTCTTTGAGGCGTAAAACTGCAAACAAATATCTAATCTGGGGAAACACTTCCGAGTTTAATCTTGTTAGGCTTACCAGCCTTAAAAAAAGGTACTTCCGCCTCTTAAATTATTAAACGCATTTATCCAAAAACTACTGAAACAGCTTAGAACCATCAGACATTATTACTCGAAAAATTATTTTCCTGCAAAACTTCCATCTTCATGTTTAGCGCCATACGAAAAGGCACTGATTCTAACCTCGTTCTATCTTCCTGATCATACCCACGTTACAAGAAATCTTAACGATCTAATACCAGTGTACTCACGTACAAAACTTGAACTTTTACGCGTCTGTTGTTTTGTCCCCAGGATATGGAATCTTCTTCCTAACTCAAATCGATCTATTCTTTTACCTAGTATTAAAAAAAACCACGGATATCTGTTAGATAGAGTATTATATCACCCTTTCTTTCTTAATTTATACCTTTCATACCAGTACTAATCATAAATTTCTTTTATTTGTTTTTTACTTCCACTTCTATTAATTACATCCAATACTGGGCAGCAGGGGTTTCTCGGGCCCCAAGGTTTTTACCCTTTGCTGCTGAGACAGATCAACTTAACCAATAAATTGTAAATCGTTATCACATGTAAATAATTGTATTCGTCTAAATAAAGTTTGATTTGATGTAAAAGTTCGAAAGGAGCTAAGCACAGCCATGCTTGGGACTTTTCCTTTAATTCCGCTTATTACATGGCTGTCCTCCAGTTAAAGGAAAAAGTTTGTGGACTCCCATTTCTTTAGTCCATCTAAAATTTTCTTCACGTGTATGGCGCCGTAAGTTAAGTAAACAGAGTTTTAGAAAACGAACCAGAAGACTACGATTTTGACTATACGCTTAACGGAAATTAAGAGATGGGCGAAGTGTCAGAAATTAGTTCATTCGATTAATTAATTAATTCGTTCGCCTAGTCTCAACTGGTGGGGAATATTTATGAATGCAATTGCTTACATGCATTTCACGAAAGTCACTGAAATGCAAGTCGACGTCAGGAGGAAAAAATTTAGAGCTTATTGGCAAACGCAGTTTGAAATGGAAGTTCACATTTATAAGCAAAATTCATTCATAAAAGACAAACGTGCAGTGACAAAATAAATTCTCAATGCGTTAAATTCCTTAAACTAACGGAACGTTTATAAAATACAAATTACTGCGTAGATTTGAGCTGATATAAAATAAAAAACGATGTATTTCTCTAATTAATCGCCTATTTCCTCCGATTTTGCATTCAGAAGTCACTCTCCGAGCACCCCTAAAAACGAACTCATTATTTAGAGAAGGGAATTGGAGGAACCAAGGAATTTAATTTGTAGTGGTTGCCAATTTCATGCGTAACAGGGAGAAATTGACTGGGAATTGGAGCGAACGCTGCGCCGAACGGGACTAGCATTGATTATATTATTGGACAAAGAACTTCTTTTCCGAATTCACGTCTACATCCAATCAGTTAATTCGCCCAGAAAAGAATTGGTTAATGTTAACTCGAAGCGGCATAAACCCGCCCAGTCGTCTGATTAACAGTTTAAACTGGCGTTAGGAGGCAGAAACAGTCGTGGACAAGCTACCTAAATTAGATTAGGGGCACTTCTGAACCAGTTGTAACAATTTGAGATATGGGGAATTACTTTTTAAGCATTATCCCAAACAACGAAGTGCGAGCAAAGATTTAGTAGTTTGGTTAGAGGAAAGTTGATTCTGCTGCATTGAATTTAAACGTTCGCTCAACAGAATGCAAAGCTAAAGATTTTCAATGTAAAGACAAGGGCTGCTTGAGGAAATTGAAAGTGTGTACATCAATTCTTGTCCTTGTTAAGACATGTCTTCAAGCACAAAAGTATTTGCAATAAATGTAAGCTGAATATTAATCTCACGTACATTAATTCACAAATTTTTGAACAAAACATATGAATAGAAAAACGGGGGATACTATTCGTATATTGATTCATGGTAGTAATAGTAACCTTCTCATGTATGGGCCAAGGGGAATTTTAGTACAGAAGACCACGAGAGCGGTGTTTGTGTAACTTTCCTGGTACAGGATTAATCAAATACGATATTATGACACAAGCACTGTATTTCAAATTGGGATAGGCCCTGTGCTGATGATGGTGTAGACGCGTTCGCCTAGAATGCGGCTGTCATGGGTTCGACCCCCAACTGTACCAAACAAGAACGTTTACCGCCTAACTGATCATCATTATCCTGGGTTTGGGTCCCTAGATCTTAAGAGGTTCGGAGTTTTAAGAATATTGTAGGTCTTGGCGCGACACGACAATTGGGTTGTAACACTCACCAAAATAATAAAAGTTATTGGTTCTTTCTGTTCAACTTTCAATGGTTAGATATTTTCCGCAGCAGACTGGTGTTTCTCAACAGAACAATGCCTCATTCCATCGGTCCTGATTGTCAATTGTTAGAATTGAAGGACATTGAGCAGAAGATAGTGCTATGAAATTGTCTTCAGACCCACCAGGTTCAAATCTCATTGGGTATTTTTGTACAACGAAAGAGGAAATGTTTTCAAAGTCAATATTGGCCACCAAGGAATTCGAATAAAACTGGATTGGCTATTTTGAATTCATGGGAGTTATTTCTGTTTCTATATATCAGCGATTTTTAACCGGTGTGTTGCGGCATATTAGCGTGCTGCGAAAGTTTTTAAAACATGAAATATCTGACTATTTAGTCACAGGCACTAACATCGTTTGCCTGAGACTTTCATGTAAGAAAACAACAACAGCCACTATAGACCTAATGCATAATGTCACAGTGATCAACCATTCCGAAGAACACGATAAATTAGCAGACCAACTGAGCCAGCAATCCAACAGATCGTCTGCTGATGCAGATCAGATGACCGATAACATATGTTATTAATATATAATGTAATAATATGTTATTAATATATAATGCATGTTGTCTGCTGATGCAGATCAAGAAGACCGAGATCTTATTATAATCTCCTGCTTAAAGATACTACTTTTCATCAATGTTTTGCAGAGAGATCAAAATTATACTTTTTTTTATATATTTATCTGCTTTTGTTTTATGAGATCGGCGAAAAATACAATTTTTATTGTATCGCAGAATTTTAGTAATTAGTTTTGGTGTGTCGCGAAAATAAAAAGTTTGGAAATCGCTGCTATATACGTATTTAAGATGAGGTGCAGTCTGCTTCAAACTTCACTGAAATAAAGAGATTTACTTATTCATTATTAACCCGGTTTATATAATAAATTGTTCTCCCAGTATATTCTATCACCCGCATCACGGGGGATTAGTCTCCAAGTCTTAAGGAGTTTAGATTTCTTCGAAAACTTCATGTTCGGGCGAAGTATGACCATTGTACCCTGTCTAAAATTTTAAACAAACAAATTACCATCAACGATTAATTATTTCCAAACCACAACAGCGAATACTTTCTCCATAAAAATCTAATTTGAATTACACGGGTATATTACTTTAATACGTTACTTCTGCTGCTCTACTTTCGTATACTATAGTAAAATTTAACCTTTACTAGGTTTAATTTTATGTGCTTGTCGTGTTTGCCCTACATAAAATACAAGTTTCTGATAGCTAGTATGATATTCTTTTTTGCTGTTTAAATATTTTTTTTTTCTCAGATTCGTCTGAATAAACATTACAATGGAATATGATTTTTTTGTTTATATTTTATTGCACTTATCCAACAATTTAGAGGCCATGCTTATGGACACTAAATAATAACATACGTTCTACTTGCTTTCGGTCAAAAATAAGTACAGTAGACCCCCTATAACACGGGTTCATATAAGACGGATTCGTATAAGACGGCGGAAAAATTGTGATCATGTTCGTATAACACGCTAAAAGAATGAGACGGATGTTGCGATTTTATTATATTTTAGTTCCAAATAATTAATATAACTTTAATTATTAAAATCTAGAAGAAAAGTTTACGAATAATAATCCATCAACAAAGAGCTCTGAGGAATTTAAGAAAAAGCTCCATATTTTGAAGTAAAAGAAGATTTAGAAGGTAACAATAATAAGTTGTTGAAAGCACAAGAAGATACCCTTTTAAACAACGAAAATAAGTGAATCTTCAAGCTATGAAATAGTACAATCAACATTTAAAAGAGGATCTCGTTGGAACCTAATTATAGATAGCTCCGACAGTGAATAACTGTCAAAAAAAATTGTAACTGCTTCTTTTATTTAACGCAAAATGAATAACAAAACATTTTTAATTTCAATATTTGTTTGTTTTGAAGAAAAATAAAAAATATTTTAACTCTTACATAGTAAATATGTATTTTACAGCTTTGTTAAGTATCTGTATAAGTGTATGATTATGCTTAAGTAAACTGTATGTTAACCCCTCATTTGCTAAAACAATTAAGTCCATAAAAGAAAAGGTAGAAAATATGTATTGATAAATTTTTATACATTTCTTGTGAAAAAAGACATTTATTATTCAACGGCCATAAAAATTGTTGTCATGTAGTGTCTTAAGCCTGATTATTAAAGAAAGTTATTTTAAATATAACAATTAGGTTAATCGCTTTGAGCTGTAAACGGCTCATGTATTTGTATAATCTGAGTGACTCGTACAACACGGATTCAGATAACACGAAACGTATCTACCGTGTTATAGGGGCGTCTACTGTACGCTTTTCGTCACTTTTTAATTTTCTACACTGAATCACTCTAACTTCACAAAATATAAATATTGCATGAGCACATTGTTTACGATTCCAATCCTTATATCCATCGAGTTCAACTCATTCCGAATGTTTATGCTAGCTTTTGTATCGAAACCTTAATGGGGCGCTGTTTGAGATACTTCTAATGCCACTTCTGTTGACTTATGACTTTTGTTCTCCAACTTCAGCCTGACTTATACAGTCGCTTTTATTGCCTGGAAGCGCACTCCGAGTCGTAGCGTCCAACACAATGGATATAAATCGTTAAGAGCTTCAAATAACACAGCCGTTTTATTTCGCTGATTCCATGAATAAACCTTACATGTTCCAAGATTGTGGGCCACATAGAAAAGCTCTTACTTTTCACTAGAATGTATGTATGATTCAATTTCTAAAACTCAGTGATAGTTTCTGCTTTTGGAAGTTTTTTTTTCATAATACATTTTTTTTTTTCATTTAGATTTTTGTTTTCTGTTGTTAAAAGGCAGCACGTTCTCTGATAAACTTAGGCTTTTCCGAGAAGACTGATATTCTTTAGCTTAGGAATTAACGCTCGAATACAGGATTGAGTCAATAGTTGGAACACGCTTGGAATCGGTATAATTAAAGCCCAAATTTTCTGCTTAACAATACCAACTTACTACCATGAAAGCAAGCATATGGTCCAGTTCGATGAATTTATATAGAGAATTCAAAATGATTATATCTCCAAAATTATTGTATCACTTTGTCCCATACACGCGTATTTCATTCTGGAGCATTTCATTCTCAAAGCGGAAACAAAAGAAATGCAAAGATTTCTAAGAATCTTATAATTAGATGACTAAAGTTTTGTGACGCTTGTGGGCGTGTTGATCTCTGGAAATATCATCTGATTATCAGATGTTCGGAATCAATAATCTTTACGTTTCAAAGAAATAACCTTTAAGGTTGTAAAACTCTCACCTCGAATTATGTGCAAGGACAAAAATAATAACGATCACAAACAGAGCAAAAAATGTACAAGATACAAGTTTATGCAGGTTGCGCAATCATATACTACTTGAATATATGCCATATATATGTTACATACATTCATATAAATTCTATGAATTTGAAGCGGAGTTTGTGGGGGGGGGAGTTATCGAGATTAGAGATTTTCAAATGTACATATTCTATAACTTAATGCAGAGCTCTTTGATCCATTATTAAAAATTCAATATGTACATTTTATTATGTACATATATTACATATATTAAATAATATACATTACAATATATGGTATATTACATATTACTCTCCTTCTTCAGAACAGTTATCATATGTAATATTAATAATAATCACACAATTACCACATAAGCATGAAATATTTTTTTATTAATTCAGGATGGGGAAAGGGTCTCTTTTTAAACAAAAACAAAAAAAACAAAGTTTGAGCTATAAGCTATACGTGGGTGGCAAAAATTATTGTATAATAAATTCCCCCACGAAAAACTCACAAAAATCTCGCCCCGGAGGCTTTTCTGTGTTGACCATATTTGGCAATTGTGTTATCCCTGTGAAGGGTAATAATATCTTACATACCACATAAGTAGTTGGAAAACAGATTCAACAGATTGATTTTTTGGGTTACAGAGGTAAAGAAGAAATCTTCAAGTGGGAGGGAGGTCTTGGAAATCGAAAATTAACGATTTTTTTAATGATCTTTTGTATTGTTTCATAAAGATAGAGCCTTTTTAGTTTAGAAAGAGCAATTTTCGATCATCGAAGCGATGACTACTGGGCCATGCAATGAAGGGAGATTTCTATTCGGTACATAATAAAAAACGTGAGATAACGCACCCTATGAATCACCCCATGCCACTAAAACATCTTTGTTTGTGAATAGAATCACACATAGAATTCACAGAATATATTTATAGTTATATATTTAATGATATATATCTGCTGACCCTTTTATTACGTGATACCAACCAGGAATGAAAAAAAACCACCTTACCTACCACTCGCGTGAATGTCGGTCCCAATAGCAATGTTTTGCAAAAGGAAAGAAAGAAATAACTTTTGAAAGAGGATAACAAACAAAGGCCTTTTATTATGCTATGCCGTTTGATTCATTTCTAGGAGCAAACCTCATCTTTTGCAGTTATTTTTTTAACACTTAGAACAAATTTTATTATAGTTATTTTAAGAGAAATTCACCATTTGTATATTTATTTTTACATGTCAAACGTATCATTTTTTGTTTGCATTTTGTTAACTTATATGGATGTTTCTACCTTGGAAAAACTTATGCGCCTTTTTTTTAGATTCGTTATATTTAATTAAATGAAAAGCTAAGTCAAAATCCACAACTCTCGATGTTCATCTGTTGAAGAAGGAAATGTTAATGACAAATAAGCTTATTTGTAGTTGATATATTCCTTCAATTCAAACAAATGTTTGCTTCTGGACTTTTATTTATAATATATACAATATTCCCATATCTACATTTTTTGAAATTTCAGTTCCAAGCCATCTCGTCTTTGCGAACGATCCTTATATCCCCAAAATCCATTATTTAAAGGAAGGAGCAAAAGATATTCGCCGGGTATATTCCTTTCCTGCAGATTTATTTCCACAAGGTTTGAATATTTGGAGCGAATAAGATGTTAGCGAAAAATATAAAGGATCGAAAACAAAACTGGAGCAAATCCTTTTAGCTTTTTTTCAGGATATCGTCATCTTTTCGAAAAGAACGCAACCATGAAAATAAGTATGGTATTCATTTGCGTGTCTGTAAACTTAAAAATCTAAAATTGCTGGTTCTGTGGTTAAAAATACAAACTATGAAATATTATTTCTGAAAAATTATTTGTTTCAAAATACTGAGTAAGCTCCGCTTTGATTTACTTACTCATTGACCAATTTATATTCAAACTATAGGAAAACTGTTTATCCGAAAAATTAAAGCTTTTATTTAATTCGATTCATTTGCTTTCAGTCACAAGATTATACAAATAAATGTGTTATTTCTAACATGACTGGTAACAAACAAATAATATAGCACTAAACATAATATAATATCAATATTAATACAAAAAATTATTATTTTATATCTATATATTATCACTAAGCAATCATTTAAAAGCACCAGCACGTCTTAATAACCATAAATATTCATTATTAATAAAGCACAATTCTTTTCTGTTATTCCAACCCTTTTCACAAATCGTGGTTAAAAACGCAATGGACACAGTTTTAAGAAGTATGTTTTAATACAGCTTTAAAACTTTTTCACATTCTTTTACCCCTCTTAAAAGAAGCTTTTAAAAGAAAAAAACGTTTTAAAGCCTATTAAAACACACTTTTTAAAAATGTGCCCATTGCGTTTTTTAACCAAGATTTGTAATACTAGTTAGAATGATGGAGAAAATACCTCTAAAAAACTATTTCCATTGCGTTTTTTTTACTACGATTTGTGAAATATTCATCACAGTGATTCGCTTTACTTCCATTCTAACCCTTGTTCACTAAATCTCCCAGATGAGGCTGTGGCAAAAGGCGGTTAATGAAAGTCACCTGACCAGCTCACAGTTCCGTTATGCTTTCGTATCCGCACCCGCCGTCTATCCTGAATTATTTATAACGTTGCTTAATTAGGTAATATCAGTTTTTAATGTATTATTGAACAAATAAAAAAATCATAACCATTCTTTTCAAAACTGAAAACGAAGATGGAATTATTATAAATAATAAAAATTTTTTCCAAAAATATTACTTTTATTTAATTAGTGTTTATAAAACTGCGATCTTTCCTGTAAGAGGTGTCATTGTGTAGGAAAATCTCTAAAACATCTCAAGTTTTGGTGTTAATATAGAAAATTGTAATCTTAATATCTTCTTGCTCCGATCTTATGGTCTTCGAAGGAAATGTGTCTTCTTACTACTTGCCTCCCCCTCCCCTTTGTCAGAAACTTTCAGTCACGATCACGAGCTGTTAGTTTTCAAACAGATAGTATATTTTATAGTTTTTTTCTTATTTTCCCATTTAATATTAAATTAATTGCCGCATTTATCCATCGACTAACTTTCCTTTTTCATACTCTGGACAGTTCTTCGTTTCTAGAAACGGGTTTACACGTCGAGCACGGGCGCCTTTAGCAAGAGTGACAGGGGGGGATTCGGCCCCCCAATGTTGGTGTTAGGGTTCCATGGCCCCACAAATTTCAAACAGAAATTTCATAGTAGGTAACAACGTTCAAAATTTCATTTTTTTTAACCTAAGGAATGCGG
>QLNU02014802.1:10178824-10189203 GCA_006491805.2 Dysdera silvatica | reverse complement strand
GGACATTTGTTTTATTATAGAGGAACGGAAACTGGAAGAACAAGTGGTGTTGGCTTCTTAATCAACAAAAGAATTAAAGACTACCTTCTTGAAGTCGAAAGCACGTCAGATCGAGCAGCGAGGCTCGTTGTTCAACTAACCCAGCGATACCAACTTCAGATAGTACAGGCATATGCACCAACATCAAGCCATACCGACGAGGAGGTTGAAGAATTCTATGAAGAAATCAAACAGCTACATACCAAGGGGAAACAACACATCAAGCTCATCATGGGGGATTTCAATGCAAGAATTGGACAACAGGAACAAGGAGAGACATCGGTTGGTAAATACGGATACGGGGAAAGGAATGAACGTGGCGATCAACTCATCGAATTTGCAGAAGCTGAAAATCTTAGCATCATGAATTCATTTTTTAAGAAGAAACCGCAAAGAAAATGGACATGGAAACACCCCAATGGAGGAACCAGCGAAATTGACTATATACTGGCAAACAAGAAATCAATTATTGAAGATTGCAGCGTACTGAACAGATTTAATACTGGAAGTGATCATCGAATGGTGAGATGTAAAATGCACTTAAATACTAAACTAGAAAGGCAGAAGCTCATTAGGAAACAAGTATGTAAGAGGGTGGATTTAAAGAAATTAAAAGAAAATACCGAGGCATTCAAGTTGGAATTAAAAAATCGCTTTTCTGCACTGGAAGGACTTATTGAAGAAGTTGACATCTCAGAAGCAAATGAAAACATTGTTAAGACAATAATTGAAACTGCTGGGGAAATTGGTGGTGTAATATGTAAAAAGCAGAATAGCAAATTATCTGAGAAGACGAAACAACTCATGAAAAGGCGAAGAGATATGAAGGTGGACAATCAAAATACCAGTTCCAGGATCGAGTATGTAGAACTTTGCAAAACTTTGCGCAAAAACATGAAAGAAGACATAAGAAAATTCAACTGTGAGTTAGTAAGGAAGGCCATTGAAAATAACAAGAGCCTTAGGGTTGTTAAAGGGAGTTTGTCTATTGGGAAGAAACACATCATTGCATTAAAAGGAGAGGATGGCACTGTAACAAGAAATAGGGAAGAAATACTTAGAAGAGTTGAAGAATTCTACAGAAAGCTGTATGAGGGAAACAGTGGATTAAACGAAGACTCTGAGATAGTCGAAGGAACAGCTCCTAAAATCTTAAAAGAAGAAGTAGCATTTGCAATAAAAAGTATGAAGAAAGGAAGATCCCCTGGCGATGATGGCATTACATTAGATATCTTAAAAGAAGCTGGAGAACATGTAGAAGACATACTTGCAAAATTCTTTACCAAATGCCTCAACAGTGGTAACATACCAAACCAATGGGATTCTGCAACAGTAATTCTTTTGCATAAAAAAGGTGATAAAGAGGATTTGAAAAATTACCGACCAATTAGCTTGTTACCTGCTATTTATAAAATCTTCACAAAAGTGCTAACACATCGCCTGCAGAAAAAATTAGATGCAGCTCAACCAAGAGAACAAGCTGGATTTCGAAGTGGATTCAGTACAGTGGACCATATTCAAGTATTAAGAGAATTAATTGAAAGAACACATGAATATGAACTTCCATTGTGTGTTGCATTTATTGACTATGAGAAGGCCTTTGACTCTATTAAAACATCAGCAGTCATCAACTCTTTAAGATCAACAGACATTGAGGATGTGTACATTGACATGGTGAAACGTGTGTATAAAAATGCAAGTGCAAAATTTCGGTTACATAAAGATACCAAAACTATCAAAATTGGTAAAGGTGTGAGGCAGGGAGATACCATTTCTCCAAAACTTTTTACTTCAGCTTTACAGATGATTTTTCAGCTGATAAATTGGAATAACAAGGGAATAAAAATAAATGGTGAATATTTAAATCATCTGCGGTTTGCTGATGACATTGTTATTTTTTCAACGAACCCATCAGAACTCCAAGACATGGTACAGGAGCTCTCAACTAGAAGTAAAGAAGTTGGACTCAAGATGAACCTACAAAAAACTAAGATCATGTTCAATAATTTCGTAGAGGAAACAAAAATACAAGTTGACAACATTGAGCTAGAAATTGCTGATTCATATATTTACCTTGGCCAGCTGATTTCAATGGATGGCAACATTATGAAAGAACTCAACAGACGTATTAAACTTGGCTGGAGTGCATTTGGAAGAAACAGTTTTATCCTGAAGGGGAAATTGCCTTTGTGTCTAAAAAGAAAGGTCTTCAACCAGTGTGTATTGCCAGTCCTCTCTTATGGATCAGAGACATGGAGTCTAACAGTTGGAGCAATACGAAAGTTACAGACAACGCAAAGGAGCATGGAGAGGTGCATGCTTGGAATAACTAGGAGAGATCGAAAAAGAAACACTTGGGTGAGAGAGCAAACTAGAGTAGAGGACATCATTGTTAAAGTAAAAGGGCTGAAATGGCGATGGGCTGGGCATATTGCAAGAAGAACTGATCAACGATGGACAACAGAAATTCTGAACTGGATTCCAAGAGACCACCGAAGACCTAGAAAACGTCCTCAAACTAGATGGGTGGATGAAATAAGAAAACAGGTTGGGGTGACGTGGAAACGAATGGCCCAGGATAGACTTGTGTGGAAAGCATTTGGAGAGACCTTCATCCAGCAGTGGATAGATAATGGTTGAATATGATGATGATGATGATGATATATATATATATATATATATATATATATATATATATATATATATATTTTTTTTTTAATGGCTGCTTCTCAAAATGCTAATGTATTGGCAAATTTTTTTGCAAGACAGCATTCACATTTGTATGACTCTATGCGAAAACAATATCCTCATGCATTGCTGTCAGAAGCGTCTGAACATCATTTTAATGCATACAATTCTAAGAATACTCTTTTTAAATCTATAGAATAATTGCTCGCCAATTTTAAACACTTACCCCCACTCCTTCTGCATTTTGTCCGCGCCTTCACCTCATTATTGTTCATCTGACGTTTTATCATGATCGAACAAGATTTTGAGGACAGAAGATTTTTTGTCACAAAATTTATATTATCTTTTAGGAGTACATTTAATTAAGGTTCAAAACAGTTTTATAAAATTTTTCTTAAACGCCGTTTTTTTGATTAAACGTTGGAATCAAATTAAAATCAAAGAAGTTCATTGCACATATTTAACATAAACAATTTCATTTGAATCGGTTTTCAATTATAAGTTGAATTGTAAGAATCGTTTAAATCAAATTTTATTAAAGCCCTCTCAATACATCATCCACACTCACTGCATTGAAATTAGCGTCAGAAATTGTATTCAAAAACAAAGAAAAGGATAAATTTGCAAATATAATTTTATGCAAATTTTTGTAACGTGGGGTTTATCGAAACTTAATTATCTTTTGGTTGCTTATGTAGCATGAACCTAATCAAAAAATGCTAATGTTTCTTCGGTTTTCAGAGGAATTACTCCTGTTTGACATGCGTTTTTAAACATCGGATGAAATAACGAAATTTGTGAAGAACGCAATTTCATTTCCGCTGCCATACATGTTATTGTATAAATAAACCCATTCTTAAATAAGCTTTTTTATGCTTTTCTAATGAGCTTGGAATGATTCAATGTGGACATTTTTGTAAATAAGTTTTCTTTCATCTTGTAAAACAAAGAAAGACAAAATTTGACATACAAGTATTCGGATTTAGCTAGAGAATGCTTTGGAAATTCTCTTGTTACTTAACTAAAGTAAGTTTAAAAAATATTGCAACTTGGTTTAAAAAAGCGTGATGTCAATTTTTTAATGTATTCAGTAAATTAACAATTGTTTTTAATTAGTTATTTTACCCCTTACCAAACATTAAGGTCCATATTTTTACGTTATCAGGAAAGTAAAGACCTTGCTGAGCTGATGTATAGTTTTCCGAGGAATCCAAACCCCCCGCTGCTAAAATAACCAGACCCCGGGATGCTGTATGTAGAAAATGAACACTCATTCTTCGAGGCAATTAGGGGTCAAACCCGTGTTAACTGCATATCAGACGAATGTGTTTCCATCAGGCCAAAGTGGGGTAGCCAATCTAAATTTTTCCGAGCAATTCGAGCCTTTTAAGACCAAGGAATCAAGCCCCCACCCCTCCGAACCGCAATAAGTTGTTACTCGGAAAGCCTTCTTTCGTTACCTGTGGGAGTTGAACGGCAGCTTAACAGCGCACTGATTAAACAGATTACCCCCGCGCCGTTACTTGCGCTGTCCACACCCTGCGAGGTTGTGCATTGGTTAAAAGATACAGGGCATGTTTCCTTGGATCTCAAGAGGTTTGGTTCAGTGAAAAATTGTGCACCTTAATACAACGCGACTACGCCGAATTTGCGAAGCAAAAACAATAATTTGTATACTCTGGTTTAATATGGAATTCCATTAACTCTTTTGGTATCTAGAATAGTAAATTTATATTAATTTTGCCCATGAAGAAAAATAGGGTTTGAGTATTAGAGCCTGCTTTTCTGCAGCCAAAGAGATCCACGAGTTTATCATAGTTCTTTTGTTATCTGGGCGTGGCGGAACTTTTGTGGTTAAGCCATTTGGCGTATACAGATGCTATGGAGATTTTGAACACGCAGCTCCATGTCTTCTCAGAAATAAGATTTTGCATTTCGTCTAGAATGTTTCAAGGCTTATATTTACCTTTTGAAAAGATGATCTTTATGAATAGGCACAAATGATGGATTATTTATTTAAAATGGTATTATTTGTTTCGTATTTCGTAACATTTACATTCTCTTGCCTTAAGTTTGTTATTAATGGTGTGTGAGAAATTGTACGAAGAAAATTAATTACCACGCTAATTCTTTACTTGGAGCTTCACATAGTTACTAGGGAAGGCTATTAGGATAAAACCTTGATTTATAGTCACTTAAACAAATCCAAGAGAAGGTTAAATTACTTTAAAAGGTGATTATCACATCATTGAAATGTCAAATTACACTGGATTGCATCCAGCAGAGCTGGATATATATATATCAATGCTAGAATAATATTGATGTAATATTTTTGTTGATTTTCAAAGCCAGGAAGTTGTAGATTTCATACAACTTAGCATGGTATAATTTCTCGTTTAAAGCTTATTTTATGATCTATTTTGCGTTTCGTCTATATTGATTTGATCTTTAATTTATTCAAAAATTTCAGTATATATAAATAAATTAAATAAAACTTGTAGTTAAATTCTAATATGAATAATGAAGTTTATAAAACTTATATAATTCCGCAATAGTTGAAAAATCTTATATTTGCAAATTAAGTGGACGGATGGATTGACCAACCGATGACGGAGATACTTATAAGAAGACAAAGCAAAAATTATTTTTTCAGCTAAATTAAGATAAACAGCTACTCAGTAACATACTTTTAAAATGCACTGTGATTCTTATTTTTGTATATTTTACGCGACACCTTTTGGTATTTGACTACAGATATGCACTGAAATGCCAGAAAAACTGGCACAGGCGTGCGTATGTAAATAACGGAGCTTTGCAACGACTCAGCGTAACGCAGCGACTATATAAGACAAGAGATGTCTGGCAAAGATGTTAGATCGGTTCTTGCCGCTACAATGGCAAGTTATCAAGATTTAAGTGATTTTGAACGTGGCGTTATAGTCGGCACAAGAGAGATGGGACATAGCATCTCCGAGATAGCGACAAAATTTGGATTTTCGCGTACGACCATTTCACGGGTATACCGTGAATATCAGGAATCCGGTAAAACATCAAATCTCCGACAGCGGTGCTGCCGGAAAAAGACCTTGAAAGAACGGGACCTTCGACGACTGACGAGAATCGTTAAACGAGATAGACGTGCAACACTTCCTCAAATTGCCGCGGATTTCAATGCTGGGGCATCAACAAGTGTCAGCGTGCGAACTGTTCAACGAACCATCATTGATATGGACTTTCAGAGCCGAAGGTCCACTCGTGTACCATTGTTGACTGCACGGCACAAAGCTTTACGCCTCGTCTGGGTCCGCCAACACCGCCATTGGACTGTTGATGACTGGAAACACGTTGCCTGGTCTGACGAGTCTCGTTTCCAATTGCATCAGGCGGATGGACGTGTACGGGTATGGAGACAACCTCATGAATCCATGGACCCTACATGTCAACAGGGGACTGTTCAAGCTGGTGGAGCTTCTGTGATGGTATGGGGCGTGTGCAGTTGGCGTGATATGGGACCCCTGATACGTCTAGAGACAACTCTGACAGGTACGTAAGCATCATGTCTGATCATCTACACCCATTCATGTCCATTGTGCATTCCGACGGACTTGGACAATTTCAGCATGATAATGCGACACCCCATACATCGAGAGTTGCTACCGAGTGGCTCCAGGAACACTCTTCTGACTTTAGACACTTCCATTGGCCACCTAAATCGCCAAACATGAACATTATCGAGCATATCTGGGATGCCTTGCAACGTGCTGTTCAGAAGAGATCTCCACCACTTTGAACTTCTATGGATTTGTGGACTGCCCTGCAGGATTCCTGGTGTGAATTGTCTCCAGGATACCTCCAGACATTAGTCGAGTCCATGCCACGTCGTGTTGCGGCACTTCTGCCTGCTCGAGGGGATACACGATATTTGGTAGGTGTACCAGTATTTATGGCACTTCAGTGCACATCGTGATCCAAATACCTGTAAAAATCAAAATAATTGCCTTTAGGTAAATTTTAAAGTGTAGTACCCTGAGAATACATAAAATTCACGCGGTTCTATATAATGAAAATAACCGTCATTTAAATTGTAACGCTGAGAAGTGATTAAAGTTTAATTCGCCTGAAGTCCTTAAACATATCCTGTCCACAAGATACAATAAAAAGTAGCGAAAGTGATTTTGAGCAGAAAGAAGGAGATTTGGGACCTGAGAATGGTGAGAAGGGCCATCGTGTCATTTTCGAGGTTCCTTTGCCTTATCCGGCTAGGTGAACTAAATGGGGAATCTAACACGATGTTTTTGTTCCTAGTCATGGTTCTGACTCAATAATAATTGGGATATTGGTGTTGCCATCCCATGAAATGATCATACTCCTTACTCGTGGCTTGTTCACTTAAGTTATTCCGAAGTTTCCATTATTGGAACGAAGAACTCATGTGTACTAGTTACAACAGCACATAGATAGAGGACAGTTGACGAATTCACGTCATAATACACTCCCGCATATACGCTCTACGTAACATCACCACTTAACACCGATGGACCCATCAAATAAATTCTTAGTTTCAGTTATATTTCCCATTATTGATAGACAATATATTTGATGGATCTACTGAAAAGCTGAAGGAAAAATTTTAAATGTAATTGCCGTTTCAATATTAAATATTGAAGTTCTTCTATAGTTGTTAATCAATCAATAACAATATAGCAGCTCTTTTAATACTCATAGTTAATTTTGTAGCAGTAATTTCTGTGAAACCATTTCTGATATAGCGCGAACTGATGAATATAGTTATGAATATTGATGTATATAATTTACATCTTCAATGCATAACTCCCGCTCCTGTAATTTTATATATTCCTGTGCTAATCGCGTCGTCGTATATAGTTGTGAAACCTCTGATGTTAACCACCAAGCGGCTCCATATTTTCTTGCCTAATTTAAACAGGTGGCCAAATTACGAAGGCATAATCCTTCCTCAAGAAATGCAAGAAAAAAGGAAAGAATGTAAAATGTGCTTAGAAGTCCAATGGCATATGTACATATTAAAAAAAGGTAAATGCATTTCATTGTTTTGCATTTATAGCAACCAGATTTCTAAAAGGGGAAAGGAGCGTGATAGATAAACAATGGTGAACTTACAAAGGGAGTTAGTTCATATTTCATTACATTTTGTACTAAATTCCAACTATTATTTTGATCAAAATCCAAGATAGGTAAGTAGTCAAGTTAGGAAGCTACTGTCCCTTGTTATTACGCAAGACATTTTGATTCCTTCTAAGGAGCAAACTTGCAAAAGTGGTAAACCTGGCAGATTAAATTGTATTTATATAAATCGAACACTACGCAGATTAAATTAAACAATAATATAAATCAACGTTTATTGGCGTAGTGATACCAGCGCCGATGTTATGGCGTGATTAGATGGTGAAACGTTCGAAAGAAAATAAATATTTCTGCGTTCGGTGGGACCTGAAGTGGAAGGTAGTGGGTTCAGGTCCCACCGAACGCAGAAATATTTATTTTCTTTCGAACGTTTCACCATCTAATCACGCCATAACATCGGCGCTGATATCACTACGCCAATAAACGTTGATTGATATTGTTGTTAGATTCCATTGTGTTTCAAATTTACCTAAACTCGTTTTCTAAAACCCTTACTGATTTTGAAATTAATTAGCCTGTGAAATTTTTAAAGTTTTTAATAAGAAGAAAGAATAACTTTTTATAACGTTACGTATTCGTTATAACGAAGCTTTACAAATTTGAACTATATTTTTTTCTTTTTTTTTTTTTTAAGAAATTTTTCTGCTACTAGTTAAAAATTCAAACTTTCCCTTCTTCATTGGAGAAAAATATTACGTTGTTTCAACAAACTCCTTTGAAACTGAATATTTTATGCAAATCTGAGCATTACCTAGCTTTGCGCGTTTGCTAACTTTTGAACTGTTATGCTCAGATGGAATTTAAGTACAGAAATAGCTAGAGTTTTTTGGTATTTTCTTAATGCTTTCCATAACATTTGTTTTTTAGATGACTATGTTTTGTATTTTTACTTCCAGTTTTTTAAGTTAAAGCGATATACTGAAGCTTAAAAGAATTCGGGGAAGCTAAGTAACGCTGATTAATTTTTTTAAAGAAACTGTTTTTCGTGCAAACTTTTAAGGAATTTAATTAACAGGAATTCCAGTTTGAAAAACACGGCAATTCAAAATTTTTTGAAGTTTTGTTTTTACATATTTTACAAATCTGCTTTCATGCTTTTTCTTATTTTTATATTCAAAATATAATACGCCCATATATGCAGCTGATGATGATGATATAGAAAATGAAGTTCGATATTGCGTTACGTGTGTGTTTACAAGTATATATATAATTCTGAATTTTAGTTCACAATTATTATATATTCTTATTCAATTGTATAAATTATTAAATCTCGTATGGGTGGCAAAAATTATAGTATAATAAATTTCCCCCACGAAAACTCACAAAAATCTCGCCCCGGAGGCTTTCTTGTGTTGACCATATTTGGCAATTGTGTTATCCCTGCGGAGGGTAATAATACCTTAACACCTTTACATACGGAGAAAGAGAGCGTTGTTTCCTGTCCTCATTCGTCTAGCGGTCCAAGACACTCCGGGCTAAACGGAGGGACCCTGGTTCGAATCCAGGATGGGGAAAGCGTCTCTTTTTCTCCAAAATTACACAAGCTCTAGTTTGAGCTGTAATTAAAACGTGGGTGGCAAAAATTATTGTATAATGTTAAATCTTTAAAATATAATTTTGTTTAAGAACTTTTTCTGTCAAATGTTTTCCGATTTTCTTGTAAAATTTTTATCCACTGGTAAAACCATTTTGATACTCAAATTCTTATTTTGTGGTTACGTATTCTGAGGTTTAGATAAATTTTTCTTTAAAGATAGCCTTCTTGTCGTATTCCGGAAATCTCAGTGTAAATCATTTGAAGCCATTTTTACTTAAACTTCTTCGTGGATTTCTGCCAGTGTTTGACAACTGTTTATGTCATCTCTGGGTCTCACCCCACTTGGTCCACCAATCAAGATAACACAAGTTCTATAATTCAAAGCAAAGAATTTATCAGATTATGTCCTTACATTTTCATTCGCTATAGACCCTTTGCTTATATTCTTATATGATTTCACTTAGTTTGAATTTAATGAGGCTATTTATTTTCGTCAACCTAAAATTTAAGTTCTTTTTTTTTGTGTGTGAAAGGGGACCATAGATGTTGTGGCATCAAGTCTAATGTGCATGAAGTTAAAACACTGGTAAAATAGCAATGAAAAAGATCACTCAAGCTTTCGGACGCATCAGCAGCAGTCCTTCATCAGGAGTAATGACGATGTTATGTTTCTGTCTCTTTTTTATACTTGAAATTTCTGGAAAACCCTTCATCAGAGTAGTCCCGCAGAATGGGAAAACCCAATGAGAACCAATGGGAGGCCTCCAATAGAATCATGGAAGAACCCCAATAGGGACCAATGAGAAACCCACACTGCGGGTTACCTAATTTGGGGATGTCTCATACATTTCAGAGTAAGAGTTGTTTATAAGTTTCTGGAAGTGGTTGTGATGTATTAATGGCTTTCCCGTGTAGTTTGTAAGTTTCCCAAGATTCTAAGAAGAGTCTACTA
>QLNU02014802.1:10150809-10171131 GCA_006491805.2 Dysdera silvatica | reverse complement strand
AATGCTCTATTTTAAATATTCCTAATTTCCTTCCGAAAAAAAATAATAAATAAACACAGAAAAGCAATCCAGCTTTTTCTGTTCATATTTTTTATTGAACATACTGTGTTACTTGACATCATGATTGGTGAACCTTTTGTAGCTTTATCTGGAATCTGCTGTGAATATTCAGTTTATTTATAATTATAGAAGGTAATAAGTATTATTTTGAAATACAAGTTTATTAATCTTCCTGTATGCTGCGAGTGATACGTTACGAAAGCAATCGCGAATATTTGAAGCCACAAAAAGTAGCGAATCGCATGTATTAGTTGTTTTCCGTTTGCATACGTATTTGTAATCATTCTGATATGTTATTATATATATCAAACGGAATATATTATTAAAATTGTAATACTCAGTTCGATATTTTATGAAAATTATTGGTATGTCTATGGATCTCCAATATTTCGTCTATGCTCAGATAAAAAAAGGAAGATTCCCATTATCAGGATTGTCGAAAAGACGTACTGAATATGAATTTTCGTGGTGAATAACACCACGAAAACTGGTATCAGAAAGCTGTCAAAATACGAATGCAAGTATGCAATTTGTAACATGCAAATTTTGTTTGTGATTCGTATTGTAATGAATTAGTCCCCTTGTAAAACATGATATTTTGTATTATAAATCATTCAGTTTGTAATTCTTTTGCATTAATTTGGATGAATTTTGTGTTTGGGAAATGAATAACGCCCGGTATATTGCTTTTGCAAATTGTCTTCTGAATTTGTCATTGCTTTTGGATAAATTTTACATTTTAAGTTTTTGAAAAACATTTTAAAGGTGTTATACTTCAAAAAAGAAGAATTTTGGAAAATAAAAAGGGGATTTTATGATTACAAACATGTTGTTTTTATGGAAAGTGCTTGTTGAACGCATGGCGCCCGAATATGTGACTCGTTTTATTGCGCCGGACCGAAGGTTATGCTTCGTTTCGCTTAGATTTTGAATATCAATTTTGTAAATATATATTTTCTCTGAATTTCTTTTGGAATATTTGGTAGCTCTTCTGTATTCATTATAAATATAAGAAGAGAGAGAAATATTATGAACTAATTTGAAGTTCTTCAGTGGTCCGTCTAAAATTGTTGACAACATTGTTGAGTCGTGAAATATTTCAGTAAGATTTGGAATTCTCTATGCGAATCAACATTCTCAGAACGCATGTATATAAATAACACCAGATCCCTTTTCAATCTTACGACAATGGATACGAAAATTCGTCAGTTTTGTTCCCTGCTATTTTCTACTAGGATATTTCCTATAAAAGTATTTTACAGAGAAAAGCATTCTGTTTTCCATTTGTGTCAGCCTGTTTCGTAAATCCGCTTTGAAGATACGAATTTACTTTCCACTTTCTTGGCTTTTGCTTTGAATACACCATATTTTTATGCGCATTCCTTTCACGGAGAACTTGTTATGTGCGTATGTTTTTGTCATTGCCAATATCTAGTCGTCATTAATCAGCATTGTAACAGCTCCAAGTTGAAAACTGGCATTAAAATATTGTTTCAATCAATTTTGCAACAGATTTTAGGTCTGATGAAAATATAAGTCATAATTAAAGACGTGAAATTTTTAGGAGAAAACCCTGTGAAATATAATAATATCTCATGCATAAAAACAAATTATCTTGTAGTAAGTTAAAATTGGTAAAATTACATGTTGTTGGATCTTTTAACTTTAATTGAATGCCTTTGAAAACATGCAACTAACGTTAAATTTCTTTTATCCCCAGTTTGAGCATTTACTTTGTGGTAAAAACTATTTCGTTCTCAATGATGAATAAATGAAAAAATGAGTTCAATGATGAATGAAAAAATGAGTCCAATGATGAATAAATGAAAATGAGCCCAATGATGAATAAATGAAAAATGAGTTCAATGATGAATAAATGAAAAAATGAGTTCAATGATGAATAAATGAAAAAATGAGTTCAATGATGAATAAATGAAAAAATGAGTTCAATGATGAATAAATGAAAAAATGAGTTCAATGATGAATAAATGAAAAAATGAGTTCATCTAGTGCACTGTTAACCCAGATCCGATTTTCAGCGATACAAAAAAAAAAGGTAGCAAAAGCTTATCTACTATTTGCTCATTGCGGAATGGAGTTTGTTCTCTAGAACTTAAAAGGTTTAGCTTCCTAAGAAATTTTTACATCCCGGCGCAACTTTCTAAGGAAATTTTAGATTCCGGTACAGCATGGCCTTTGTGCTAACCTTGCACACAAATTTTTACTTGTCTCTGTGAATTTTATAGAAAATTTTCTGCAGATAATTTAATATCTGTAAAAATAAAAGTCCATAATTTGCTATATTTTTAAATTTTTTCCCCTTTTACCCTTTTAATAAAATAGCTGATTCTTGTTTTGGTATAGTTAAAAAGTAATTAAAATCTATGCTTGAACCCTTGTTCAGTTATCGTTTACAATACTTTTTTTTATTTGAATTGTTCATTTTTCTGAGATATGCTTTGTAAATATGCGCTTTGAAAACTCATTATAAGAAAGAAACTTTTACTTTAGAATTTTTTTTCCTGTTTTGGCGCTACAGCTCTTAAACACGCTCTTAGATATGATACTCCCTTCTTCTCTATCCAATACTCATTTTCCCCATTCGCCCGCTTCTACCCTCCTGAGGTATTCATTCGCTTCATCAAGAAATCCTTCTCCTACTGGGTTGGTTCTCACAATCTTCTCAAATATTCTAGCTTCTCATATGCTTTCTATATGACATCTAAGTTTTCTTTTCTTTATTCCTATTATAAGCTTTAGATCTTCGTACCGATGATTTCATCTTTTCTCTCATTAATTTTCCGTTCGCTGTTTCCATTAACTTCCCTGTATATTTCTCGGAACATTTTTCTTTCTCATAATATCCGCAATTCTTTGCTTCTAGCAGATAATGCCCATGCCTCGGCCCTGCATAAAGCAGGAGTTTTCATTAATATTTAGTGGAGGATAACGTTTAGGTTTCATGAGAGATGTTCTTGGAACTTTTTTGACGTATGAGACGCAAAGTGGCGCTGATATTCTTGTCGTAGTTTTCAGGCATATTATTGTCTTCCATTAAAACGTTCCCATTTAAATTGAGGCACTCATTAAAAGCTGCCTTTTCCTGTCTTTTAAAGCCTATGACATTCTGAAATCTCGTTTTCTGCCAGGTATCGATCACATATTTGGTTTTTCCCGCATTGATTGCTAATTCGTGTTCAGTTGCGCCATTTTCAAACAATTGTAGCGCTTCAGCTAGCCTAATCGAAGTCTTGTTTATTAAAACGCCATCGTTTGCAAAAGTTAAGCACAGAAAAGTCCTATTAAAATATGTGCCATTTGAATTCAAATTTATTTTGCTGATAGCGACGTTCAGTGTGAAATTAAATAATGTTGTTGGAAGGGTTTCTACTTGCCTTCTACCTTAAGCTTGCCTCTACTTTGAATTAACTTGAATGTGGGCTCTTATTTCTTACTTTAGGTTATGTTCCTATTAATGTTGATTTTTCAATTTTTTGAAGTTTAACTCTTCATAAATTATCATTTTACGCAATTAGTTGAACTTGAAATAATTTGATGACGAACTTGTTGCTTAGCAGTTACAAGAGTCAGATCTGACACTAAAAATACAAAGATTACGATTGTATCAATCAACTAGAGATTAATCAAATAAGAATCTCTCAAACTTAAAACAATGACAGATAGTGAAACTTAATTTCGTAGATTTATTTATTTATTTATTATTTACTTTCGTTTTTTAGATACCTCATCATTTTAGCTTACATTTCAAGATACTTCACTTATTGGAATGTTGTAAGTTTATGGATTTTGTCATAGAATGCTTAATATAAAATACTCGAATTTCCTCACACGTGATGAAGTAGAACAAAACTTGTCTCTCATCCCAAGTATCCTGTATGATTGTATCTACTACATGTGTCATTACATCTCTACATTTCAAGTACCGTGTATGATTATATGAATATTAGAGTTTATTATTGATGCGTTTAATGCATAGGCTATGTCGGCGTTCATTTTATTAAAATAATTTAAACGCGATTAACCTGTTAACCGGGGAATAAAATTTTGTGAAACTCGTTTCACACTGGGGACTTTTTTTGGGGGGACATTTTGGTAGTCTTCCGGGCATGACGAAAAATGTCGTCATACCCAGTTAACAGGTTAAATCCATCAATTTTACATAGGGAGATATCTCGATCAATCAATCACATCTTTATGCATATCATATAATTATGATTTACAAAGGATACAAGATAAAATATACACATTTAAAGTTCTTGCAGCTTTCCGGTAATCAAATTCAAGTTTCGAACCATAAAACGTAAAAAGCACATGGTAAAGTTTTAAGGATATGTATATGTTATCTGTATATTTAGTAATTCTTAAGAAAAGGGCAAAAGGACAAGCAAGATTACTGGAAATGCACCCCAAAATCTTTCCAGTAGATTTAGTAATTTAAAAGAGCCAAAAGCAAGTTTGTTTTTTCTTAAAGTTACTTGAAAAGCCTAAATTTTGTAGAAACTCCAGAAATTCAAAAGTTACTTGCTCCTTTTGATGATACCTTTTAGCTACAATCCTGCAAGCATTTTATTTAGCTCAGCTCTTGGGTGTCGAGAAAATGCCAACTATAAACAGTCAAAGAATTTAATGAGGACGGAAAAAGGAATAAAATGAGGGTTTCCATTTCATGGAACAAACGGAGAGTAGAAAGAACATTAAATAGTGTTTTGTTCGTGAAAAATAAAGGAAAAAGTCTAAATGAAAAGAATTCAGTGAACAAAAAAGTTCACGAAACATTAACAGCTTTTGTTCGTCTTAGAAACAAGATTTGGGCAGGCAGTTGGGTTTTATCTCAGCTAGCAGCAATACGACAAAAATAGGTGAAAAATGCCTGAGAAGAAATGAGAACTTCTGTCGGAAAGCAAGTTGCTATATTTTTTATTTTCCTTTATGTTCTCTCTCAGTGATTAATGATAGAAAGGATTTGAACATTGCAAGTACATAAATCTTTTTTTTCTATATGTACTTCAAAGAATCTATAGAATAGTATCTTATTCTTATATTTTTGTAAAATATTGTATCATTTACTAGTATCTAAGTTCTCGGTTTCTGTGAATTCTGCTGTACAGTATGCTGCAAAATAAATGTTTTTCTAGGGTAGAGCGTAATTTAAATATGCACGAATAAGTATTCTCTATTCTTATGTAAACTTATTTCAGATATTGATTAATGTGCAGGTATTTCAAAAATCCAAGGAGGAGCTTCATCACCTTCTAAAATGTCAATTTGTCTTTACAAGCACAGGAAAGGTTGTAAAAGACTAGGGTCCAAGCATATGCCAGAAAATTTTAGATCCCAGTTTAACTACTTTTAAATATGTAAGTATTCAGAAAAATTGTAGCCGTTTAATTTAAAATTTAAAAAAATTCTTTTTCTCTTTTTATGTACACAGTCATGGCATTCTTTGTTGTTTGGGCATAAAATGAAAATAACGCTACCTGAAAAATAATAACTATGTAACGCGATGCTGTAAAGCTTAATTTTTTATGTTAAGAAGATCGTGCGAACGTGCTTAGGAAAGACATTTGCCAGGATCGTGCTGATACGTTCAACTTAATATCAAAAACTATGCTTCATAATGTTGTTATTTATATTTACTAGGGTGGTGGTACCCTAGGTGCTTTTTCTGGATTTTGATAAAAGTGGTACCGTTGGAATGATCCCGTCTTGGGAAGCAATAATGCCAATAAAACTATCCATCGGCCGTCAACGGTTTTCGAGATATTCGAAATTAAAAAGTGAAAAAAAAGTGAAGAAAACAAGCAAGTGGTAAAAAAAGTCCGTTAAGAAACTGAGAAGCAAATGCAGCAGATTTCAAATACATTTTCCTTCCGTAACAGGAACTAACTCTTCCACTGTTCCTACAGTGTGAAAAGAGAGGAGTATGGGCAGGGCCTAGGCGTTCAACCATAGCGAAGTATGGCCTACGTTCCGGGCGCTATACCGGTTCAGAATAGGTGGCATGCACTCCTGTGACATGCAAAGGCGGACATTCAAGGGAGGTGAAACGCACCCTTGCGATTTGAAAGCCGGGAAAAGTTTTGATGCTATTATCGATGAGCCCTCATCATGCTCTAATCCGATTGTGGGCAAACTAATGATTACAAAATGTATTTACAACAATTTGTGGCATATACTTGAGAGACAGAGGCGAGGGATCCCACCCCTGAGGAAGAAGCTGCTAGCCGTCGTCCGTTTAGTACTAGGCAGGCAAAGTTAAAGAAAACAGTTATTGGCCCTCTTTATATTTCAGTGGAGAGCAGCATTGACGCCAATGAATTAGAAAGTTACGAATTACCAGGCGAGTCCGCTTTCAAATACGACGAACCATTAAAAAAAAAAAGAAAATAAAAAAAACGAAAATCTTTAATGCTATTGAATATTAGAACGTTGAAAATGTATTCAATAACATTGAAGACTTTTTCTTTCAGGGTTTTTTTTTCTTTTTTATAAAGATTTCTTCATTGGTGAATGAAGAATAACATTTGAATTTAAGCGGAATAGTCTTGCCCGGGATTACAGTCCCGCCTCCGGCGGCCATCCTTCCCATTTCCTCCCTGGTCAAGTCAAGTAAGCGGAATAGAAAAACTACGTGCGTACCCGTCAAAACTTGAATGAATACTAATAAACAACTGTAGGAGGAAAAGCGTCCCTGGCATTTCGTGCCTTTCGGGTTACCATGATAACCAAAATTAAAAAGTAAAGAATTAATCACAACTAACATTTCTTCATGTAGCTATTATTGATTCCACCAGAATATAGTGGCAACAATCATTTTTCATTGGTTTTAACACAAACAAGCAAGTGAAAGAAAATTGCCTAAGGTCAATATTTAAATTTAGCGGGGTTCAATTAACATTAATACGCGGCCCTCTGATCGGCGACCCTCCAATTGGTGGCCCCCTAATTGGCGACCCTCTAATCGGCGGTCCTCTAATTCTCGAACCTCTGATTGATGGATCTCTAATTGGCGGTCCTCTAATCTGCGACCTTCTAATTTGGTGCCTTCTAATTGGCAACCCTCTAATTCGCGACTCTCTAATTCGCGACCCTCTTATTGGCGGCCCTCTAATTCGCGACCCTCTAATTCGCGACCCTCTAATTCGCGACCCTCTAATTCTCAAGTATCCCGTTAAATTTTCGATGTTAACAATAACCATAGTTATTGCATTTACGGAAGACATTTACCTTACCCTTTTTATTGACCATAGACAGAAAAACCAAAAGCAATAGCGGGTTCAATATCTATTGAAACCCGCTAATAATTATATTATTGATACAACTACAATAAAGTGGCAATAACAGCCTCCTACCTTTATTAAGGCGTAACGAACAAACGTGACGAAAAAAGTAACGCTTTTTTCTAATTGACCTCCGTAAAAACGTTTTCAACTTTAAAAAAGCAGCAACCCATGAATTAATATCTCGAGAAGTAATGACAAAGGCAGTACAAGCCTACAATGATGCTTGAAAAAATAAACTGCAGTCGTCAACTGTAAAACGTCATTGCAGAGAGATTACATACCACAAAACGATCTGCATATATGAATATGCTATTAAAATTAGCCATTTATCTTTTTAACTTTCAAACCATCTACACGCATCTTTCACGCATTTTTTATCAAGATAATCCATAGCTATTTTATGAAAAATTAAACGAGATAATTCAGAAGAGATCCTATTTTAAACTAATTTCGTTAAAGTTCATCCATCAACTCAACGAATCCACAAATTAATTAAACAAAAATACTTTCTTTTAGCCACTAAAATTATCTGGAATTTGTTATCTACTTCTTCAGAAACGCATTATGAACCATCTCGTACAGAAAAGATATTACACAAGATGGGACGGACGTTTTAAGTGTCATATAAGCATCAAGGATGCAACTAAGCATCCATTCAAGAGGAACGTTTTAATTCAACTCTATGGCTAGTGCATACAAAATTTCTCCCCACAACATGAGAAAGTCATAATGGCGTCTGCGCAGAGAAACGCTTATTCCATAACAGATATAAAGTTAACAAAATTTTTGTGTGAATTTGTTTAAAAACCCATGGGTATTACTTTTTGGACAAGCCCTATATTTAGCTTCGCAGCATAGTAAAGTGCACGTACGTTAAGTACAGAATATATATGATATTTCTCTTTTTTTTTTAAATTCAAGAAAATTATAGGCATTTATTATAAATGGCAATAATATTTTTGTTTTTTACAAATACATGATAACAACATGAAGCGATTTACAATTTACAATCAGTAACATATTTTCACATGATTTATTCTTTATTCATGTACAAAAAAAGAACTATCGAATTAATCAAGTATTTTACAATATTCTATATATATTCATACAAATATTAACATGTTCCATAAACTTACAACATTGTCGATATCCTCTTTATAATATACTTATCTAACATTACCCCGATTCACATACTGTAGCAGATCCCAGGAAAGTACACCAATAAAACCTGCTCAGAAATTAAAATATTAAACAATAGGATCATTACATAATCCTAATATAATTATTGAATAGATGTATACAATTTAAAATTAAATAATGAAACTATAACAATTAGAAAAACGACATTATTATAGACCTAAACCTATCTCTAACAGTGACTTTTCTCTGAAATTAACACCCATAAATTAATAAAGACACTTATTCCTATATAATATTATCCCATGTTATCATCAATTATATTTTTCTGCAGTTTGTTTTTAAATATTTTCGGATTATTAAAATTTTTTTAATCAATAGACAATTCATTTCACGATTTTGGAGCTTTATAATTCATACACTTACGGGCAGATTAGTTATTTAAGGTAGTACTAAATCAGTAAATCTCCTTGCTTTGTCTCCATCTCTCTCGTTTTTCTGTATTTTAATAAGTTTCTGATGTTTTGCCCTCTCTTATTCTGCAATGTATTTTAGTTAAGAAACAATATTTTACAATATTGTTATAGAAATTACTTATGCATTCATAAAAAAGTGCACTCCATGCTCAAGCAGATCGATTATTCTACTTATCTCTAACTTTCCTTACGACACTGTCCTATTTTCTTGAATGGCATGGCACGATCATTAGCTTTTAGTCGTTTAGTTTCCAACAGCGGCTTCACTAATATATATATCTTGCCGTTTTTGGTTTCAAAATGACCACTTCCATAGCAAAGTGCGAATCTCTAATCTTAATGATGCACAATTACACACTTGCATGGTTTCATGCAACCAACTGTCACAGACATCGTTAATTAACTGGAATAGTCCTAACAAAGTGCATCTGTTAACCCTTAGGCACACTATTCGCAGAAGCAAACCATATATTATAAATACATTTTTATAGTTGACAATTTATCATTTATAACGCAATAAGAATGTATGGATAGTTTATATGATTTACGATAGATACGTGGTAGGAATTTATCTCAAAGTTATAAATTAAATAACATTTAATGACATATATAAAGCAATGATTCTGCTTAATTGAAGAGGTTATGATTTATCGAAAATAAAACAACTGTTTTTATAGATGATAAATTACTTCGACGTAGTTAATGAACTGGGTATGAAACTATAAAACATCACTGTGGTCAGACCACTGATTAAAAAGGATTATATCAGTCTGAAATCTCTTGTAACTATATATATATATAATTACCTTTCATGAGATATAAGACTGGGGAATAGTCTTTATATTAAGCGGTATTTCTGTCAAGTAATAATATAATTTACGAAATTTGGCAGTCAAAATAACGGAAACGTACAAATTATGCTTCGTATATGATAGTGTATGTATTTTGTTAAAAGCGAATTGCATTCAGAAACAAACTTTTCAACCACTTAAAAAATGTGTTTTGCTTTAATATCACTGCATTAATGAATAATTAAAATATTACAACAAACAAATGCTTTTTTCTGTACCATCAGCCGCAGTGACTTTACATATCTTGGGTCCCACCAAATGAGGAAAGATTAAAAGTGGTGATAACTCCTGTCTATTTCATCGCAATATTTTAATAAAACCTGTTCCCGGTAGGTAAAAGAATTGGCTTGAATGTAGTATGTTTAATTTTAAAGTTCTAATCACTGATGGTAGCATCACTTGAGTTTCTGTTTTCTATACTTTTTCCAGGAAATTTGCTTGTGATCAACTAGTTTGAAAAACTTGTTTCTATATTATGTAAAATGGTGGTAGGTAATATTTTTACCCGATCTGCCGAACTGCTTAGGGGGCACATAACTCCTCTCTTCGCCTATGAATATAAGCCATAATAATAATAATAATAATATGAAATAATAATAATAATAATAATAATAATAATAATAATAATAATAATAATAATAATAATAATAATAATAATAATAATAATAATAATAGCCATAATAATAATAGCCATAATAATAATAGCCATAATAATAATAGCCATAATAATAATAGCCATAATAATAATAGCCATAATAATATGTGGAATTGTATCCAGGCCTTCTGCGAAGGCTTATTGAATGATTAATTGAGGCATGAGATAGTCACCCTAAGCTGGGTTGACGTTGTCCCACTTTTTTTGAAAAAAAATTTGTTTGCACTTCCAAATTCCCAAAACTTCTAAAGGGTATATAAAATTGTCTATTAAACACTTAATAATATGGGATATATATATATATTTGTGAAGCAAATTAATATTTGCTGCACGAATAGAAAGGCGGAAGGGGAGGGCAAATTCACCAACCCGTGAACTGGCCAGCGTGGCATGAAAATAGGGGGTGCTAAGAATCACTGGAATGGCCCAGGCTGTCATTTGCAATTGACCTTGGCTGCGTATAATAAAAGATCCCGTGCTTTGTCAGACCCTAAAGTCTTTACCCTTTGCTGTCAAGACGGATTAACCTACCTGGCAAATCATAGATAACCATCACTTTATGTTTAAAATAACTGCAAATCCGTCTGAATAAAGTTTGATTTGATTCTGAAAAACTGAATCAAGACTGGGTGGTCAAAAACCCCATAGAAGTAATGTGGCTTTCTCAAACTTCCCGAAGTGAACGACAGGGTAATGCAGTCTACCATTGCTCTGTTCATTTTCACCACATGGCAATACCGAGATAATCTCATTGTCTCTACTCACATTTGCCTTAGTTCAAAATCTGGCGTTTGTTTCCTTCCAAAGAAACTAGGAAAAAATAACCCTGGCTCACTGCCGATCCAGAATCCTTATGTGTTTATGCCAATAGATATAGATGCTCTAATTGTAGTTGATACCAATTGAGATGGACGCTCTAATCGGAATCTACACCAGTTGAGATAGATACTCCAATCAGTATCTATACCAGTCTAGATGTGCACTTCAATCCGAATCGATACCAATCGAGATCTATATTCCTACTGGGATAGGTGATGTGAAGACAAAGGCAGGCATTGTAATGGGTGACCAGTATTCTTGGCTATTACATATCTGTCATTGTTCTCAGAGTGAACGATATATAGAGCCAACTACAATTCTTTGACTCTTATAAAAACGATGATTTTGTTGATATACTAGCTTCTTGAATAATTATTCTGTTCTCCTGTGGTACTAATCGCTTTTATTTCCCAAAACCTCCATATTGGCTGTATGAATCCTCTGCCCCCAAATGCAAGCAAATGCCATGTATATAGAATCGGTAAGTATGAAACGGTGACACCATGTCCAGCCTGCAATATGAAGACTCAAAATACGACCATTGATGAGTTCACGTAATGGCTCATAAATCATTAGAACACGTATTCCAAATATTCTTCTCTCTTAATGATAATTCTGTACAGGCACGAAATCATAATTTGACCTTAAGATACTGCTTGACAGTTTCAATGGCGACATAGGCATTAACCATTTAATGGCGACATAGGCATCACTGCATCATAAGCAACTGTGAAATCGCGTCTATTTGCATACTTAATCATACGAGGCATTCAAATTTTCATGAAAAATAGTTATTCCTTTTGATAACAAGCTTTTTTTACCATGAGTGTGCATTTCCAAACTGTATTTGCATTCTTGTTTAATAGTTTTTATAGACATGTGTGTACTATTTAGTTATTATCAAGATTAATACTTTTTCGTCATAATATATATTATTTTTTTCAAATATATTTCTACTTTGCTAAACTCATCTGAAGGACTCTTATAACTTCTATATCTTTCTCTAAAATATATTGTGTGTACATTTTAAAGGATCATGTCACATGTTTATTCTGAGAAAAAAAAAGCTTTACTACCTTTACCCATAAGAATAATATTTTGGAAGCAAATATTTGTCGAAATCATTCCCTGGGAACGATATGAACCTATGCCATATGGGAGCATACTACTAGGAAAATATAATTGAACAAGCATTCTCTCATAAAGGATAAAACTATTCTTTACGTAGCAGTAAAATTTATAAAAAAGTTTCCAAATGCTTTTGTATTTACAAGTGAAAAATACCTACTATTTATTCCTGAATAAATGTATACATCGATGTAGTTGTAAGGTTCACTTTTGTAATATTAAGGAAAAGGGTTTAATTTTGTATTTATATTTCGCACTTTAAAATTTCTGTTTGCTAAGAAGCATTAATTTTTAGCCTAATAATATAAACTGTTAAAAACTAAATAGTGTTTGGACTATCATGCAGTTAATTTTAAAAAAACTGTATTGCCCACTGCAGAGATAAAGTGCAGTTCTACATAACATAAACGCCTTTGCATCTTGTAAACCTATGCTTTATCGACGGTTTTAGCTTTCACGAACTTTTCTCTCTTTATTTTTCATTATCTTTACGTTAAGCAACTCTCGTGGTTTTAAAATTCAATTTAAAAGTTAAAATTTCTGATATCGGGTGCATGTTAGGAGTAATTCCTGACATAATTATCCAAAGATTACAATGTGTAACAGAATACCTTTGGCCAGAATATGTACCATTGGGCTGAGTGCGAATGATCAAGAATTACTAATTCCCGTTTGATTCGTCGCTTAAGCCACACAATCTCGGAACCAGATTTCAGAGATTCCTCGCCGGATCTGGGCATGAAATCGGGAGTCCGCGCTTAATGTCATCTGCACGGTCATCAATCACTAAACAATGCCCTTTGGCAAATTACAGAGATCGGTAGTTGAAGACTCATTAGACACGAATTGAACTATGACCGTTGTGATACAAATTGTAAATGTCTCTGAGTGCATCTATGATAAACTGGTATAACTGCTGGTACACTGTTCTCCTGAAAATGGCGAAGCGATGGGGTATGAAATTTTACTCATGGTAATGATTCTTTTATGATTAAGTAGTGGCTCACGTTCTCCGCAAATAACTGTCCTGTTCTGCGCGAATAAACTTCTAAAAGCATTGCAGAAGTTCTCCTGCATGTGCATTTAAATGGAGTAGATGCAATCTGAGAAGAATGGGGAATTTAATTTAAATAATGTTCAATAAAATGTAGGAGGAAAGTTAATTATTTGTTGGCCAATTAATTAGGTACCACGTTAATTGCCAGCTGTGGGTCAATTAAGTGGCAAATTAATAGAATTACTCCAAGGATATAATTTGGTCCATTAACTTTCTTAGACTAAAACAACCTGCAAATATAATAAATTATCCCATTAATGTATACATGGGTCGGAGGAACGTCTTTAAATAGAAATTGTCATTATTTAGAAAGAAGTTATTGAGGGTGGTTATTGTGCATTTATACTACGTTATTAGAAAAATATGTACTATATTTCTTGAATGAATTTTCAATGGAAAAGGTGTAAATAAAGGATGAAAATTATACATTTATTAGGTTTCGAAAAGATATTCCTTTCAGGATTACTAAAAATTATGCAAATTTTCAGTAATCAATTTGTTGATAATTATTTAATGCTGATGAGTGATTCTTCACACACCCATGTTTGAGCTCAATCCGCGTGTTTAGATAGACTACTATTACTACTTATTCGGTTAGAGATTACTACTTATTTGCATTGGCCACATAAGCTTCTCCCACGGCCATTTCTTAAATGGAGATGATGTCATAATATGTGCTACATGTTTTGAACCATAGAACATTTTGCATGTTTTAATTATTTGCATAAATTTTAACCATCAATTAGCTTTAATCAGTACGATTTTAACCTTTTTTTGATATTTTACTTAATTCTCTTAAACATGAAATTATTTTAAAATTTTTATCTAACATTGTCTTTTTAAGTCTCATCTGATTTTCTTACATCATTTCCTTTCATTGTGCTCTTAGTACATTTTATACCATTTTAGTTTTAATCTCCTTTTGTCTTAAAACCGTAAGTATAGTCTCACTTTGTTTGGCGCAGAATGATCTTTGCTATCCTTGCGCCATAAAGATAAAATCAACCGACCTATAACTAAAAGTCCGCACTGAAATTTGATACACGCCCCAGCGTTGGGTGTAAACGTTATTTTTGACCAAGATAACTTCTAGATCGCCTTCTAGACTCAAGTCCTACATCGGACGGACAAAACGTGCCCTCATGCATCGGTTGAAAGAACATCGCCGATACGTTGAGAAAGGTGAGGTGCACAAATCATCCATTGCTGTTCACAGCCACGAACACAACCATCGCTTTAACTTTTTTGACGCTCGTATCATCCACCAACCTCATTCACCACTTGAACTGGACTTCGCCGAAGCTTTCTTCATTAACATGTTTCGTGATTCCATTGTGAATGACCACAGCTCAACTCCTTCCTTCAGCTCAGCTTGGCGAAATGTACTCCACCTAACTCCTTCTGATATTAATCCATAGTCCCACCATAATTGCCACCTCTACCAACAGACAGCCAACTTTTCCACAATTTGGTAATTTCTGGGAAGAGTGGCCGCACTACAAAAACCACGTAGTACTTGACTTCCTACTTTTGGAAGTCAACATTTCACTTAATAACTCAACTCTAGTTACATCCGCGAATCAACCTCGTTTGTTGACGATATTCCACGTGTTCACTCCCGAAGAAGGGCGAACTTTTATCGCCCGAAACGCGTAGCTTGAACTCAATCTTGACATAAATACGCTTCTAAAACGTTGTTTTTTGTGTCTTATTTATATTGCGTATTGTTTCGTCGAATATTTCCACGTATGTTTAATGAACTTTCTAATATCTAGATGCAGAATAAATTTCGATTGATTCGCTATAAAAGTGCCTTTAAACTTATTCATTTAATAAGATTTTGGAATACGTCTGCAGCAACATCTCCTCTGAATACTATGACGTTTTAGAACATTGAACGAACAAAACTTTCACATTTGTTTTTAAAACCAACTCGATATTTATAGAAAGGTTTTCGATTCAGTGTAATCTGGCCGTCTCGAAACCATTTGAAATTTATGCATTGCCTTATATTTTCAGACTGCACATACAATTTATTTATATCGGTTTCTTGAAATATATCTACCTTCATTTTTGTTTCTCATTCCCACAAGATTCAAGTTAGTCAGGTATAAGTCAGGTAAATAATGGAAAAAGTTACGCTTAAAGAGTTTTATCTTTTAAAACCAATACTCACCCTCCGGAATAAACGTACAAGAATAATAAAATATTCATTGTATGGCATATCCTAAGAACTTCTTCAAATAAATATCAAACGTATGTAAACGACAATCATTTTATTTCCATTTAAAAGAAATGTTAAAAGATACATTTTCAAAGCACATTTCAGTTATAAAGGCGAGAATATTAAAAACAGCGGAATTAAATTAGTGCAAAATGTTCAAAAGAGAAAGAAAGAGGTGCCATATCTATGATGGGGATTTGAATTCTATAAATATAGAGCTAAAATTGTATCCGCTTATTGGAAACTGGAATTATTTGATTAATGAAACTGTGCTAAATATCGTAGTTTAAATGTAGAAAAAATCGGTTGAAATTGTCATTTCGTATTCAAATCGAATGGTAAGGAGATGTTTCTTCACAAGGGATAGTTTTGAATTAGAATGGATTCACACTTAGGTTTTCAACTTGTCTGGTTAGGATAATTTTGAATTAATATGGATTAACACTCGCATATAAAATATGTGTGTGTGAACAAAAAAACAGTAGAATCTTTGTATAATTGCGACCCATGGGATTATAAACACATGATCCTTCTTCGGAGGAGACTTATTTACGAAAAAATTCCGATAAATAAAATTAACAAAAAAGCAAAAATTAATCATTTAGAATGCACTAATCGATATCCATTTTAATTTACGTTAAAAAATCTGTGATTCGCGAACTTTTTTTTTTCTTATTTTCTGTAAATACCCTTTTCTTTTATTTTTTTCCGCAAATATCTTTCTTTAAACAATAATATCGTTTTTCTGTGCAATTTGCCATATTTTTTCATTTAAAGCAAAGTTTTAGATCTTTAAGTAACACCGTACACAGCAGCCGAAATCTTAAAAACTAGTTCCTAGTGGGCCGTTGTTTGTTCAAAAGACAAAATGTTAGGATGGTCGGTCACAAATGGCGACACTTTATTCACAGAAAGGGATGTATAAAGATAGAAAGTGAACATAAGTTTGACTCGTCTCTTCCAATAAAGAAAAAGAAAAAGACTGATAATACAGCCTGATGCTCCACAAAGCAGAGTGTGGGATCAGAGCCAATAGTGCAGAAATTCAAAAATTATGGGACCTCAAGTACCTTTAAAGATGATCATGTGATGCTGCCTTAGAGAAAATAATGAGTTTTGATAACCAAAAGCGGGGGGAATTGAGCCCTTAAACCCCCTCTTCTACACCACTGCCCAGAGCCCAATTCTAAGTCCATTTAGAGGAGAGAATTCTAGTGGGAAGATTGGCATGCAGAGAGGATGATCGATTAGTCGAAGACTTGAATAATATCTATAATGTTGATAGCAACAGTTGTGAACAAGTTGGGAAAAGTTTACTTTCTATTGTTAATACATTGGGCTAAGAGAAATTTGAAAAGAGTAGAGGCAAACAAAATATATTTTTTTCATGACACCTACGGGTGGTTCGGGTGTCGCTGTTTAGAGTTTTGCTCTAATGTTAATCCTATATAACGGTTTGGTTCCGTTTGTATTATCTAGCTGGTCGTCGGAGATTATTGATATTTAAATTAATCGTTAAGGGGAAAATTATATATATTTATGTGTATACATTCAATTGGCCTGCAAAAATGGTTGCTGGTCTAACTGGAAGGAGACCCGCACGCTGAACGCACGTGACGATGTGTGGAACAGGCCGGGCCAGTAACATATTATCCTACCCCGCTTTTCAGTGGTGCGGGCCGGGCTTTCAATTTATGAAGCAAATTAATATTTGCTGCACGAATAGAAAGGGGGAAGGTGAAGGCTAATTCACCAATCCGTCTAACCAGCGTGGTGAAATGATGGCTAATTCCTCCATTAAGCTTACACACTAAGAACCATGGCCCCTATTCTCCAAGTACTGAAGTGCTCCGGATCAAGGCAGTGGTCAGCGTGACATGAAAGTAAGGGGTGCTAAGAGTCATTGGAATGGCCCAGGCTGTCGTTTATTATTCAACTTGGCTACGTATAACGGACGATAACTTGTTCTGAAGCAAAACTTCAGAAATTGGAAGAAGAAGAAGAACTTGAAAGGATCAAAAGGGAAAGTATAGGACTCAGTGAAGTCAGAAGAAAAGGTGAAGAGTCACCAACTCTTCACCTTTTCTTCTGACTTCACTGAGTCCTATAATGTCCCAAAACACTAAAAGCGTGCATTTGTTTTATTATAGAGGGACGGAAACTGGAAGAACACGTTGTGTTGGATTCTTAATCAACAAAAGAATTAAAGACCACCTCTTGACATTGACAGTACGTCGCATAGAGCAGCGAGACTCATTATTTAAATAATCCAGCGATACCAACTTCAAATACTACAGGCATATGCACGCTGTATCAAGCCATACCGACGAAGAGGTTGGGGAATTCTATGAAGAAATTAAACAGTTACACACTAAGGGGAAAGAACACAGCAAGTTCATCATAGGGGGATTTTAATGCAAGAAACAGGACAACAGGAACAAGGACAGACATCGGTTGGTAAATACGGATATGAGGAAAGAAACAAACGTGACGATCAATTCGATGAATTTGCAGAAGCTGAAAATTTTAGTATCATGAATTTTTAACAAGAAACTACAAAGAAAATGGCATTGGAAACACCCAAATGGAGGAACAAGGGAAACTGGCTATGTCTTATCAAACAAGACATCAATTATTAAAGATTACAGCGTGTTGAACAGATTTAATACTAGAAGTGATTATCGAATGGTGAGATGTAAAATGAACTTAAGTGCTAAATTAGAAAGACAGAATCTCATTGGGAAACCAGTATGTAAGAGGGTGGATTTAAAGAAATTAAAAGAAAATACCAAGGCATTCAGTTTGGAATTAAAAATCGCTTTTCTGCAATGGGTTAACTTATTGAAGAATTTTATATTTCAGAAGCAAATGAAAACATTGTTAAGACAATAATTGAAACTGCTGGAGTCATTGTGTGGAGTAATGTGTAAACCCACAATAATAAATTATTTGAGAAGACGAAACAACTCATTAAAAGGCAAAAAGATATGAAGGTGGCCAATCAAAATACCAGTTCCAGGATCAAGTAGGTAGAACTCTGGAAAATTTTACGCAAAAACATGAAAGAAGACACACTAAAAATCAAATGTGAGTTACAAAGGAAGCCATTGAAAACAACAAGAGCTTTTAGTGTTGTTAAAGGCAGTTTGTATGTTGAGAAGAAACACATCATTTCATTAAAAGGAGAAGATGGCGCCATAATAAGAAATAGGGAGGAAATACTTAGAAAAGTTGAAGAATTCTGCAGAACGCTACATGAAGGAAACAGTGGATTAAACAAAGGCAATGAAATAGTCGAAGGAACAGCTCCTAAAATCTTAAAAGAGGATGTAGCATTTGCAATAAAAAGTATGAAGGAAGGAAGAGCCCCTCGTGACGATGGTATTATATTAAATGTCCTAAAAGAAGCTGAAGGACATGTAAAAGAAATACATGCAAAATTCTTTACCAAATGTCTTAACAGCGGTAACGTGCCAAACAATGGGATTCTGCAACAGTAATGCTTTTGCATAAATAAGGTGATAAAGAATATTTGAAAAATTATTGATCCATTAGTTTGTTACCTACTATTACTAAAATCTTCACAAAAGTGCTAACACATCGCTTGCAAAAAAAATTGGATGCAGCTCAACCAAGAAAACAAGCTTGATTTAGAAGCGGATTCAGTACAAAGGACCACATTCAAGTGTCAAGAGAACTAATTGAAAGAACACATGAATATGAACTTCCATTGTGTGTGGCATTTATTGACTATGAGAAGGCCTTTGACTATAAAGACATCAGCAATCATCAACTCTTTAAGATCAACAGACATTGAGAATGTCTATATTTACATGGTGAAACGTATGTATAAAAATGCAAGTGCAAAATTTCGGTTACATAAAGATACTAAAACTATCAAACTTGGCAAGGTGAGGCAGGAATACCATTTCTCCAAACTTTTACTTCAGCTTTACAGATGATTTTCAGCTGATAGTGCGGAATAACCAGGGAATAAAATAAATGGTGAATATTTGAATCATCTGCGGTTTGCTGATAACTATTTATTACTAACGGACCCATTAGAACTCAAGACATGGTACAAGAGCTCTCAACTGAGAAATTGAAAACTGGACTCAGATGAACCTACAAAAAGTCAAGGTCATGTTCAATAATTTTGTAAAGGAAACAAAAATACAAGTTGACAACACTGAGCTGGAAACTGCTGATTCATATATTTGCCTTGGTCAACTGGTTTCAATGGATGGCAACATTATGAAAGAACTCAACAGACGTATTAAACTTGGCTGGAGTGCATTTGGAAGAAACAGTTTTATCCTGAAGGGGAAATTGCCTTTGTGTCTAAAAAGAAAGGTCTTCAACCAGTGTGTATTGCCAGTCCTCTCTTATGGATCAGAGACATGGAGTCTAACAGTTGGAGCAATACGAAAGTTACAGACAACGCAAAGGAGCATGGAGAGGTGCATGCTTGGAATAACTAGGAGAGATCGAAAAAGGAACACTTGGGTGAGAGAGCAAACTAGAGTGGAGGACATCATTGTTAAAGTAAAAGGGCTGAAATGGCGATGGGCTGGGCATATTGCAAGAAGAACTGATCAACGATGGACAACA